>CM063504.1:153159475-153226975 GCA_032207245.1 Pardosa pseudoannulata | reverse complement strand
GGGAAGAGTAAATTCTTGTCTTCTTTCTCATAAGAAACGTGCCGAGAAGAATGTTTCCTTGGCTTGTATGTGCTGTATAATTCTTCATTTCATTAGAAGGATTCTTTTTAATCCTTCGATATTTAGTTTTAAGTTAGAAAAACAGATTTTATTTGAGAAATAGTCTTAATTATTGGATACCACTAGCAAATATTGTCTTATTCTTCAGAGATTTATATGCAACTGTCATGTACACATAAATATTTTTCTATACAAAAAAGGTCTATTTTATTGCAGGGATATCTGTTTATGGCGTAGAATATACCATCCTATTCTCGAATCACCGTTGAGTGCATATTCTATAAATTTTCAATTTTCAGGTAGATTTTTTTGGTGAACCCGTCATTAGTGGTAGCTACTCTTCAACACCAAAAGTGTCTTTATTGTACGCCCAGAGTGTTTACTTGAAATCTACTGAGCACTACTCTTCGGTACAGGAGGTCACGGATTTGAATCCTGCTGCTGTCATGGTTGTTCGGAATCGGCTATAAACAGTAGGGCCCGGTCTCATTAGCACAGAGCTGTAAGCGTGAGTTATGGGAGCAGGGGCTAAAAATTAATGTCACCTTGAACAAAAAGGGGCTAGTTTAATGAGCCCACCTGCACTCCCGAAGGGCATTTGATGTGAGAAAATTTCCCGAAGACAAGGGATTGGATAAGAAGAAAAAAAGGGGCGTTGGGACCGAGGTGAGGAGTTTGGAAACGTAGTGTCGTCGAGACTTCGCTCGACTTCGTGGCGTCGAGAGAAGTGGGACAAGGATCCACTAGCACCAGCTCGTCCCGTGCGCCCGGACCGACACCGCCCCGCTCACCATCACCAACTCGTCGTCCTGTACGCCCGTGAGGAAAGCCCCTGCCTGCTCCCCTGTGACTTTAATGGAGGTAATTTATAAAATATTATTTACAGTCATTTGACTTAGGCCTCTGTTAATAATAATAATTCCTTATAAAGAGATGTGGGATAATTATAGTGTAAATAGAAGATATAAATGATTGATCATTATGATAACCAAGGGTCTATTTGTAAATAAATGTATAGAATAAATGTCTGAATCTATATAAAGTATTATATTCATTCTGTGTTTCCCCCTTGTAACGAATACTGGTGTATAGGTTGTATGTACGTTACAACAAAACTACTGATAGAATAAAGCAGTTTTTACCAGAAACAAAATGATTACATCATCAATTTAACGTTAAATAAATTAAATAGTAAATATTTGAAATTTGAAAAAAAAAACCTGTATAAAGGTACCAATAATTCTTGTACACCATTTCATACCTTAAGTTATACTGTTTATGCTTAATCGTATTTGCATACAATCTCACTAAGAGTATAAAATATTGTAATTTAGGTTAAACATAAAGTATATTGTTTCAGCTAAAAGTTTCACATAATATGATGTTACCAAAGCATATATTTTATCTCAATATGTCTAGGCAAAATGATTTTCTTTACTTTTGTTTTAAATAAATAACTTCCAGAAACAGTATTGTATTTATTTTCTTAGTACATTGGAGCCTAATGACTCTACCGTAGACTATTTTCCCGTTCTTAGTATGTTAACTGAAGAATTTATTGTATTTCTAAGAATTTTCTGAAACAAACAATCAAATAATAATCCCTTTTAGAATAGGAACTTAATTATTCCAGTAAGCATATTTTCTTAAAATTGTTTAAAACTTGGAACACATACAATAATTAAAATTTCAGAATTATTTTACTCATACTAGTATATAGAAGAATATGCTATTAAAATAACATCAAGATTTGCTTTTGAATATATTTTGAAAACAATTTTATAATAAAAATAGTAGAAATAACAATGAAACAGAATGGCTAAATAAAATAATGATGCTTTTATCTTTTGATTACGGTGAAAAATTTCTCCGTTTATCATTAAAATTAATTATATAATTAAAATGAAGATTACTTGGAAAATCTAATGGGATATATATTTTAAAATATCAATAATTAAACAATTATTCTAGAGAAAAGTCATTGAACTGATGATAATGAAGCTTTAAAGTTGATTCTTAATCTAGAATTTCATGTGAAAGAGTTTCAAAAGAATAAGAATTAATTACTTTCTTTATATCATTTTCAAAATTTTTGCAGACTTTAAGTGCATTTGATAAAAGTGTTTCTGATAATAAAACTTTATTTCAAACGTTGTATCCAATAAAAAAATGAATGAACAACTGGAAAAAGAATTAGGTTTTAGACTATTGTGAAGTAAATTCTCTACTGTTAAATACTGATATCCAGTTAACTTAACAAAAAAGAAAGATTTTTAATATGTTTTGTTAAATGATCATTGTCAGTATATACAATTACCCGTATAAAATGTTTTTCAAAGATTAAAATTTTTGGCTGTAAATCAGCTAGTTAATTTTTCAAATGAAAATCTTTACTTGTATTTTATATTTTTATTTATCACCAATTTAATTATACTAACGCTCTTTATATACTAGGTGTAAAAATGTAATATATTTAAATGAAAAATGATTTGAAAAAGAATTGAAATAAAATGATTTCAAACGTTGTATCCAATAAAAAATGAATGAACAATTGGTAAAAGAATTACGTTTTAGACTATCGTGAAGTAAATTTTCTACTCTTAAATACTGATATCCAGTTAACCTAATAAAAAGCAAGACTTTTATACTGTTTTATTATATGCACATTGCCAATGTATACAATTGCCCGTATAAAATGTTTTTCAAAGATTCACAGTTTTGGGTGTAAATCAGCTAGTTAATTTTTTAAATGAAAATCTTTACTGGTATATTATACCTTTATTTATCACCAATTTAATTATACTATCGTTCTTTATATACTAGGTGTAAAAATGTAATATATTTAAATGAAAAATGATTCGAAAATGAAATCAAATAAAAAATGATTTCAAACGTTGTCTCCAATAAAAATTGAATGAGCAATTGGAAAAAGAATTAGGTTTTAGAATATCGTGAAGTAAATTCTCTAATTTTAAATACTGATATCCAGTTAACCTAATAAAAAGCAAGGCTTTTATACTGTTTTATTAAATGCACATTGTCAATGTATACAACTGCCAGTATAAAATATTTTTCAAAGATTCACAGTTTTGGGTCTAAGTCAGCTAGTTAATTTTTTAAAGGAAAAAATCTTTACTAGTATATTATACCTTTATTTATCACCAATTTAATTATACTAACGCTTTTTATATACTAGGTGTAAAAATGTAATATATTCAAATGAAAAATGATTTGAAAAAGAATTGAAATAAGAAATGGTTTCAAACGTTGTATCCAATAAAAAGTGAATTAACAATTGGTAAAAGAATTAGGTTTTAGAATATCATGAAGTAAATTTTCTACGCTTAAATACTGATATCCAGTTAACCTAATAAAAATTGCAAGACTTTTATACTGTTTTATTAAATGCACATTGTCAATTTATACAATTGACCATATAAACTTTTTTTTTCAAAGATTCACAATTTTGAGTGTAAATAAGCTAGTTAATTTTTTAAATAGAAATCTTTACTGGTATGTTATACCTTTATTTATCACCAATTTAATTAGAGTAAAGTTCTTTAAATACTAAGTGTAAAAATGTAATATAATCAAACTAATAAAACAGATAGACATATTATATATACTGATCTCTTTTTCATAAAAAAATTATATTTCATAAATTTTTTGAATAAATAAATAAATGAAATATAAAATTTCTGCAAAATAATCTTTCAAATTTAGTTATATGTACTATATTGTCTTGTACGTGTACTACATGTGCTACGTTGCTAAAACTTTATTGCAACCATCTTTCTTTCTTTTCCTCTATGGCTCAGTATTGGCCTTTATCTGTGAATGCCACATATATACAGATTTTTTCAGTATTTTTAGTATTTCGAGTACTGTTTTATACTGATTTATTAAATGCGCATTGTCAATGTATACAATTGACCATATAAAATATGTTTCAAAGATTCACAGTTTTGGGTGTAAATCAACTAGTTAATTTTTTAAATAAAAATCTTTATTGGTATGCTACACCTTTATTTATCCCCAATTTAACTATACGAACGTTATTTATATACTACGTGTAAAAATTTAATATATTTAAACTAATAAAACAGATCCACATATTATATTTACTAATTTATTCTTCATTCTACAGGAAAATTACTCATCGCAAAAAAAATGAATAAATAAATAAATAAATGAAATATACAATTTTTGCAAAATAATCTTTTAAATTCAGCTACATGTACTACACTGTCTTGTACGTTTACTACATGTACTAAGTTGCTAAAACTTCTACATTCCCTTAATTGCATCAATCTTCCTTTTTTTTTAAAGTTTCATCTGTGAATCAGTATTGCCCTTTATATGTGCATGCCAAATATATACAGATTTTTTTTCAGTATTGTTATTGTTTCGAGTCGAATCTGACTGACTATCGTGATTTTTTATAGTAAGAACATAAATTTCATAACAACTTTTTTAATTTAAATTATAATCTCATTTATTAAACTAAGTTAAAATTGCTAATTAATCAATAAATTGGTTCAACTCAGGCATTAACTTGGACTACTAAAAATTAAAAAAAAAATTTTCAGGCGAAATCAATAAGATCTAAATTTTACATTTCAATATTATTATAACACAAATAATTCAAGAAACAATTTTGATAAAAATCACCTATTAAAATTACAAGACATTTTCGAGATGTTCAGGTTGTGTTCAGAGAGACAGATTGGGGGGGGGGTGAATATTTGTAAGATTCTAACATAGTACAAATTTATAAACTTGTGGCATCACCGTGGCTGGTGCCAGAAATGCAAATTTCTGGTGTGGCCACTCCCGCCTTCAGCAGCAGTGGCGCTTCAAATAGCGAAGCGTTTGCACGCTCCAGCAACGCTTTTCCTCCGATGGCGAGCACTTGCGAAGCTCCAGGTAGTTCACTGCGATCAACAGCACGAGCTTCCCGCCTCAATGCCTGCTATTCATACAAACCTTCTGTAAAGTGTACAGCCCTTATTTTTTTATGTTTTTTACTGTTTAAATAAACCTTCTGAAGTTTGAAGAATGCAGCGTGGATTTATCCCTTCAAACTTAATAAGATGGATTTTTGAATAATGAGGAAGAAAAATATATTTGGATGCTCGGTTGGAATGGTGAGGTTTTCGGCATACAAGGGCCTAATAGGCAATCAAGAGCAAAACCTGGCCCATTTAGCCATGAGTTCCTCCAGATGTCCCCCGGCAGCAGTGGGCATATCCCAAGCACAGAGTCACTCCACTACGCAGTCGATGCTTTGAAGAACCCGTATTGCGCCTGCTGCGTCGCCGGCGCCAATGGAGCTACTCAACAGAATTGCGCTGAAGAGGGAGAAGAATTTGGAAGACTACTGGATGCTAAGCGGACCTCTAGATGCCGGACTTAGTGAGGGTGGCGCGAGCCACGCAGGCCGAAAAGAGCCAAACTAGTGGAAGATATTGAATTTAGCTAGTTGCACATATAGATGAGAAACCGGTAAGCCAAACAAGAAGAACAGAAAAGTTTCAGAGGCGAATGACGCAAATAAGCCGGAACAACATCCTTGAAAACAGTAGCATTTGAACCTTCTAACACCAGTTCCAAATTACAACACCTTAAGTGGTTAGTCTTCGTTTGGCATACAAACTATGGCGTTTAATTCGAATGCCATGATATTTTACGAGTATTTATGCGATGGGACCTTACTGCTTAAAGAGAACTTAGAAGGGTTATAAACGTTCATGAAAGCAATGATATTCTCCTAAAATACAAAAACAAACCGCAAAGAAAGATGAAAATTTTTTGATTAAAAACATGCATTTCTCATTAATTTATTATTATTATGAAAACTAATGAGATTCTTAATCTAAATATTTTATATAATAAATACAAATGTATTTTTACTATTATTTCAAGATTTGATAAAAAAATATAAAAGAACGTTGCCGTATCCTTTTAAACTTTTCAATAACAAAATAATTCCGTCTCTCTTTCAATGAACATTGCTTTTGGATTGCATTCCGAGCATCCAATTTATTTATTTAATTCACTGTGGTAGTCTTATTTTGTAAAGAAATATTTTAGTTTATTGAATTCAATCTGAGACTAGTTTCAGATAATTGAATTTCATTTACAAGTTTTATTTCCCTATCCTTTTTTTTGCAATATCTGTGATTTTCAAACTCCATTATACAAACTATCTTGGACACCTGCATGCAATAACTTTTACTTAGGTTTGGTTTAAAATTATTCTTTTGTCCATTTAAAAACCTTCTATTTATACCTACTCAAGAAATAAGCCTCTTCTTAATCATATTGTTGTTTATAAATATTTGTTACATTTTGTGAATACAATGTAAAAATCTGACAAAGCACATACTGATGAAATGCTAGAAGGTATTTGTAAAAAGCCTTAAAAATTAAGAACAAATTCATGCCTTTTACAAAACATCTTCTAGTATTTCAAATATCCTTATATTCAACATTTAGAAAAATGTAATATATTATTTCTGGTAAGTATAGTGTTGATTTACACATTTAAATTTTTTGGTTTTTATTGTAATTTAAGACTAAAATCGCTTCAAAGAAATTTATTTCTTCATCAGTTCATATGTTTCAAAATATGAGTAAATACTTTTTTTTAATCTTTTAGGGTACATTATACATAATGAATACATTATTCACTCTATTTTCTGAAAGATACTCATCACTTATTAGGAAAAAAATTTAGTATACAGTATGTTATTGAAGATGTTTATCATAGTTTACAACAATTTAGTTGAAATTTTTGGTATTAAAAATTAATACTAATACCAAAATATTAATGCAAAAATTAGCTGTATGAAGGTGTCAAATGTTGTTTATGGAACTCTTTAACGCTCTCTTATATATTATTGTGATAAAAAATAAAAGATTATATTTAAAAGGAAGTTTAATTTTCAAAAGGTCGTGATAATATTTAAAGTTATATAATTTAATCTTTCAATCTATCATTTAGGGATATAATATGATTATTTTTCAATAGGTGAGAAATTGGGACTCAAACTCTCAATACAATTCTCAATTTAGTTAAATATCATCCCGTAAGATCTAGTATGTACACTAGTGTACAAAACTTAAGCAACACGTTTGTTTTTTGCCATAACTCCACGAGAAATCATCTGAGGGACATTAAATTCATAAATTAGGGAGAGTATTATGTACCTAAACTATGTTGAAAGCATCGGCGCTGAAAAATTAATACAATGCATACAGTATGGAATAAAATAAAATCAAGGTTTATTGAACACTTAGTGTCGTTATTCATGATTGTCTATCCAAGAGGAAGAACAACAAGGAGTTCCTTAATATGGGATATGCCCTCCCCTAACTGAAATAGTTGCTTCGCATCGTCTCCGCATACTCAGAACGAATTGGTCCAATATTTCTTGCAGTAGATAAGCCCATTCCGCAATCAGCAACTCTTTGAGTTGTCGGGTGTTCTCATGAGGATGTAAGCGTGTTGCAATGCTTCATCTCAAAGCATCCCACACATGTTCGATGGGATTTAAATCAGGAGAATACGCTTGTCAATCCATTCGAGTGATATCTTTACTTTAGAGTAGCTCCTCAATAGCAAGAAACCAATGTGGCCGTGTATTGTCTTCCATAAAAATGTGATCTGTGTGAATGGTACCTCGGAACAGATGCACACGGGGAAGAAGTACCTCATCACAATAACGATCCCCGGTTACAGAACCTGCGTCGGAAACATGGATCTCAGTTCGACAGTTCAGCATAATGCTCCACCAGACAAGAACTCCAGGACCACCGTAACGGTATCTTTCCTTGATGTTACTAGGATAAAACTGGTTTCCGACCTCTCCAAATCAAAACGCATTGAGAATCGCATCCGGTACTGAACTGACTCTCATCCGTACAGAGGACTTGGCTCCATTGATGAGTCATCCAGTTTTTGTGATCTCTGCACATGATAATAGTCAGTAAAACCATATTGAAAAGTTGATGTCTCAGATTGGTCAAAATAGTAAAGAACACAATGTCAACTAATAATTAAAAAATGCATACTCATACTTTTATTGGTATGTAAATTTTTAAATTAATCACAAAAGTTTGTCCGATAAATAAACTGTTTATTCGTTTAATTTTTCTGTTCACATTAATCCTCAGTTCCCTATCCTGCCAGTCATTAACTAACAAGAAAAGCACGGTAGTTTTTAATAAATTTTGTTTTATGACTCAATTATAGTTTATAAAACCTTTTTATAATTTAGTAAAACCATATTGAAAAGTTGATGTCTTTGATTGGTTGAAATAGTAAAGGAACACAATGCTAATATATTTTAAGCTCATTATAAGAACATAGTTCAAGTTTCCTCTGTCCCATTAATGTAGCAGAGTAATGCAGTAAAGAGGAAACCGATAGAACTAGAAATGTTAAATTTTTTACCTGGATACTTTTTCTGAATATCCGACTGCACCTAAAAGCAAATTTTCTGAAATTGCATTTAGGTTATTTAATGTTTAAAATATTTTTTAGATGGTTTAAGCTTACCTTCACCCGTGGGTATTGAACAAATTACCACACGATTACGATCTACATGCCTCGTTAAAGCTCAGAAGACTTTCTTTTTAAAAAAAGCTAAAGAAATTTAAGGAGTTTCTCCGTTTACAGAAATAAATTTCACCGATCACTAATTAAACATTTAAGTGTTCCTTTTTTTTTGAGAAACACTCGAGTTATAAAAAAATAATAATTATTTTTTTCCTATTGAACACAAAACGGTATTACCTTTTAAAACACCACCTCTTGCCGCTTTTAAAGGCGGTTATCGTTATCGTTATTTACATGCAATAACGACAACTGGTACTTATAGTAATCAATTGTGCAATCTTACTTTAAGGAGACAAAATAACTTTAAAGCTGAAAAGGTTTAGATATAATGGTTTATTTTTTATTCAAAACAAAATGAAATATTCTGTTCTGTTCAGAAAAAAATATCTAGATCATTGATTTCATGGAGTCAAAATTTCTTATAAAATTTAATTGTGATTATAAACCAATACAGTCTTTAAATTTGTAAAATATATCACGAAGAAAAAAGTAGAACCATATAATGATGTAGTAATTTGCATATTCTCTTCAATTTTCTTCTTTGGAATATGGTTTTCAGCATGGACGTTTCTCAATTTGTTTTTCAAATGTATTCGCAGCTTTTCTTTGGTTTTTGTATTTGCAATTTGTTTTTCAAGGAAATTAGAGGATGCCTGATTAACGTTAAATAAGGATTCAAAAATGCATACTCATTTATAATTTTTTAGATATGTAAATTTTAAATTAATTAATCAAAAATTGTCACATAAATAAACTGTTTATTAGTTTAATTTTTCTGTTCACAATAATAATCAGTTTCCTCTCCTGCCAGTCTTTTGTGCAAATTGTATAAAAAGCAAAACATGATTAACGTTAAACAAGGATTCAGAAGGTTTGGATTCGTTTGGAGTGCTACGGTCTACTTTTTTGCAACACGAGGGTTAATGAGACTGGGAACTACAGCTTAAAGCCGATGATAATAGTCAGTAAAACCAGATTGAAAAGTTGATGTCTTTGATTAGTTGTCAAAATAGTAAATGAACACAATGTGTGCATTATTTTCGTATTTTTACGACTAATAATTAAAAATGCATATTCATTTATACTTCACAGTGGGATTGGAACCCACGAACTCTGGTATCGAAGGCCAGCATCCTAACCAATCGGCTATCGTTCGTCTACGGATTCAGAAGGACTTTGATGTACTATTTCATGATATGCAAATTAATCACAAAACGTTTCCCATAAAAAAGCCGATTCCGAATGGCTACGAGCACCCATTAATCCTCAATTCCCTTCTCCTGCCAGTCATGATAAATAGTCAGTAAAAGATTCAGAAGGAGTTTGATGTACTCTTTCATGATAGGCAGCATTTTGTGCAAATTGAATAAAAAGCAAACCATCTTTTTTTCTTTCTATCTGAAATATCTCTTTTATATAAAATAATTCATTTTGAAAAACATAATAGCAATTGATTGGTCGAAATATTAAAGGAACACAATGTGAGATTTTTTTCGTATTTTTACTACTAATAATTTTTAATAAAAATCTCAAAAATCAAAACTATTCATTTCAGTTAATGCCATTGAACATTTTATGTATATCGTATTTATACTTTTATAGGTATGTAAATTTTTAAATTAATCACAAAATTTCTCCCATAAATAAACCAAAATATTATTTTCACACGGAATTTTCTGTTCACATTAATCCTCAGTTCCCTACCAAATTCATTTGTAATTTTAAAGAGTAACATTCTCTTGAAATATTCATTTGTTGCCTTTAATTTAGGTTTGTATACATATATTTCGTTTAGAGATCACAGATTGAAAAGTTGATGTCTTTATTTTGGTCGAAAAAGTAAAATGAACACAATGTGTGCATTATTTTCGTATTTTTACTACTAAATAATTAAAAATGCATACTCATTTATACTTTTGTTGGTATGTAAATTTTTAAATTATATGCATCAATATTACTTGGAATAAACTGTTTATTCGTTTATTTTTTCTGTTGACATTAATCCTCAGTTCCCCTCTCCTGCCAATCATGATAAAAGTCAGTAAAATCAGATTGAAAATTTGATGTCTTAGATTGGTCTAAATAGTAAATTAACACAATTTGTGCATTATTTTCGTATTTTTAAGAATAATAATTAAAAATGCATAGCCATTTATACTTTTATTGGTTTGTGAATTTTTAAATTAATCAGAAAATTTCTCTCATAAACAAACTGTTTATTCGTTTAATTTTTCTGTTCCTAATATGAATCTTTATGTTTAAGCTAATTTTCAGACCTGTATAATTTAAATTTTAAAAGAACATTTAGTCTTCTATATGAAGAAAAATTTCGACGAAAGATATTGTGGTAGTTTTTGATAAAAACTTGCATCAATATTACTTGAAATGATTTAGTTATGTAGAAAATACTTTTGGGCTCCAAATTAAATAAATTTGTACTCTGCACTAAAAATTTGTACGAATATTTTCTTAAAACTTCATCAGTTAAGAAGTAACAGAACGAGAAGAAAATTTCTATACATATATTTCGTTTAGAGGTCATAAAGATTTTCATATAAAGAACTAAGATGAAACTTTATGTTTAAGCTAACATACTCATTTATACTTTTATTGGTATGTAAATTTTAAACTCATCAGTTTAAAACGAACACAATGAGAAGAAAATGTGTATATATATATATATATATTTCGTTTAGACGTCATAAAGATTTTCATATAAAATTAATCACAAAATTTTGTCCCATAAATAAACTGTTTATTCGTTTAATTTTTCTGTTCACATTAATCCTCAGTTCCCTTTTCTGCCAGTCATGATAATAGTCAGTAAAACCAGATTGAAAAGTTGATATAGATTTATAGTAAAGAACACAATGTGTAATTCGTATTTTTACTACTAATAATTAAAAATGCATACTCATTTATACTTTAATAGGTATGAAATTTTTAAATTAATCAAATTTGTCATAAATAAACTGTTTATTCGTTTAATTTTTCTGTTCACATTAATCCTCAGTTTCCCCTCTCTTTATTCAATCAATAATAATCTCTTATAGTTAATACTTCTGAGCTCAGAATGTCGCCTTAAAAAGCATAATTAGAAATAAATTTTATGTAAATAGTTAATACTTTTGTAGCTCATAATGTCGCCTTTAAGAAAAAATCTGACGAAACATATTGTGGTGGTTTTTGACATAAACATGCATCAATATTACTTGGAATAATTTATTTATTAATATTTATAGGGCAGCATCACTCCCTATGACAGGACAACAAAAATACATAAAATAACCAAAGACTTACTCGGGAATAGAATCAAAGTCTATCGCATATGATTACAATCCGCTAACCAATAATTATCAGGAAAAAACATTAAGCTAGTATTTTATATTAAACAGAAATTAATTAAATATTTTATTCTGGTTTGGAGTGCTACGGTCTACATTTTGCAACACGAGGGCTAATGAGACCGGGACCTACTGCTTAAATAAATTTGAACTCAGTGCACTAATAATTTGTACAAAATATTTCTTAAAACTTCATCAGTTAAGAACGAAGGCTACGAACATCCATGCCACAGTGGGATTCGAACCCCACAAACTCCGGTTCCGAAGTCAGATCGTAAAGATTTCATATAAAGCACCCTAACCAATCGGCCATCTTTCGGCTATTTTAATCTGTGAGACTCAATATATATTAATATATTTTGAGTAAATGTTTATGATTCGCAATTCGCAGTATATATGAGACTTTTAGAGGAGTATGAAGATAAACAAATTATTGAGCGTCTACAAGATAATTCTCAGTAAAAAAACAATCCATTTTTTTATTTGCATCATAGGGTACTTTACAATTCTAGAAATTAAGCTAATTTTAAGATTTGTGTAATTTAAATTTTAAAAGAACATTTATTCTCGCATATTAATTAAAATTCCGACGAATAATATTGTGGTGTTTTTTGATAAAAACACGTATCAATATTATTTGGAATAATTTATTTGATTCAGTCATATGACGGGTCATATACTAGTCTTAAGTATTTTTGAAACTGCTAAAATTGGTAATTAATGTTATTTTCTCGACACATGAGTAGTACTTAGAGCATTTAAACACTATCAGTGCACTAAAATCCATTGCTTTGCATGCAAGGAAAGTTTTTAAATATAATTTAAATTTCAAGGAAAGTAAAGGAAGTAGAGGCAATCGGCATAAGCGCTTTTATTTAAACGATTTATTGCATCTGCCTCATAGGGTAATTTACAATTCTGGAAAAAGAAAAATTTTACTGATCCCGTCATATGAGACGGTCATATACTAGTCTTAAGTATTTTTTAAACTGCTGAAATTGGTAATTAATATTATTTTCCTCGACACATGAGTAGTACTTAGAGCATTTAAACACTAAAAACACAATGAGAGCAAATTTAAACAGCTGTTTCAAGGAAAGTAAAGGAAGTATATGCAATCGGCATATGCGCTTTTATTTAAAGAAACGATTATTCTTATTTAAATGAGTGCGAAAAGTTAATTATGCAATGTAATTACTTTATTTGATTACAATTCTGGAAAAAGAAAAATTTTACTAATTCAGTCATATGACGGTGTTTAAATTTCTCTGTAGTTTCCATTTATCTTTCAAAAATCACCCACGGCGTCAAATACAGCCTTATCTTTTAATCCTCTTGGTGAAGTTAGTAGAAAGTACCTTCTGTAAGTCCTCAATCAGAGTTCTATTTACAGTGTTGTAATTTGAGGGATATAATATTTTAAAATAAAGAAACCCAAAGATAGTACAGAGATTTCAGCTAAAAGTAAAATGAGTTGAGATTCTACTTTTAGCTTATCTCAGTAATCTTTTAATCCCTTGCTTAATGTCAGAGGACTCACCTTCCCGGACTAGCTAAAAAACTTTTGTTTACACTACATATGCTGTATGTTGCTGAAACTATCAAAGAGAACTTAGACACAGCTTAAAGAGAAAAGCTGAAGTTGACCTCCTAGAGCTATATACGCTCGAAAATGTCTTAGCTAAACTTTTATAGATCTTTCTTTTTTATATCATTAAACTCTTTTAATTTATTAATGCCTAAGATAGTATGATAAAGACTATTTAAATATGATTGTGGAATTTTTATGCTTCTTCAGAATGAGCTTCTATATTCAGTGAAGGAAAGAATAAAAGTTTGAACACAATTACTTCATTTAAACAATTAAATTTGCTATTTGAATCGATATTGTATGCTGAACTGTTTTTATATAACTTGATTTCCAACCATAATAAGCTTTATCTATTACAAAACTTTCCAATCGAAACCTATCTATCTATCTATCTACTATATATATATATCACACACACACACACACACATATATATATATATATTATATATATAATATATATATATATATATATATATAATATAATATATATATATATATATATATATATGTATATATATATATATATAATGATATATATATATATATATTATATATGTATATATATGTATATATATATATATATATATATATATATATATATATATATATATATCTCTCATCACGAAGCTTTACTTTTTTCTTATACATGAATTGGAACTTTAATAGTGGCACACTTCCGTAAAAAGTCTACGCAACAAAATCAAAGAATGTCTGGTATACCACACGTGAGCTACCTTACCTCTCAGCAAAAAGAATCGTCCTTCCTACGTCATACCAATGCGGAGTGACGGGTAGAACTGATCCTTGTATTCGCTTTCAAAAAATATTGTATAGGCAAATATATATATATATATATATATATATATATATATATATATTATATATATATATATATATATATATATATATATATATATATTATGCAAATTTTCGCTTGTATATGCAAAAAAATTGTTCCATATTACCAGGGTTAAAACTTTAATAGAGGCAACCCCGCTGTAAAAGAGCTACACAACAAAACCAAAGAATGTCGCCTATACTACACGTGAGCAACATACCTACCTTACCTCTCAGCAAAAAGACTCGTCCTTCCTATGTTATACGATCGAGGAGTGACGTGAAGAACTGATCCTTGCATTAGCTTGCGGTCTAATGTAAGTGCTGTCAGGATGTTTTCAAAACAAAAACAACGAAAATGGATAAGAATTCAATGTGCCAGAGGTCGTACATCATGACAATGCCCTCTAGGGCATTAAAAGGCTCTAGGGGAATCTGCATTGCCTTACAGAATTGTAGCAAAGATGAATAAAATCCTTGTATGAAGTCCAAATGTGGTAGACATGTATCAGTCAGGAAGTGCTAGTGTCAGCACTGCAGAAGTGCATGCTGTTGACGCACTAATGGACAGTGGTCGATGCCAAACGATTCCTGAGCTGGCTGGAAAGACAGGATTTGCGCATACTACTGAGCCCCAGATCTAAGCTCTTGTGACTTTGTCTTAATTCCTATGATGAAGAAACTACTTCGTGGCATTCGCTTCGGAATTGTTCCAGAGATTCTAGCAGCAAAAGACCGGTCCGGTCCATTCGATCTATCAACAGAACAGGCGCTGCTTCAGTTGTACTGAGACTTCCACATTGCTGGAAAAAGGTTATACCCAATGCTGGAGACTATATTGAAGTACTACAAAACATGAAGATATGAATAACTTTCTATTCCATGTAAATAAATAGTTACCACTATTAAAGTTCCAACCCTCGTAAATGGCATTCTTTGACCTTAAAATTGGCAGTTGATCTTGTAGCGAGCGAGTACTTCGTTATCCTTCCACCGCCGTCGCGCCGAGGTAAGTTTGCCTGTAGCGCGCAGCTAATTAACGCAGTTCAATGCGTACGTTCAATCCCCAACAAAATCAATGCGCCGAGGTTTAATGTCTACTTTGTTTTTAAAACTAGATGGAGTGCATTCAGTGATGGGTTTGGGAAGTTCGCTTGCACTGTTATTAACTAAAGCATTTATTCCGAGAGAATTTTGAGAAGCCTCCACTAAAACCACCCTATACAGGACCTCACCCAGTTGTAAAACGCACGGACAAAACCTTTATCATTCAAGTGAATAATAAAAATTTGACCGTTACAATAGATCTCTTAAAACCTGCATATATGATGTCGGAACAAATGGAAGCCCTAATAATCCCTGACCACTCAAAAAGTATCAAAGCAAAGAACACTCGAAAAGGGCTACGTGTTCATTTCTCAAAAAAACTTAACCACTACAATTTAAGGGAATACATGCATATTTATATTTATTGCCTCTATGTATATATTTATTACTTGTATTGTATTATGGCCGAATGAAGGGATGAGATAGATTGACGAACGCAATTCACATATATTTTTCTTAAATTTTAATATATATATATATATATATATATATATATATATATATATATATATATGTATATATATATATATATATATATATGGATACTCTGTGAGCGAGTACTTCGTTATCCTTCCACCGCCGTCGCGCCGAGGTAAGTTCGCCTGTAGCGCGCAGCTAATTAACACAGTTCAGTGCGCACGTAATCTGGGCACTCTCTCTCCCAGCTAGGAGAGAAGGTAGTAGATAAGAAGCTGGTAGGGAAAGCGTAGTCGTTCTATCTCTCCCCTGCCGTTCGAGCTGAGCAAGGCTCAACTGTATATATATATATATATATATATATATATATATATATATATATATATATATATATATATATGTATATATATATATATATATATATATATATATATATATATATATATATATATATATATATATATATATATATATATATATATATATATATATATATATATATATATATATATATATATATATATATATATATATATATATATATATATATTTTTGCAATAACCTTCTGACGAGTGAGTGATTTCACCATACCAGTATACCACAATCTCTAATGACGACTGGCTGTGATGTTCGGATTTGTTTAAGTATCATATTTCTGTTTCTATATACAGTACTTAATAAGTTTATTTTTGATTGATGTATGGCCTTCAACCTGATGTATTCTTCAGATGTGAGTCGGCATTAATGAGTTGTAGTAAAAGAAGATTAGTCATACATGTATAATTTCTTATAGTGTACGTTTGTATATTTTATATAACTACCAAATTAAGAAAATTAAAAATCCCGTTATCCTAAACTCTTTTACGATGTTTTTTTTCTAATAAACACACATTTATTCTCCTCATAAAATTAAAAAAGCCTAACACATTTTACCATGTAGAAGACGTTAAGTTACTTAAATTTTATAAGCAATGATACGATGATTTTAATTAGTGTAAACAAATTTGTTTATGTACATATGAAATATGTAATAATGAAATGTGTTTTCTAAAAGAAAATTTTCTAAATCATCGGATACAACTAACGTGTGCAGATAGTAAAAATTATAAATTGCTGATAAGATTATTCTAAAAATGAAACACAATTTGTTTTGCTTATTCAATAACTCTCCAAGGAATTTGTCACAGAAATTAAAAGAAAAGAGAAGTCGCGTGTTTTGACATTCACAGTCATTGCAACTTACTGCTTTAAAAAACCGTGGAATAGAGATTACCTTTACCTACTCTTCAAGATCATAAATTCTTTTATGGGATTTATGTTGCACAATAATGAATCCTCTGTGATAAAACGAATCCACAGAAGCAGAGATGAAAAATGAAAAAGGATAGCTATAAAATAACTCTATTCTATTCGCCGAGAAATATTTTTATGATTCCTCGAAGAAAAAAAGATTTCATAAGCAATGAAAGATAATTTATTTGTGATTACGGAGAAACCTTAAGGTGTACTTGAAAATGTTATCACTTTTCGTTCACGAAAAATCTTCGGCCTGACATAATAAAACATTTTAGCTGTATATTTTGAAATGTTTTCCTCTGAAGGAAAAAAACTGGAGAGGAAATTGTTCAGCAGAAAAAAGACAAATTTGTGTAAGTCACTTATGAAGTATACATCTTTACACTCTAGGGTGATAATTGATTTTTTTGTAAGTTTATTTGTTTTTCAGTCTCACAAGCAATCTACAAATTAATAAAAATTAAGATGATTCACTAGGTTTATAAAAACTGAATTTGTGTTTAATTATTCATAGTTAACCTCATACAACAAATTTCAATAGTTAACCTCATATAATAAAGTGCAAATTACGAGAGGGAGTAGATCCATAAGTAGTTTTTATGTTATTAAATCACAACAATGGTTATTAATTATAATTTATCAATTTTTTATTATGCGAAATGTTCCCTTTTTTATTTGAAACAAAATTAATGCAAGTCGGATTGAAGTTAGATAGATATTAAATGCGATACACTAAGTAAATATTTTTACATATGAGTTAATAAAGATAATTCCTTCTTATATATTAATGTTACCTCTCATAACAATATTTTAAGTTTAAAAGGTATAATTGGATTAAAATAAGAATGAACTTTTTCAGGCATTGCATAACAACTCTATTAATAACTTAATAGATTATACTCTTATAATAACTCATATGTATACTCTTATACATATGAGTTAATAAAGATAATTCCTCCTTATATATTAGTGTTATCTCTCATAACAAGATTTTAAGTTTAAAAGGTATAATTGGTTAAAATAATATTGAACTTTTTCACGAATTACATAATAACTATCAATAACTGAATAGAGTTATACTCCTATAATAGCTCTTATGTATACTCTTATACATATGAGTTAATAAAGATAGTTCCTCCTTACATATTAGTGTTACCTCTCATAACAATATTTTAAGCTTAAAAGTTATAATTGGATTATAATAAGATTGAACTTTTTCACGAATTACATAATAACTCTATTGATAACTTAATAGAGTTATACTCTTATAATTAATAATGAATATTAATTATAAGAGAAGTTGAGGGTCTTACATAATTATAAGAACATAAAGTGCTATAGTAGTAGTTATCAAAGCACATGATTTTCAAGTACATTTTATGAAATATGTTTTTTTTAGGGATATCTGAAACATGTTTACTATAGTTTCTATTCTTATTGAAATATAATTGAAATTAATATTTTTTATCCATTTTTAAAAATAAATTATATATATATATATATATATATATATATATATATATATATATATATATATATATATATATATATATATATATAATTATATATATTATATTCCTTTTTATAACTGCTAAGCTGATTAGGCTTTGGTCAGCTTATTCAAAATTCCCAAATGAAAATGTCTATGGTTTTATACAAGTTTCTATAGTAATGTTTTCGGTCATAACAATTTTTTGAACTGAAAAAGGCATAATTTAACCCAAACCAAATTGAAAATTGTTACAAATCACCTGGTTGGTTTATTAACCCCTTGTGTTGAATACTAATTATGAGACAAATTAATGATCTAACATTAAAATGAGAATCCACATAAAGTGGTTTAATATCAAAGCACATGACCATCAACTGTATTGCATAAAGTTCTATAGGAATAGTTATCAAAGCACATGATTTCCAGGTAAATTTTATGAAATATGTTTTCTTTAGGGATATCTGCAACATGTTTACTTTAGTTTCTATGCTTTAGTTTTTAATGGTCTACTAGTCGCTTCGCACCCAGCCTTTATATTTATACAAGTTTCTATAGTAATGTTTTCTGTCATAACAATTTTATAAATAATTTAGTAAGTAGAGCTCTTTACCCAAACCAAATTCACCCTGGGTGAATTATAAGACTTCATTCGCCCTTGTGTTGAATACTAATTATGAGACAAATTAATGATCTAACATTAAAATGAGAATCCACATAAAGTGGTTTAATATCAAAGCACATGACCATCAACTGTATTGCATAAAGTTCTATAGGAATAGTTATCAAAGCACATGATTTCCAGGTAAATTTTATGAAATATGTTTTCTTTAGGGATATCTGCAACATGTTTACTTTAGTTTCTATGCTTTAGTTTTTAATGGTCTACTAGTCACTTCGCATTTCTTGAAGCCCAGTGGCGTTGGTGTAGATCTTCGAGTTCTAGTAATGTTTTCTGTCATTAATATACCTATAATTCTATTTATATTCTTTTTATCTTAGAATTTCTCTCAACTATTACTAATTATGAGACAAATTAATGATCATTATTAAAAATAATGATTAAATTTTCTCGGTTTACAAACCATTACAGAACAAATTATGCTTAAGATACTTCTCCAATTATTTATGAAGCACATGACCTATATGTATCAAGAAGTTCAAAGAAACGGAGGAAATTTAAACCCATTTTTTAAAGTTATGAATTTTGATTTTTTAAAAAATTGTATACTTAAATGTTGTTAATTTTAAAAATGTTTCTTGTGTATCAATTTGCATTTATCCTTTTAAATTTAACTGACTGTTGCTGTGTCTATTTCAAAGTGTAAATTTTTTATTAGAATGTTAGATCAACAGTTTTAAGAATTTAAAACTAAAATATCCCAGTTTCCCAGAAAGAATATAATATAAATTTAATTTTTCTTTTACTCAAAATTATATTTGGAGCTTTAACATTCCACTGGACCAGGGATGGGCAAATTAAGGCCTGCGGACCACCTCTGGCTCTCCGAAAGGATCTTTCCGGCCCTCGGATGGAATTTTAAGTTGCTGGTACGAGGCAAATTAAAAGAAATACATATTTATACATTATATATCCATCTTCTTTTCAACTTTGTTTAAATATTGTATCCCAAATGAATTGTATCCCAAATATGTGCAGAAGGTTAGAGCTATGTTCCCTTCTTATATATCTGAACAAGTGTTTTCAACTATGAACCTTAGAAATAATTTCAGAAGTAGACGGATTAATGAGCCTTTGTCCTCGTTTCTTAAAAACGTTACATCTCACTTTAAGTCTCAATATAAGGAACTTTTAAATATGAAATCGCAATTTTGTTAATCTCTTTAAGATTTTTAAATCGTAATACTTGTATATTGTTTTTAAAATTTTAGAAAAATTTATCTTGGCCAGCCAAATTTATTCATTTTTCGATTTTTGGCCCGTGACCGAAAAAGTTTGCCCATCCCTGCACTTGACCAAAAGAAAATTAACTACATCTCATGAAACGTTTATTCAAGAGGTCGTAAGACTGAGAAATCGACAAAAAAATGAATTTTGAGGAAAAGTATATATGTGAAAAGGAATTGAGTTCTGATCATTTTAAAACAATAGGCTTAAAGATATTCCAATATTGAGAAAAATTATGAATTAAAAAACATGTTATCTTTTTACTGTTTTCATCCGAGTGTACCAAAATTTTTCCAAAGTTTTTTTCTATGATAAATATTAAATTTTTATGAAAAAAAAAATAATTTTTTCAAACATTTCTTAAAAATTTTATATACGTATCTCAAATATATACAAATTTACATTTAAAGTTATTTTGAGGTATTGTAGTATATTTTAAAGCAATAAGTTTGTCTTTAAATGTAATTATATTTTTATTACTCATGCGCGTTAGCCTTGATATCATTTTTGTTTAAACAACAAAGAGTTACCTTATTTAAAACTTTCTAACAAAAATATTTTTTATGTTTAAAAAAATGATTGGGATATATTGAGATGCTAATATTTGTAAAACATAAAACTGGTAGTTTTCAAGCAGGAGAAATCGAAAATGATAATTTTTCTGCAGTTTTTTTTACTTTTAAAGAATGTATATGACCCTTTAAAGAGAATTAATATACAATTAAGATACAAACGCCTGGTTTCACTAAAGAAAATTACAGTTCTTAAATATAGACAACAAATATTCTCTGAATAGATTACATCAACTTTCATGAGAATGATCCTAATCCGAAAAAGTACTTTTGATATCTAAACGATCACTTACATACCATAAAATTTAAATAAATTTCAGATGAAAAAAAAGTCAAAATTCAAGTTAAAAAAATAAATAATTTAAGTAAAACTAATTTAAATTAAATAATACATCAATTAAATCTCTCCAGAAACTCTTGAAACTTGTGTTATCTAAAAGTACATTTAAAACACAGCCTCATAAATTAACTTACTTAAAATACTCAAATTATTTTAAAGAGTAATTAAAAGTAAAATATATCATTGTGCCAAACTAGAGTCACCAAGCACAATTTAGATAAAATAAGCTTTCTGTCTCCACACGTCCGAACCATTTGACCTACTTAAAACCTTCCCAGGGTTGACCTAAATTACCATGCAGAATATAGATCCAGCGATTTTGTAATGCCTAGTGTCCCGAATTCGAAATTCAAATTAATACTTCGGGTCTTACATTAACTTTAAGCAAGCAAAATAATAAAAATAATAATAATAGTAAAAGTACTAAAATATATAGTAAGTAGGCAAAGGTGTAAGTTTCGCTAAGGCATATATTTAAAAAATAAAATATTTTAAGCATAGAAATTAAACCGATATTAGGTATAAAGCATTTTGACAACGTTTTGCAGGAATGACAAAGGCAGTACTGACATAGGTGATTGACTGCAGCTCTCTCTTTATTATCAATGATTTTGTTTGGCTCGCTATCGTCTACGTTTTGCAAAACGAGAGCTAATGATACCCAGACTTACTGCTTGAGGCTGATTGCAAATGCTATGAACATCCATGTCACTGGGAAATTTGAACCCCTGAACTCCGGTTGAGAAGATTAGCTCCCCAACTATTCTGCCATCTTTCTTCTTTTGGATACAAGTTACCACAATTAGTAAACATGCATGCAGGCCGACACACAAACATAATATTTTATATTTTTATCTATACTTATAGCAGCTATTAATTAATACAGACCAGATTTTGGTCTGGGTAATTAATGTTCCATAATGAATGGTATAATTAATTAATAAGTATACTTTTTAAATTATACACACCATTATTATAAACAATTTCAAAAACAACTCATTTTTATAAGATGAATTACATATTTTAATTAGATCCAGTAATCAATTTACCCTCTGAAGCCATGAAATAATCGTAATAGGTTGTAATTGGCATTTGTATTTCCAAACATATTGTGATTAGCGAGATAAGGAGAAAAACAGCTATCTTATTTCGATAAATGTCAAATCGTTATGTCTCAACAAATGGGAACATCAGTATCAGAAACGATGAGTTTCGTGGGCTCATCACGTGAGTTGTTATGAGCATTTATCAAAAGTGGTTTATGTATAGAATAATTTTAAAAAAATTAAGATACACACCATCAGTATAAACAATTTCAAAAACAACTCATTTTCATAAGATGAATTACATATTTTGATTAAATGTAATGTCTAATTTATCACCCGAAGACATGAAATAATCGTAATAGGCTCTAATTGGCAATTGTCTTTCCAAACATAGCATGATTAGCTAGGTAAGGGGAAAAACAGCTGATCTATCTTACTTCGATAAATGTCAAATCGTTATGGTTCAACAACTGGGAACATCAGTATCAGAAACGGCGCGTTTAGAGGGCTATATCGAAAGGTAATTCCTAAGCTTACCCAGGCTTTTTGCACATACAGCAGCTATTGCTGAAGACCACTCTCCACGACCGCAACCACGACAGCTATACAACTGCAGGTGACGTACGAGAAGTCCGTCATGGCTCGAGAATTAATGTGGTCAGCTCCAGTAAGGAACAAGCACTACAGAGGCAAGTTTGAGACTACCAGAGAAGACGCTAGAAAAAGATCACTCAGGTGAACCCCGGGCTCGTGACACCCGTGTATACCTAAAGGAGGCATACCCCTGAGGTTGTCTCTCATTCAGCACTACCCAGAGGACACGTACGGATTGAAGATCGTGGCCGTGGACTCGAGAGACGTTGTCCCCTGAGCATTTATCGAAAGTGGTTTATGTACGGTGAAACGAGAAGGCGCCGGGAAGCAGTGTGGTACACGGTTCATTGATATCAGAGGAGAGCGTGACTGCTATACATTGTTCGCCGTGACTGAAGAGCTACAACAGTGGTAACCTGATAGTGCTTCTCAGCACACTGTTTAACGTACATTGCTGCATATGGGGATACGCTGCCGGAGGCCAAAGTATGTCCAAAGTTATCACCAACTGATTCTAGAGTACAAGGGTGTGAGTTTCGTAGTTGGTATAAATGGTAGTAAATGGTCTAAATGGTAATAATCAGTTGGTTTTAGTCACATAACCCTAGTGTAACAGCACTGCAAACCCTATTGCCCAGAACTAACCAACCATTGTACTTTTAAGTAATCTTAGGGCTTTCGAATTTAGAGATATATTATTTTTAAGTACGGTTAATCTTATAAATTTATTAATTCTATCAATATTCTCTGAAGACCAACTTTAAATTTACAACTGTAAAATGATTTAATCACAGATTTAAACTTTAGCATCTTAAAGAAAAGTCAAATAAAAATGACGTAATGGAGATATTCATATGAATTGGGGGATGCACACTTTAACAAATTTGATTAAAATTTGGAAGTGAATAAAATTTTTAATATAAATAACAAGTTCTGCAACTAAAAGGACATTCAAACTCGAAACAATACACTGAAAGATTTCAGAAATCGAAAACAAAAATAAGTATAGCACAGTAATAATTCGAAATGTCTACAAATATACCCTTTAAATTAAAATATTTACTTTCATTGTATGTGTTGATTTCATGACATTCAAAATTAATATGATAACGAAATGTCGATATTTTATTTACAAATCCACTGACAATGTTGTATAACGCCGAGCTAGAATTTGAAATTTATTTCCCATAACTGGAACGCATGTGAAATATATTAAACAGACAGTTTTCCTATACGTCTTTATTGGATTTACAGGAATGCGAAGCAGTGTTTTGACCTCGAAATCGAAATTTCAGAATCGATATAGTATTTGTTTTCTTTCTCAGAGAAAATAAATCGAAAATCATTATCGATATAAAAAGTTTGATTTTTTTTACTTCTATTTCCCTCATGTCTAGATTTTTATTGGTAACGATAAAATTTAATTATAGTAAAACATTAGTAATTAGTGCAGGAAAAAATTAAGACTTTTGGTTGAAAAACTAAAACCACGAATACACTACAACTTGATTTTTTTTTATTAAAGTAGAGATAATATAGGAAAGAAAATGTATGTATATATAAGCATTGTTTATTTATTTGCGTTCCTGTAAATGTCCAAAACATATATCTTATTTAAGGCTTTGTTTTAATTATATCAGAGTCAAACATCTACAACTTTTATTGCGCAATGTGCTTATATGAATCTGTGGTTTTCCAATGCGCAACATTTTTCTACATAATCAACCGTTTCTTAAATGCCCAATTGGCACAAGTTTAAGAAATCTTTTCAAAGAAAAGATTGTCTGTTAATCGCTAAACAACGTGTTTTACGCCAAACGATGACCGAATGGGTAAGGCACTGATCTTCTGTTGTGGAATTCATGGGGTGGAATTCCACTGTGACAAGGATGTTAGTAGTGTCGTGTAGCTCTCGTTTAAAATTAGGTATTCACCTATGATAAAATTTATAGTGGTTGTTTATTTCTTTTAGGGACAAAGACTAAATCTTATTTTGGTTGCGTTGTGTAGATATAGTAAGTTTAAATTCAACCACAGGCTCTGAGAGACTACAGACTTAAAATAAAAAATAAACTAATACGCTAAATTAAGAACGACTGAAGACAGCTTTAAAGCAAAAATAAGTCAATTTATTACAATTATATATACATTATTAATATACAAGATTTAGATTAATTTTCATATGATTTACTTTTTAATATAATCAAAATAGGTGCCACAGCAATTAATATATGGTAATAATACTTTCCTATCACTTGGTTAACTCTATGGATATAGGAGAGAGGACCCAATATAAATTTCAAATATGTATAATAATGCGTACCTTTGTGGATCTTTTGAGTGTGCCAAGGCTGTACTCTTGGGAGCTCTTGTGGATACCTTTCGATTGATGTGATGATAATGTGGACTCCGTATCAAGACTGGAATGGGGCCTTCTAATATAACTCTTGGTGATACTGAAAAGCGGATGATCTGGAACATTCTGGTCGTTGAGAGATGTCCAGGTGTTCCTTAAGCCCAACTCCTTTGATCCCCGTACTCTGTACTCGAGTCCTGAACACTTACCGTCGAATTCTCGACCTCCGAACTCTGACTTCGACTCGACTCCTCGAACACTCGTAGTCGGACTTATCTCCTCGACTCGACTGCTCTGCTCCCTTCGATTCGACTTCACTCTCGAACCTCTCCTTTCTAGATTTTTCTTCCTTTATATCAATTTCATCTTTGTCCACTCTTCCTTCTGTTCGTCCAATTGGGATAGCTGTAAGAATTTTATTGGTCTTCTTAACCCCGCCTTGAAATCGACGTGGAAAAATCTTATCCCTTCAAATTGGGCACTGTCACTTAGGGACTCAAAAATAACTCTACACATTCTCATTTAATGTCTTGTACGGAGACGTGATTCTAATCTGGGACTAGGAACAGAACCCCACCCGAGAATCCTGCACAAGACGAAAAAAAATGTTGAAATAATTTTTATTGTCCTCTCCTCTTTACAAAAGATGTGATGAAGTCACATTTAGATCCCAAGCATTTTATTCTCGAATAAATTAATCAATTATATTACTGATCTAAATTGCCTCATCACAAGTAGCTGTTTGGAATCGGCTTTATGAAGTAGGTCCCGGTCTCATTAGAATGTTATAAAAGTGGACCGTAGACATAAACCAAACTGCATTTTGCGTCTGATATATATATATATATATATATATATATATATATATATATATATATATATATATATATATATATATATATATATATATATATATATATATATATATATATACATATATATATATATATATATATATATATATATATATATATATATATATATATATATATATATATATAATATATATATATATATATATATATATATATATATATATATATATATATATATATATATACATGTATATGTATATATATATATATATATATATGTATATATATATGTATATATATACATGTATGTATATATATGTATGTATATATATGTATATATATGTATGTATATATATTTATGTATATATATATAAAATATATATATATATATATATATATATATATATATATATATATACATACATATATATATATATATATATATATATATATATACTATATATATATATATATATATATATATAATATATATATATATATATATATATATATATATATATATATATATATATATATATATATAGTACTAAAATGCTATAAAAACTGGACCAATATCTCATTCACTTTTTATTTGCATAAATCGAGAACTAGAGGTAATGATAATACTACCAATATAAATGAAAAAAGTTTATCTACTGTATTTCTTAGTTTTACTTAAAATAATAATAATAATATGGCTGCAGCATTACATTTCATGTTTTGCGTTTTTGGTATTTTATTTATTTATTTAGTTATTGCACAGATTTACATCAAGGTTGTTTTAGCACTTAGAATGAAATACTTCATGCTAGCCAGTAGAATTGCGAAGCGAGTAGGATGTGGGAGATGTAACTCCCCATTAGTATTACTTTATCTATATATAGTGTAAGTAAGGGCTGTTATATAAGTTTTGAGATTTGTGTTGAACGGTAGAAAATTTCTCGCTACGCCTCTGAAACCATAGAAACGGGCTCTACTCTTATAAATGTTCCCTTTATACGAGAAATACATTTGCCTAAAAATCAATCTAAATGATTTACACCTTCTATAAACTTAATATAAGTTGAAATTAGTAGGGGTTGGTATAAGTGAATTTTCTTTTCATCTTCAGTTTAAACTATTAACCAGTCCTAAAGGAGCTTCAGTTTCAAAATATATGCTACACACTTTATTTTATTATATTTCTATTTTATAAAATTTATATTCTCGGTGGCTTTTAAACATTTTCTTTTATTTGTGCTGGTAATTTATTTTTACTAAAAGGACAATGTATTAACCTAATTTTATTATGGTAAGAAAGCCTGGTTTTCTTATTTGTTCTATTCATTCGAGAGAAGTGAAAAATTATCCGTATACATTTAAACTTTATGGGGATTATTAATGAATTTAATTAAATCTAACACCAATCTAGTTTCGAGAGGTCTAATTTCATTAACAATTTCTCATTTTAAGCAGGTTTTTTCCCCTACCCCACATATATATGTAAATACTATTTACATGTTATAAAAATAAAACTAAAATTTTGATACTTCTTTTCAGCACTTTACTGGTAAATATTCAAATGAAAGAAAAACATAACATTCCTATTTAACTAACTGTAAACGTTTCCTATGCAAAAATATTCAAGACATAGGTAAAATGTCTGTCCAGCTTTCAATCCTTTTATTATTGAAATCACCCACAGGTGGGCGAAAATACTATGTGAGGACGCCAAAGTTCCTGTTTTGGGAAAATTAAGAATATGTGTTAATATCACTGCTTTCAAGGAATTTCTGCATATCAGATTTCGAATACTTTTAAATATTTAGGGTATTTGAAAACTTTTGGGATTTTGTGTATTTATTTTTCATAGTACAGCAAAAAAAAGATTCAATTTTTGAAATTAATCGAGAAAATTTTAAAATGTTACTTTGAAAAAAAAATACATTGTACTACAATACACACTATTTTGTGAATGTTTTTACTATATATATATATATATATATATATATATATATATGAATGTTTTTACTATATATATATATATATATATATATATATATATATATATATATATATATATATATATATATATATATATATATATATATATATATATATATATATATATATATATATATATATACATATATATATATATATATAAATACATATATATATATGTGTATATATATATATGTGTACACACACACACACACACACATACATATATATATATATATATATATATATATATATATATATATATATATATTTATATATATATATATATATATATATATATATATATATATACATATATATATATATTATATATATATATATACATATATATATATATATATGTATATATATATATATATATATATATATATATATATATATGTATATATTATTGATAATTAACTTTAAATTATTTGGAGAAAAATTTAAAAGGAGCTGTTTTATCGATGGGATTTTTGGTTTTAATAGCTTATCAGAGTTGGTAATGAACATCTGAACATTGGATGATGCAGGTGACCATTCACTAAGCTTCAACTAAATTATACTCATATAGGTTTTATTTTGATTGCATTTTTTATTATGGCTTTTCTTTGGATGAGTTTTTCTGATCTTGTAATTTGTGAATATCAAATCAAATATGCTAACACTGAGTGTTTGTTTTTAAAATCGAATTGTCTGTCAGTACAATAACTTTGGTTTCTTTTTAATTTTGCTTTTGTATGAATATTTATAGTAATCAATGTTATGAGTCTTAATATTTATGCTTAAATTATAAAAAAGGTAAATTCCCTTTAGATTTACTGCTTTCTCATATATATATTTTACATTGTAGAAATAGTCACCAGCTCCAGAAATGTATTGTATTACACATAGATTTTCAATATCTTTAAGCAACTAAAATCTAAATCTTTTTCTTAATTTTCTAGGCATATTTATTCATACTAATACTTATGCATACTTGCATAATTGTACAAAATTGGGCAACTTATGTAAGTGTGACACGCAATCATGTATAAAGTTTCCAATGCGGTCCTCGAGCCCCTTGAAGTTGAAAAACCTTCGATTAGAGGAGTTCACGTTGGTGAAAGCTTCTAATGGAACGACAATAGATCTATTTGCTGCAGAAGAAAGAAATAATATTTCGTTCTTCTGCAGCAGGAAGTGCGAGGAAATGGGATCAAACTTTTATTGCCTTGACACAACATTAAAATAAAATAAGATGATAAGTCATTGTGTTGAATATTAGAAGGCATATTTCAAAAGTGTAAATGTCTCTTCATCAGCTAGATTAACAAATAGAAATAACGTAATTTCTGCAGAAGGTTAAAATATTAATTCAGATTCTGTATCACCATTCTAATTATTTATATAACATACGGAATTGTTTACATAAAATTATCTTGTATTCAGATCTCAGTCGTGAATATGAAAAACGTGGTTAATATTTAAATTTTGTAATGCATTATTTGATACAATATAATAACAAATAACTTTTCAATATGTTTTATGCCAGTGATTGATTTTTGTAGATTTCACCATTTTACTCTTTACTAGGATATAGAAAAAATTATTTTAGATTGTAGATTCTAGAGAAAGTATCAGATGTAAGAGTTTTTAAACGACTTACCAGTCTCTTATTGCTAAGAGATTTAAAGATATATTGTATAATAAATTGAATTACAATGTATCATCAATGTAAATAAGAAAAAAATGGTTAAATTCTTGAACTACATTTAAAAGAAATCAGTGACTATTATCAGTAGACGAAAAAGTATTAGTAAGTTAAAAAGGAAATGTCAAATAAGAGAAACAGAGAAAGGAAATAAAGTAACATGCATTTGGAAAAATCTCGCCAAGATCCTTCAAAAAAAAAAAATAATAATAAAATAAAATAAAATAAATAAATAAATAAAACAATTGGGAAAAAGAATTGATTTAAAATTAAAAAAAAGAAGAAATTTCTAAAAGGGAAAATGATGGAGATAAGAAGTGCACCAGTTTTTTAATGTCGTCTTTAGATTGTGCCTAGTGTGCTGTAGCCAAGAACAGAGCCTGAGTACTAGTACAAAACTTAAAGTTTGTTTCATGTGGCAATTTAAAAAGAGAAGTACTTATGATTTTACGAATACTAATTCCATATCTGATGTTCTTTTGTAGTTTAGAATTGAACTGCCGTAAGACTTTGAGTCATAATTTGTTTCGATAATAGTTTACAAAATTGCAAAATTAATACAAATCTTATCAGCCCTGTATTTGCAAGACATGTAAAATTCTTATTTGATAAATAACATATCAAAACCAGCAACGCATAAAAAGTTATATAGAAAATATTTAGCACAGCCTACCTAATGATAATTTGATATTTCAATTTAAGTTTACACTTTTTGATTTAGTTTTTTACTAATTATAGAATTTCTCTACAAAGGCCACCTACTCTATCGCCCTCTACCACCTTCTACAAATAACAATGGTAAATTTATTCGAATACTAAAGTTTGAAAAAACATGTTTTTATACTCTTAAACAACTATAGTGTAATGAAACTCTAATTTTAGTTTTTATGATTACGGTATTACTTAGAGAAATTACTTAAATAAATATAATTTTGTTTTTTATGATGCCTTAATTCTTTATGATGTCTTAATTTCTTTCATTCTGTTATCCCTTAAGTGATAGTTTCTTCCAATAAAAATAAATATTAAAAATCATTTTCAAAGAACCTTTCTTTGTTAAACTTCTTGTAAATATTTGGTATTTCATTTTTATTGAATTATCTCCAAGATTGAATTTTGATTTTTAATGTAATATCTATGTTAAACACTTCAGGGGATATTTTTAAATATTTTCTCATAAATATGTTTGGCTGGAAGAATTTAAGAAAAAGTTCCTTTTAACTGAACCATCACCCGTTGAATTTTTTTTCTCGTTACGAAACTCTATAACGTTATTATTTAAAAATTTTTAAGATGAGTGAAAACGAACAAAATGAAGGAAATCATAAAAGTTGAATAACTAACAGATAAATAAAATAGAGTTTTGTATTTTATATTGGAATATGATTTAAATAAATATATATTTTCAGTTTATTAGATATTAAAATATAATTTCCATAATTCTCTTTCAATTAATAAAGCAGAGAAAACTTTCATAAACATTAATTTTAAAACCAAAGTCTGTTAGAAATATTACAAATAATACTGGCTATTCCAGTAGACTCAATTTGCTTTTCTCTCTCTCTGGATTTAGATTGAAAAGAAAAGAAAGTCGCATTAAAGAATTTAACAGCACTTAAGTTCTAAAACCACACATTTCGATTGATTTTTGTTCCTTTTATTTGTTCTATTCTTGCTCGTTATTTGAACAGGATAATGTCAGTTTGACATTTCTACTATTTTGTAGCTTGTATTTTAATCAGGACTTATGATTTACTAGTTTAGAATTTGAAAAATTGTTCAAAATTTTAATTATAATTATGCATCTGTGACATCATTAAGCTTTTTGCGAATCGAGTAATATGTTTCAAACAGCGATGTCTAACCGAAAATCCTTAATTTTTTTTAACTTCAGTATTCTGAGAGACGCACTAAACTTTAGTGTTATATCCAAGAGTAAGATTATGTATCATCGAACGTACTATATTATTGGCATTTGTAGCTATCATAAAATTGTTTGTTATTGATTGGAAAATATAAGACCTAGATTATACGACTAAAGTGTTTTAAATTTGCGATGTGAGAACAAGAGGTGAGGTAATAGAAAAGTATTCACTCATCATCACAACACATCTTCCTCGAGAACACAGTAGAAGAAACAGGAACTTGAAGTAAATTCCACAAACGTATCCATATTGAATGAAATGTATAAGATGATTAAACATTCAGACATTCAGTACTTGAGAACTCTGCCTTTTACTTTAAGATGATTTTATTATTAACAATACGATAACAACACAAAAAACAACATCGACAATTACACACGCAACGTATGTAACAAAGAAAACTAAACTACTACTACAACAGCTCCTCGAAGCGCCACCTATATATAATAAGGTGAAAGAGAAGAATTAGTGGATTACGATTAAAACATATATCGAATCTTAACATAAAGGACATACACAGGTTTACGCAGTAACTATTAAGTTAGTTATTAACACTTACTAGTTACCTTCACAGACCTTCAATAAAAATGTTTTGATGTTTTAAAAACTAATGACATAGAGAATTTACGAAGGTTGGAACTTTAGTGGGAACTATTCATTTATATGAAATACAAAAGTGATTCATGTCCAATTGTTTTACAGTTATTCAATATAGTCGTCAGCATTGTGTATAACCCGTTGCACACGATGTGGAAATCGCAGAACACCTGTACCAGCGCCTGTTCTGTTGATATTTTGAATGGACCGGTCTAATGAAGCAAGAATCTCTGGGACAGTTCTGAAGCGAATACCACGCAATAGTTCCTTCATCTTAGGAATTAAGTCAAATTCACAAAGGCTTATGTCTGGCCCAAATCGCATCCAGCGTAATGATACGGCTTAAAAAAAGCCTCTTCTTCGCTCTTATAGCGTTCCAGGTGGGTCGTATTATAGCCATTTCTGAATTTGCATCAAATGATTTGGAACCTACCATGAAGCAATTTTTCTCATGACCAGGCGTTCTTTCAGAATGTGCAGTACAGTCCTATGCTCAAATCCCGTCTGTCGGGAAACATTTGAAACCAATGGAACCTTTGTTGAACCATTGCAGTTAGATAAGGCTCTATATAATAATAGCTTAAGTTATCTGCCCATCTGATCTCCAATTAATGAAGTGTATGGACCTGGATTGCACAGATGCATCCATGTTGGATTTTGGATGAGTTAGGGTTAGCAAAATTCAAACTGAGTAAAGTTTATTTTCTCCTAAACTATCGACCAGATTCTAAATTAAATTCGTATAATTATGCTTCATATCATAGCGAAAAATAATGTCGTCTTTAAAGCGTTCGAAATAAACCTCTTCTTCCCATTTCGAGCGTTTAATGCCATTATATGAAGACTTGTTTTAAGAACAGGTGATTAAATTTATCAATTTATCACATAATAAATAGGCAAAATAACATTTTTTTGCATTATGACGTCATTCCTTTAACCATCACATTCAATCATTTCTTATTTTAAATTATTTAAATATCGTCTTCATTATTTTCATACGTTTTATCATTGAACTTAGTTATTACGTAAGTAACTTTCTTTTATATTTGACTTAAATAATAGATTAGGTATATATGTAATAATTTTAAAGTTAATCATATTTTATTATTTTTTGTTGAAAGATAATTCTCACCTAAAATAAAAACCATTTTTTACTTTGATACACATAGGGTAATTTACAATTCTGGAAAATTAAAAATTTTACTGATCCTGTGCTATGATGGGCTATATACTAGTGATAAAGAATTCAGTAATTATATCATGGTATGGTATGGCATAGCAAGCCTTCTCATTTGATTGACCGATTCTTATAGCAGCTGAAGCAAATGGGTGAGCTGAATAAACCCACCCACCACTTGTTTCCCCACAGTTAAGATAAATCCAGTAGAAGGCGAAATGTACTGAAAATCCAAAGAGTTTTGTAAAAATTGGGGTTTGGTTTGGAGCACTATGGTATAGCACCACAATTTGTTTTGCTCACGAGGGCTAATGAAATTGGGACCTACTGCTTAAAGCCGTGTACTACCTGTAACCAGCCACCCACCCGAGGTCGGGTGTAGGGTGTTGAATTGCTGGTTCGATCTGGCCGTCCGGCAACAATGCGTTACGCAGGGTCCAAGTCAGCATTGAGTCAAGCAAGCAAGCCCATAATATTTAAAATAACAAAAGAAAATATATATATAAATATATAAACATTTATATATATTTTCTTTTGTTATTATATATTTTCTTTTGTAAATAACAAAAGAAAATATATATAAATATATAAACATTTATATATATTTTCTTTTGTTATTATATATTTTCTTTTGTAAATAACAAAAGAAAATATATATAAATATATAAACATTTATATATATATATTCTTTTGTTATTTTAAATATTATGGGCTTGCTTGCTTGACTTGGACCCTGCGTAACGCATTGTTGCCGGACGGCCAGACCGAACCAGCAATTCAACACCCTACACCCGACCTCGGGTGGGTGGCTGGTTACAGGTAGTACACGGCTTTAAGCAGTAGGTCCCAATCTCATTAGCCCTCGTGAGCAAAACAAATTGTGGTGCTATACCATAGTGATTCGAACCCACGAACTCCAGTACTGACGATCAGCAGCCTAAACAATCTGCCAGTGTTCGGCGTAAAAATTGTGGTGCTATCTGAATAACAAATATTTATGATATAAACAAAAAGGAGTTCAAAAATTGCGGAAGTATATCTATGTGGCAACAATTGAAAGCATCTTCAAGTCAAAGAAAAGTCAGATCAGGATATACAGAATATATTAACTGCATATATGAATGATAATGATACAAATAAACGCTTTATGTATGAGTATATAGCTTGAAATTTAAAACATTGTGTTCAGTTTTATTAATATTACTAATAAAATTTTTATTAGACTAACGTCTTAGAAATATGTTTCAATTAATTTCGGTTAAGGTTTTATAATAAAGTACATTGATTTATTAATTCATTCAAATCAGTAACATCCCCATGAAATAATTAAAAATGTATGGGTAAAAAGTATTCTAAAAATTATATCCAGATTTACATAATCCAATGCAGCTAAATAAAAAGTTCTTAAATATTCATTTTTAAAGATTCTTACTTACTGAATTCGTTTAAAAATGTCGAAACTTTATCCATTTTTTTGGCACGACTCGACAAAAAAAAAGTTTTTTTAAAAAAAGTCTTACTTTTGTGAAATGAGGTTTTTCCTCTTTTTTTTTCTAGCTTCATTAACAGAATTTCATTTCTAGTTGTAGATTAATAAAAAAAAATCTTAATCTAAAGTTTTCTAGATATTGATGAATGTGCTCTTTCACACACACAAACAGAGGTATGCATATGAAGAAAACACTAATTAATCAACTCCACTTAGACGGATTCTTTACACACAACTTTGTTCAATGAATTAAAAAAAGAATATTTTATCTCTGGTAATTTTTTCGAGTTTCGGTAATTTTTTAAGAGTAAATTATGGTGTTCTAAAATACTGAGGGTCTTTTATTTTCTATTTTAGAGTTTTGGTTAGTTGGATCCAATTTGGAATCTTCATTTCATGAAAATAATTACTTAAGTTGATATTATCCTGCGGATATTTAATGATGGAATATGTGCTGTTTTAACGTCATGTTTTACTTATCTTATTTTCTACACTTTTATCTAAGTTTTATCACTTTCTTCTCTGTTCAAAATCAACACCTTTTTTGCTTTTTCTTTAATCCGATTTTTGGCAGTAACTTATTTTTAAACACTTTTTATTGTAATTAGTCGTAATAAAAATGGCCTTTAATAGATTAATACCAGTAAACTTCTAAAACTATCGCTTTGCGAAAAAAATATAAATTAAGTAATTTTTTTTTTATTTGTGCATAAATAAAAACCGCTTGGAAAATAAATGCTTATAGTTTAATTATCTACAAGTGAAAATTTATGAACTGATCCAAAAGAAATAGATGATAAAAATGTCTTTAAACTTATATTTCTTCAATCGTTAGTTTCTTCCTTGCACACATACATATATATATATATGTATGTATATATATATATATATATATATATATATATATATATATATATATATATATATATATATATATATATATATATATATATATATATGTATATATATATATATATATATATATATATATATATATATATATATATATATATATATATATATACATATATATATGTATATATATATATATATATATATATATATATATATATATATATATATATGTATATATATATATATATATATATATATATATATATATATATATATATATATATATATATATATATATATATATATATATATATATATATATATATATATATATATATATATATATATATATATATATATATATATATGTGTGTATATATATATATATATATATATGTATATATATATATATATATATATATATATATATATATATATATATATATATATATATATATATGTATATATATATATATATATATATATATATATATATATATATATATATATATATATATATATATATATATATATATATATATATATATATATATATATATATATATATATATATATATATATATATATATATATATATATATATATATATATATATATATATATATATATATATATATATATATATATATATATATATATATATATATATATATATATATATATATATATATATATATATATATATATATATATATATATATATATGACGACGCACCCAGAAGGAGATATCCAAATAGGGGGAAAATAGGTAGATCTGATGTACATGTACAGAAAAACAAATGATTATTATTTGAGAAAAATTGGATTATTTATTCAAGTGATAGACCTTTAGAAAATGAAACACTCAATAACGTGTTTACCCACTTCTTATCCATTGAGTTTTACAACACAGCGTCTGTATATATTACATAATTTCTTTTCGTTATGTTAGGGGTATGATCAAATACGAATGAGTAACATTAGATATTACAAAAGCACTAAAAGCAATATTTCGATATTTTGGCTAATCATTTTTTAATTATTGCCTAAGTGTTAATAATATTATTAAAATTTTTGTGCAATATAGAGTAAATCCCTTATATTAGAGGTGCACAATTATATATTATAACAGTTCTAAATACAAAATATCGATCTTCCTCTGCTAATCTTTTTTTGAGTTATGCGAGATTCATGTTTATATGCAGATGTCAAAAATCTTAACTAGTATATAGGAATGATTAAAAAATATATTTAGATTTTCAAAACTAAAGTTTCCTTTTACATGCTTAAGCAATACTGAAACATTAGATCTTCACAATAAATCTTCCAGGACTAATTCCTTTTCAATTATGCGATATTCATATATGTGTATAGATATAAAGAATCATAACTAGTTTATGAACTAGTCATAACTAGCTCAGGAATGGTCAAAATGGATATTTAACTTTTCAAAATTAAGTTCCCTTTTACGTGCATAGAGTAGCAGTAGTGAAACTGGTGAAAATTTATTCAGGCATAGTCAAAATAGATATTTTTGTTGAAATTGGAGGTATGAATTTTGTCTAGATTTCAATATTTCTTTAATTTGTGAAAGGAAGTAAAAATAGTATGAGGGACTAATGATGAATTATACTCAGATGAAGACAAAAAAGGAACTTATTACTGAAGATTAATAAAGTATATTTTTAATGACAGTAGGGAGTCGGTTCTTAATGACAGTAGCTATTAGGTTCTGAAAGAGAATTATTAAAAACTAAGATATAGTTCTTTAGATTCTCTACTCAATGTCTTTATTTTGAAAAATCTTTTATTTTTCAAATGCTACGCTAGTTTTAGTGTTCAGGTAGAGAGACAACTGAATAAAATACAAACTGTAATATTCAAAATGTAAAGTTCCCGATTTAAAATAAATTATTTCCATACATTTTTTTCTAATAATAAAGGGTTAAGGAAAAATGATTATTCTAGTATAATAATTATTTGGAATTTACAATTAGTTATTTTGTAAAATTTTCTTAAGAAAATAGGCTAAGAGTAAATATTTTGCCATGGTGTGTTTGAATTAACTATAATATATTTAAATAATTCTAGCTATTAAGCTAGAAAATATTAATTAAATGACCTTCTGTGTATGACTGTAGTCATATTTCCCATAGAAGTAAAATTAATAAAGGTATTATTACTGAAAAATAACATATCTTAATTGCCTTTTAATTTATGTTACTGTTAAAAAAGACTTAATTAATCATATATATATGTATATATATATATATATATATATATATATATATATATATATATATATATATATATATATATATATATATATATATATATATATATATATATATATATATGTATATATATATGTATAATATATATATATGTGTATATATATATATATATATATATATATATGTATATATATATATATATATATATATATATATATATATATATGTATATATATATGTATATATATATATATATATATATATATATATATATATATATATATATATATATATATATGTATATATATATATATATATATATATATGTATATATATATATATATATATATATATATATATATATATATATGTATATATATATATATATATATATATATATATATATATATATATATATATATATATATGTATATATATATATATATATATATATATATATATATATATATATATATATATATATATATATATATATATATATATATATATATATATATATATATATATATATATATATATATATATATATATATATATATATATATATATATATATATATATATAAATATGGTTTTAGGACAATATCGTTACCATATCTGGTTGTTGTTGCTTAGTACAGATTTTCATAATTTTGGCAAATTTTAAATTGTTTATTTGCATAATAAATATTTTGACAAGGAGAAAAAATCTTAAATTATGCTGTCAAAATATAATCAAGATTGTATATAATTAGAATGAAAAAATCTTATTTACTGGATATATATAAAGAAAACCCACTAAAATTCCATTGATCTATAAAAAAAAAGAGCTATATAGTTTAGCACAAGTAGTTGTTTTATCAAGAGAGCAACTCGATCTAAGATTGCCATTTAGTTTAAATTACAATTAACAGAGACTTAGGTAATCATATATATATATGATTTTCGTACAACTTTGTTGCCATATCTGGTTGTTTAGTACTGTCTTTTATTAATTTGGCAAATTTTAAATGGTTTACTTGTATAATAAATATTTAACAAGGAAGAAAAATCTAAAATAATGATCTCAGAAATGAAATAACCAAGATTATATGTAATTGAAGTATAAAAAGAATGACAAAAAATCATATTTCCTGGATATTTATAAAGAAAACCCACTAAAACATAGAATTTGAACACAATAACTTCCATTGATTTAGAAAAAAAATAAAAAAGAGCAATATATTCTAGCACAAGTTTATCATATCATATTATAGCAACTCGATCTAAGGTATGGTAGATGATGCATAAATATATTTTTATAATTTCTTTAAGCATTTGAAAATAAGTTAAAAAAGAAAAAAAAGAAGAATGACAAATCAGTTTTAGTGTTCAGTTAGAGAGGCAACTGAACAAAGTACAAATTGTAATATGTAAAATATACAGTTCCTAATTTAATATCACTTAGGTCCATAAAATTAATTTTAATAATAAAGGATTAAAGAAGAAAATGAATATTCTAGTATATTAATTATTAGAAATTTAAAATTCGTTATTTTGTAAGATTTTTGTAGAAAAGTGGCTAAGGGTAAATATTTATGCTATGGTGTGTTTCAATTAACTATAATATAGCGAATATATTCTAACTATTAAGCTAGAAAATATTAAGTACAAGCCCTTCTGTGTTTGCGTATAGTTAAGTTTCTCATACAAGTAAAATTAATAAAGATTTTATTAGTGAACAATAACATACCTTAATTCCCTTTTAATTCAGATCACTGTTAACAAAGGCTTAAGGGATTATATATATATATATAGTTTTGGGACAATTTTGTTACCATATCTAGTTGCTTAGAACTGTCTTCTATTGATTCGGCAAATTTTAAGTGGTTTATTTGTATAATAAATATTTTGACAAGGAAAAAAACCTCAAAAAATGATATCAGAAATGAAATAATCAAGACTAAATGAAAAAATTATATTTCCTAGATATTTATAAAGAAAACCCACTAAACATAGAATTGGAACACAATAACTTCCATTGATCTAGCAAGAAAATAAATAAAAATAAATAAATAAATAAAGAGCTATAAATTCTAGCACAAATAGTTGTTTTATCATGATAGCAACTCGATCTAAGGTATGGTAGATGATGCATGAACATATTTTTCATGATTCCTTTAGGCATTTGAAAATACTTTAAAAAGAAAACAAAAGCAGAATGATATATTTTTAAAGCTCTTTCAAGAGACAAGAATAAAGTCCATTTTGAAAAGAAAGTGTTGAAGACGTAATTCAGATTTCTCTATTTGGGAGTTGGTGACATCTATAATGCAAGATTCGTGGAATTTTTACTTTATCAGGATCAATAATTTGGCCTTAAAATTGCTGTTTACTTTTCTTCCAATTTCAAGCTTAATAAAAAATTTGAACCTGACTGAGAATATAATAAGGACATGAAATGTAAGATAAAATAAATACAAATCTTTGAATAAAAATTACCTAGTAGAATTATGATTTGATCACACTCATCTTTTGATATTACTTCTATTTTACCAACAATATCATTTACAAATGGAGCATGTAACTTATCATCTATTTTCTCTTCATCTGTCAGTTCATCTACATCAGTGGATATGGCAATAATATCCTCTTTAATTTGTTCAGAAAACAGATAATCAACTGCATCCTGAAAGCTATTAAAGATTTTTCGACTCATTTTTTCATCTAAAGGTGAAAAAACGTAATATTACCAGGGTCAGGAAAAAAAACGCCCGAACGCCCAGTGATCTATTTCTAGATCAGCAGTATTTTTACACTAATTTTTACTATTTATATTTCTTTTAAGATAACATCGATTTATATTCTGATAGCTACATCTATGAAGATATTAAATCACCAAAAAAAAATTTAACTTACGCGTATTACTTAGCTGTTTTCAGTGTTTATGCTAAGAAACGTAGAAAAACGGCGGAACGAAAGGGCGATACAAACTTTCTCTTATCGCTTTAGATCAATGATATAAACAAAACAAGAAAACCACGTGTTGGTAAACAGGTGCATGCCTTGTCTTGCCCCCTGTTCAGTGTAGAATGTGTGGGGTGGGTTTAAGGTCATCTAAAAGCGAGTTTACCACGCTATGTTTAGCGATCTAAAAATAGATCACTGGGCGTTAATGGGTTAACTCATTATATATTCAAGCAATATCCTTGAAATTTTTGCAGCATACAAAATTTCAAATGTTTATATTTATACTGGCGATAATTTTAGAATAATTAAAAGTAATTATTTAGAAATTATATTTATTAATGCTGTTATTAAATATTATGGAGCATATTGGAACCTCGTAAAAATTACTAAATTGTAGCAACTGTTTGATATACCTGCCCATCTACAAATAATATAACAATAATTTCGAATAACAAATTTTTAAAAGTTTCTTAGATTTTTTTTTACATTTTGATTTGAAAATTCATAAAAATTTTAGTAAATTCAATTTATTAAAGTATTTTAATATTATTTTTTTAAAAGATTTTTCATCATTATTATTTTCAGCTTTGGATTAACAATATACTAAATTTGAAATTTATACAAGTTCGATATATTTAGTAGTTCCAAAAGGTACGTGTTGAGTAATATCACTTTCAAATCGCTCTTAAAACTGAATATCAGTAGATAAAGATTTTAGCTTGTAAAAATTTAAATTTTCATACATAGATAAAGATAGAAAAACAAAATAGTAATCTAATTAACCCCTTAATGCACAGTTCTTTTACCCAACATTGTAACTATTACACATAGCCCAACTATGCAACTATTACACATGTAACGACTTTCATTTCTTTTCTCTTTTCCTTTGCTATCTCTTTTAGTACAACACACAGCTTAATATCTACAAAAGTACAACGCAGCTCGAATTATCTCGAGTGCGTACAGTTTGGCCAGTTAAGTGCACTCGTGTTAACTCGAGCGTGCACGTTACGGGTTTAAAAATACATTATTAACAATTTTATTTAACTTTTAAAGGTTATGTGTCTCTTTAAATACATAAGAGTCAGTCCGTTAGGAAGATAAATTTTATATTAATAATGATAGTAAGAATGTTTTATTTTATATTAACACTAGATTGCCCGAGATTTCTTGTATACCTATATTGCCCAAAAACAGTCAAAATGACTGCATTGTGAAAAAATAACAAATATGTAAAGAAATTTGTTTAAAATTAATTTTTAATATCATATAATAAAGGAGGGCGGAAGTAACTACAATTATTCATAAACCCATTTATATGTTATAGAAAAAGTCACCAAATTCTAAGAAATTGTATCATTATATTTCATAATTGTTTTTCTAATTGAAATTAAAAAACAGTCAAAATGACTGCCTTGGGCAATCTAGTGTTAAGAATGATATAAATTATTAAAACAGAATACTAGACATTCGATTACTCGAAAGAAACTAAACAAATTGAATAAATACAACACTAAGAGTTATAATACTCTTTCTAATATTTTGTAGGGTACCTATTTGCAAGAATGATAATCGACTGGCGAATTCTAAAATTAAGTTCTGATTTGGCCTAAATTTTTTTAAACTTGACTGTTTTAAAACATTAGAGCCTGCCTGAATTTTTAGATAGAATGTTTAGCCTGAAGTTTTCATGGACATAACTTTTTAGTCATTGCAGTAATAGTTTATAAAACATACAAAAATATAAAAATAAGCGTAAATACATATATAATGTCTTAAAAATTGGCAAAAATAAAAAAAACAAGCATGTTTTGACTTTACGCCAACACTCGTAACTAAACAAATATGCAAAACATATCACTTTTACCTGGATGAATGTAGACATATACCCATTATGTATGCATTGAACCTCAAGAATGAAAATATTCTAAAGTATAAATGACTTATAACCAATCAAGTAATTTAGAGGAAAAATGCGAGAAAAACTTAATGAAGTTTTTAACATAAATGACCATAACTCATCTCAAAAAGAATATATTTATAATCCTGAAGTTCAGTGCATACATAATAATATTAAAAACGTACAGTTGAATTCTATTTAAATTCTAAAAATTATTTTACCTATTATTACTGTTGAGGTGTGGTGGTGTAGCGAAAATCATAGTTTTTTAGAAATTCAATTTAAAGAATTTATTGGATAAATTCTTTAAGTGTTTTATAATTTGATAAACATTCAGAAATATTCTGGAGTAATTTATTTATTTAGTTATAAGCTGTAATACGCTATTTACGACTTTTTTCATGCTACCACTCAAAGTCAAGCCTTTTAACTGTTCACTTCCGGTATCTTTCCGACACTTCCGATGATGATTAAACAGATGTATCATGACTTCTAATGACTCTAGAAACAAGCTGAAAAAACTGTTTTGGAAAGCTAAAGGACTGATTTTTAAAATAAACAAGAATTTTTTTCAATATTTTTCACGAAAATCACTATTTGAACCTGGTCGGTTACCTTAACCACCATAAAACATTCAAAAGAACAAAAAAAAACAAAATGTAGAACGACATAGTAAAGGTTCCCTTATATATATTTCATTAACGATACGAACTAAAGTATGTAACCTGAAGTAATATGCATTAACACAAAAATCGTGTAACTACATTTCTTGAAGTGACTTCTTAGGCACAAGACGGCAGTTTTTCCTACTGTAGTCTCATCAAATTCAAGCATATGTGTGTTATTTTAAGTCTTTCTTAGTTTCCCATAGATGGAAAATCACAAAAATGTTCTGATAAAGTAATAAGTTATAATTTTAATATTTCCAATAAGTTGTAAATATGCCATTGTATAAATAAAAAATTAAGATTAATTTTTTCTAACTAAACACTTCACTCTTGAGATTCTTTAGCATTATAAAGTTAAAACTCGAAAAAAGTAAAATCCGACAATGTACGAATATCGCCAAATTATCTCCAAAAGAAATTGATCGCCAAATTAAGATAACGAGGGGGAGATCCCACGGATCACTTTAATAAATTAAATTCACTAATTTCGACAATTTTTAGTAATTAAGTTTTTAGTAATTGTTTTGTTCTTAGTGTGATTCTTTTATTTCAAAATGGGAGGATGTAAAACATTAAATTGGCACACAGGTCCTCAAAAAAAATTACCTCTACATGTCACTTCTTTGTAAAACTTGTGATTAATAACGGAACATTCCCTAAATAGTATCTCTCAATAAAAAAAATTAGACCTCGTATGCAAAACAGTAGACCAAATCAAACCAAACTTAATAAAAAAACACAAAGAGAATCTGTAACGAAAACAAATGAAGTTTGATTATCAAAACTTCAGTAAAAATGATTAAAAATGTTTACGTCTTGATAAGAATAACAAAAATATAGATAATAAATATACAAATTTTACATCGTAAGTTGTGGCACCATGCTTTTGAATCCGAATAATTGGATTTAGAATTTAAATCCATAGAATTAGAATAGCACACGACGAATTTGTTTTAAATAAATAGCTTTTTGACTATTACAGAATATATGTACAAAAAGAAACATACATTAATAATTATTCACATAAGATTATTCATATAATTATTATAACATTATTATACATTATTCATATAATTATTATAACATTATTATACATTATTCATATACTTATTATAACATTATTATACATCATTCATATAATTATTATAACAGCTAATTATATACTTTTATAGAGAAAGGGGTTTCGAGTTCATATAAAAAAGTTGAACTGCTTCTGTTTATGCGAGGTTTAAATCAATGACTGGCTCAAGAGCATATCCCAATGACACCATAAGTATTTTTTCTTGGTATTTAAAAATGTTGGTATTGATGTGATTTTGACAATAAGATGATTTGAACAACCTTCCCTATATTCTGTGTAAATAAATGCAAATAATCAAATTTTACACACTTCCAGTATTGTTTCCTCATTTCTGTTGTCTCGATTAATAATAATAAAATTAATTTTCAATAATACACTAGTCTTATAAATACTGTAGAACTTCTCAGAGAGGCCACCCCTGTATAGCGGCCACCCTTCTAAACGGCCAATTTTCATGGCACTGATTTTTCAACCCATAGACATAATGGTAAAATAACCTTTATCAGCGGCCACCCGACCCCCTCTAAATGACCACCGAGTGGGATTGCCCCTTTCATTTTACGAGAAGTTCTACTCACTGAGTGCTTTAATTTTGAGCGGAAAAACTCAAGGTTAGTTTTATGATCGGATATAAGACCCAGGGCGTAGTCCATTCCTGCGGTCCCCCCCCTTTCTTAGAAACGTTAAATCTGTTATCTCTTTTGTATTCTCCCCACACCCTTCAGACTGGGAATCCCTATTGCACCACCCATAGAAACTGAGAGAGGAACTGGACAATCAGGCGTTGCAGGTATCCCAGGGCCTTTGTTTGGAATTGCAATAGGTATAGTAAAGGAAGAATTGCACCTCTGTCAGCAATAATGTCATCCACGCCAGTTTAACCCTCTAAGCTGTTATCACGTACAATTCCGCCAATGATGTCTTCAAAGTGGTTGTCACGTACAATTTTCGACTTCCAAAAACGTTCTGAAAATCGATGTAATGCACATTTCTGCCAGTGTATGAGGTAGGAGGGTCAGGTCAATTGTTTAGGAACTATACCCCTTCACCCCTATTCCCTGAGACACAAAGACGCTGATAGCTTATCATGGCTTTGTAAATCTCTATTTTGAAGTATTTCGTTTGCGGTAACAGATGTATCTCTAATTGCACCACTTAAACATCTTGGATGACTTTCGTAAATAACTATAAATAATTCTCTTAAAGAATATTTTTAGTTGTACTTTTAGAATCCTTTATTTCTCATGGGATGATCTTCGAGACTTGACGATCTCTATGTGTATTAAAAATCAACAATCTATAATATATATTTAAATAATTATTTACAACCGAAAGTAAAGGGACAATAACGAGGGTGGGTATCAAGTATTCCATTGTAGTCAACAAGGGGGTGGAGTAAAAAATCATAGAACGCTTTGGCCACTGACACAGTAACTGACACGTATTTTAGGAGACTTTTTTTCCCTCGGTGTGTTTCACTCGAAGGGTTAATTTCATTAGTTTATCAGTGATCAGAGTTGTAACTATATCGAAACTCGTTTTCTTAAATCTACAGCAGGGCAGTGAGGTTCCGCTTGAAAATGAAAATGGCAAATCTGTTAAGTTAGTTGAATTATCTAACTGCTGAAGAACGCAAATCAACGAAGTTATTAAAGAAAAAAATTTTATCTTGAAGGAATACGAAGACTTAAATTTTCTGCTTTTTCAGTAAAAAAATGAACTTAAAAAATGGTTGTTATACAGAAAAGTAAAAGTTAAAACACACAAATTGTAGCCTTTTTTTAAAAAATTTAAGAGAGCATGAAGTAAAATACTATTTTCTCTTTAGATGTTTTCAATTTTATTTTAAATAAGGAATACATGTCAGACTGGTTTATATTACGCTGTATAGCAATTGTCATATAATAGAACCCTTCACAGCGGCCATCCTCTCTGAGCGGCCAAATATTTTACGAACGGTGGGGTGGCCGCTTAGAGAAGTTTCACTGTATATCGATGTCCTTAATTAAACTTCCTTACTTTAAGGTTTTCTACAGTCGAAAGTTTATTTAGAAAGTTATAAAATGTTAGGTAGGGTATAATGAAGGGGTGTAAATTTGTTTGGGGATATAATAACTTAAAATATTCAAAATCTTAGCAGAAAATGGAGTTTTTTATTGAATTACATATTTAGCCAGCATTTACTCTGGAAAAAAATTACAACAAAATATATTCATAATGAAAACAATTAATATCAGCTATCATTTCTAATCGTGAGGTAGCATGATTTATAGTGTATCCCGAGAAATGATGAAATGATGTAATGAAATGTATTCCTTCAGATCAGGCATAGTTATTGGTTTTATCAAGACTGACATCAAAACTGACTAGATTTTTTTAATGCACCCAAAGCTAAAAACCCAAAGTGTCAAAAAGATGCCAGAAGGACTTGACTTTGAATGTTAGCATGAAAAACATTGTAAATAGCGCATTATAGCTTTTAAATAAATAAATAAATTACTCCAGCATATTTCTGAAAGTTTATCAAATTATAAAACACTTATTGAATTTATCCAATAAAATCTTTAAACTGAATTTCTGAAAAACAGTGATTTTTGCTACATCACCACATCTCAACAGTCATAACTGATAAAATAATTTTTTGAATTTTATTGGACTTTAAGTGTATGTTTTTAATGATATTATGTAAGCTTTGAACCTCAGGATTATAAATATATTCATTTTGAGATGAGTTATGGACATTTATGTTAGAAACTTCATTATTTTTTTCTTGAATTTTTGCTTTAAATTATTTGATTGGCTATAACTCATCTATACTTTAGAATATTTTTATGGGTTAAGGTTTGAGGATGGGAGTAGCCATACATTAGCCAAAAAATATAGTGTTAAATATGTTTTTTTTCAATACATATTGTCATCAGATACCACGTTCCAAATGGTTATAATTAAAAAGTGACTAATCGATTAAATATTAAATATCTGTTAAATAGTCAAATAATTTCAAACATAAAGACTTTAAATAAAAATAGTTATTACAGTATTAAAATGTAAAATACTTGCACAAAAAATCCTGTAAAGTATTGTGCATATTAATTTAACATTGTTCAAGAATCTATGTAATGTAACAAAAGATATAGCTTTTGAATTGTATAAAATATCTAGACGTTATTAAAATAAACTAGACTTAGTTTAAACTACTAAGACTTTAAAAAAAAAGTTCTAAATTTATTCAATATCCTAATGCGTTTTTCTTCTTAAACAAATTTTTATTTAAAAAAAAAATCCTGAAACACACCATTTTCAATACTTACAGTCAATATTTCACTTTTTTACATGAATTCATCTCTTTCATTTAGAATCATTAAAAAGTAATAACAGAAATTAAAAAGCAATGCAGTACTTTCTGAAAATACAGTTTTTTTTCTCGTGTAAGAGTCATTAATATCAAAGGAGGTAGAAAAAAAACTTTCTTCTTATTTTCAATGAGTCTCTTAAATATATTCTTAGAAAATATCGCAGAAAAAAAATGTTTCGGATTTTTTTTTTCAGATTCATATCTACGTTTTAAATTCTGGTTTTGTCATAGATCGTTCCTAAGCTTTCTTTATTCCAATGAAATGGTTTTTTTTATAACAGTCAGTAAAAATCCCTTTGATGAGGATTTTTAAAAATTTTCTTTCGTAGTAAAACGTTCCAATAAGGGATTTTTCCGCACTTCGTGTTTTTTAAAGACAAGTGACAATGACTTTGAAAATAGAATAAAGCAAGAACTTTGACGAAGTTAACTGATTAGATGGGGCTTTATCTATCCAACATCAGGGAGACGTTTGTTGGAAACGTAGCATAGAATGAAATTGTTCGATAAAATCGAGAATTTTTTTAAAAATTACAATTAATATGCTTTAAGTGCTGAATATTTTGACGCTTTAATGTTGTTCTAGTTTGAGATTTGTGGTACTAAAAAATTACCTTTTTAGCAATTTACTGATGTTTATCTCTTTCTGAATAATAAAACACGTGGCACAATTATACATACATGCAAATAGAGAAGTTTGAACATTATTTAATGAACTGGGGAAAACAGATGAGACCTCATTAGTCGAATAAAAAAAGGAATGCTATAAATATTAATTACAATTGTTTTTTCCTATCACAATCATGCATTTAGTACAGTGTGGATTTTTTTCTACATCTTTGACTAATGACATAGAATTCCTGATTATCTAGAGGTATATTACCCTTTCTAGTGATTACAAATGTATAACTAAAATATTAGGTCATTTTTAACAAACAAGAGAGATGGTTGATGTAAAATGCTGAGAAATTCATCTTTTGTTTTTGTTCTCTACCAGAAAGACTAGAATATATGATAATGGTATTTAGAGTGTTTCTTGTCCAGTTACACAATCTATACATAAATCATGTCTAACAAGAGTTTCAATAATATATACTAATAGAAGGACAAATTAACAATGCTCGTAGCTAAATCGTAACTCGATTTTCAATTGTATTACTAAAATGTTTGGTCATTTTTAACAAACAAAACAGATGGTTGATGTAAAATGCTGAGAAAGTCATCTTAGGTTCTCCTTTTCTCCTATAAAGACTAGTATATATAATAACGGTATTTAGAGTTTTCTTGTCCGATTACATAATCTATGCATAAATCATGTCTAACAAGAGTTTCAATAATATAAACTAATAGAAGGACAAATTAACAATGTACGTAACTAAATCGTAACTCGATTTTCAATTGTATTACTAAAATGTTTGGTCATTTTTAACAAACAAAACAGATGGTTGAAGTAAAATGCTGAGAAGGTCATATTTTGTTTTTCTTTTCTCCCAGACAGACTAGTATAAATAATAATGGTATTTAGAGTTTTCTTGCTCGATTACATAATCTATGCTTAAATCATGTCTAACAAGAGTTTCAATAATATAAAATAATAGAAGGACAAATTAACAATGTACGTAACTAAATCGTAACTCGATTTTCTATTGTATTACGAAAATGTTTGGTCATTTTTAACAAACAAGAGAGATGGTTGATGTAAAATTTTTAGAAAGTCATCTTTTGTTTTCCTTTTCTCCCATAAAGACTCTTATATATAATAATGGTATTTAGAGTGTTTCTTGTCGGATTACACAAAGCAATCTATACATAAATCATGTCTAATGAAAGTTTCAATAAAATGTACTAATTCTAGGACAAATTAACAATGCTCGTAGCTAAATCGTAACTCGATTTTCAATTGTATTACTAAAATGTTTGGTCATTTTTAACAAACAAAACAGATGGTTGAAGTAAAATGCTGAGAAAGTCATCTTTTGTTTTTCTTTTTGTGAGATGTTAAGAATTAGTGGAATGTATAATTAAATATATAAACTAAAATAAAGACTTTGTGATTGAGACATGACCAAAGGAAAGGGATTTGCTAACAGTTTATTGTAGATTAGGATTTCTCATTACAAAGCAAATATATTACTAACAATTGAGAATTAACACAATACAATAGATAAGAATAGTATGAACGAAGGGGATACATAATACATAAACACAATCAAATAGAATTAAATGTATATGGATTGGATCAGCGTTGGGAAAATGTTAACCCAATAACATTCATGATTAAAGGAATTAAGAATTTGCTGACTACAATGACTTTGAATATTTTCACTCCAAACGTCGTCCAAACCATCCACTTTAAAAAAACATCAAGAGAAAACAGAATATAGTCGACGATTTAATCTCCCCGCTCCGCGCGTTCAGCAAACACTATTATATTTTTTTCAGATGGTGCTATGCACAACGGTATAAATATAAACACACTTTACAAAACTATTAAGCAATTGCTGTCGGTGATCCGGCATCATGGCTGCTGGTGGAACACTTTTCTACCCGAAAGAATACAATATATAATAATGGTATTTAGTGTTTTTCTTGTCCGATTAATAATCTATACTTAAATTATGTCTAACAAGAGTTTCAATAATATTTACTAATAGAAGGACAAACTAACAATGTTCGTAACTAAATCGTAACTCGATTTTCAATTGTATTACTAAAATGTTTGGTCCTTTTTAACGAACAAAACAAATGGTTGATGTAAAATGCTGAAGAAGCCATCTTTAGTTTTCCTTTTCTCCCATACAGACTAGTATATATAAAAATGGTATTTAGAGTGTTTCTTGTCTGATTACACAATCTATACATAAATCATGTCTAACAAGAGTTTCAATAATATATACTAATCGAAGGACAAATTAACAATGTTCGTAACTAAATCGTAACCCGATTTTCAATTGTATTACGAAAATGGTTGGTCATTTTTAATAAACAAAACAAATGGTTGATGTAAATTGCTGAGAAAGCCATCTTTTTCTTTTCTTATATAGACTAGTATATATAAAAAAATGTATTTTAGAAATGTTTCTTGCCGATTACACAATCTATACATAAATCATGTATAAGAAGAGTTTCAATAAAACACACTAATAGAAGGACAAATTAACAATGTTCGTAACTAAATCGTAACCCGATTTTCAATTGTATTACGAAAATGGTTGGTCATTTTTAATAAACAAAACAAATGGTTGATGTAAATTGCTGAGAAAGCCATCTTTTTCTTTTCTTTTTATGAGATGTTAAGAATTAGTGGAATGTATAATTAAATATATATACTAAAATAAAGACATTGTGATTGAGATATGAAAAAAGGAAACGGGTTTGCTAACATTATATTGTGATTAGGATCATTACAAAGCATTACTAACAATAAAGAATTAATGAATTACATTTAAAATTTTACATACATTACATAAGAATTATGAACGGATACATAATACATAAACACAATCAAAAAGAATTAAATGTATATGGATTGGATCAGCTTTGGGAATATGAAAACCCAATAAGATTTATGATTCATGAAATTAAGAATTTACTTACTACAATGACAGAATATTTTCACTCCAAACGTCAATGATTTATCTTCTTTAAACTATATTTGTAAGAAATTCACTCCTTATGTATGAAGTTTTTCGAATTTCTAAATTCCAAAATATATATTATACGAATATTTATGTGCAGCCTATCCTATCAAGCAATTAACAACACTTTAAGCTGAAAACTTAATATTGCCATTTGATAGGTATATTCTGGACAAATACCAGTGATTTAGGATAGCAACATTAAACAGCCTTTTGTAATTCGTTTCACTAAAGGGATTAATTTTTGTTTTTATTGGAGATATGCATCACGGTGATACAAGCGAGTATTTATACAATTTATTATCAGTATTATCATTGACTAACTGTAATAGATCAAAGAATTATAAAATTATTTGTGTTGAAAGTGATATATCTTTCCGTAGAGTAATTCATGATATAAAATGTATTTTACTTTGTGATTTATGCAAGACATTAAATAGAACTGAATAAAAACAGTCATAACATAAAATTCATGTTTTACTCGTATAATATATTGTTGAAATAAAACACACTGATAGATACTATTTTAATAATAATTCTGATTCAGGAAAGAGTTAGTTTAAAGTACTGTAAATCAAACAGTCACGCAATATAACACTTGTTTGGTTTCATATATGCAGATACTGCGAACAGGTTTGTTAAATAAATAGTTTAATTCACTGGAGCGAACAGTTTAATAGTTTAATCTCTTACATTAATTCTTGTGGTATTTGTATTAGTGTCTGTTATGATATGAGAATGAAAGATACAAACTAAAAATGGATTCATTAAGTTTATAACTGTGTTAATTATGTTATATTTCAGCCAAATACATAAATGATCTTCATACACATTTATCCTATGTGAACTAAGTTAGATAAACTTTTTCCTGAGTCATAGTTTATCTGAAGTCTAGATAAACGTTTGAAGCATGTTAAGAAAATATTCAGCTTTCACATTTAAAGGTAATATTTATTTTATTCTAATTATAACGATACATAGTGTAACTTCTTTGTATTTTATAAATCTATTTAAAATATTTTAATAAAATAATGTCTAATCGGTTTATGTAAATATTATTTTTAAATTTAAGTCTTTTAAATTACTATAACTAGTATTTTAAGCTTAATTTTTGCTTCAAAACATTCCAAAATATATATTGTAGTAATATTTTTGTGCAGACAAACCGATCAAGCAATTAACTAAACTTTTAGCTGAAAACTTAATTTTGCCATTTCATAGGTGTATTCTGAACAAATTGCAGTGATTTAGGATAGCAACAATAAACATTCTTTTCTAATTCGTTTCAGTAAAAAGATTAATTTTTTTTATATTGGAGATTTGTATCAGGTGATACAAGCGAGCATTATATTATATAATTTATTATCAGTATTATCATTGACTAACTGTAATAGATCAAAGAGTTATAAAATTATTTGTGTTGAAAGTCATATATCTTTCTGTATTTTAATTCATGATATAATATGTATTATACATTGTGATTTATGTAACACATTAAATAGAACTAAATAATAACAGTCATAACATAAAATTCATGTTTTACTCGCATAATATATTGTTGAAATAATACATGGATAGATACTATTTTAATAATAATTCTGATTTAGGAAACAGTTTAAAGTGCTGTAAATCAAACAGTCACGTAACACTTGTTTGGTTTCATATATGCAGATACTGCGAAAAGTTTTGTTAAATAAATAGTTTAATTCACTGAACGAATAGTTTAATACTTTAATCTCCTACATTAATTCTTGGGGTATTTGTATTAGTGATTGTTATGATATGAGAATGAAAGATACAAACTAAAAATGGATTCATTAAGTTTATAACTGTGTTAATTATGTTATATTTCAGCCAAATACATAAATGATCTTCATACACATTTATACTATGTGAACTAAGTTAGATAAACTTTTTCCTGAGTCATAGTTTATCTGCAGTATAGATCAGAGTTTGAAGCATGTTATTAAGTTATTTAGATTTTATATTCAAAGGAAATATTTATTTTATTCTAATTATAACAATAAATACTGTAATTTCTTAGTATTTTAGAAATCTATTTACAGAATATTCATAAAATAAAGTCTAATCAGTTTATTTAATTATTATTTTTAAATTTAAGTCTTTTAAATTACTATAACTAGTATTTGAAGCTTCATTTTTGCTTCAAAACATTCCAAAATATATATTATACTAATATTTTTGTGCAGCCTATCCAATCAAGCAATTAACTGAACTTTTAGCTGAAAACTTAATTTTGCCATTTCATAGGTGTATTCTGAACAAATTGCAGTGATTTAGGATAGCAACAATAAACATTCTTTTCTAATTTGTTTCAGTAAATAGATTAATTTTTTTATATTGGAGATATGTATCAGGTGATACAAGCGAGCATTATATTATATAATTTATTATCAATATTATCATAGACTAACTGTAATAGATCAAAGAGTTATAAAATTATTTGTGTTGAAAGTTATATATCTTTATGTAGAGTAATTCATGATATAAAATGTATTATAGGTTGGGATTTATGCAAGACATTAAATAGAACAGAATAATAATAGTCATAACATAAAATTAATGTTTTACTCGCATAATATATTGTTGAAATAAAACACACTGATAGATACTATTTTAATAATAATTCTGATTCAGGAAAGAGTTAGTTTAAAGTACTGTAAATCAAACAGTCACGCAATATAACACTTGTTTGGTTTCATATATGCAGATACTGCGAACAGGTTTGTTAAATAAATAGTTTAATTCACTGGAGCGAACAGTTTAATAGTTTAATCTCTTACATTAATTCTTGTGGTATTTGTATTAGTGATTGTTATGATATGAGAATGAAATATACAAACTAAAATTCGTTCATTAATTTTCTAATTGTGTTAATTATGTTATTTTGGAGCCAAATGCACAAATGCTCTTTATACACATTTATACTTTGTGTACTAAGTTAGATTAAACTTTTATCGAGTCACAGTTTATCTGAAGTCTAGATAAAAGTTTGAAGCATGCTAGGAAAGTATTCAACTTTCACATTTAAAGGTAATATTTATTTTATTCTAATTATAACGACACATACTGTAACTTCTTATAATTTTAAAAATCTATTTAAAGTATTTTAATAAAATAATGTCTATTCGGTTTATTTAAATATTATTTTTAAAATTAAATCTTTTAAATTACTATAACTAGTATTTCAAGCTTCATTTTTGCTTCAAAACATTCCAAAATATATATTGTAGTAATATTTTTGTGCAGACAAGCCGATCAAGCAATTAACTAAACTTTTAGCTGAAAACTTAATTTTGCCATTTCATAGGTGTATTCTGAACAAATTGCAGTGATTTAGGATAGCAGCAATAAACATCATTTTCTAATTCATTTCAGTAAATGATTAACTTTCATTTATATTGGAGATATGTATCAAGGTGATACAAGCGAGCATTGTACTATACAATTTATTATCAGTATTATCATTGACTATCTGTACTAGATCAAAGAATTATAAAATTATTTGCGTTGAAAGTCATATATCTTTCAATAGAGTAATTCATGATATAAAATGTAATATTGGTTGTATTATAGGGTGCAAGATATTAAACAGAACTGAATAATAATAGTCATAACATAAAATTCATGTTTTACTCGCATAATATAGTGTTGAATTAATACACGGATTGATACTCTTTTAATAATAATTCTGATTCTGGAAAGAGTTATTTTAAAATGCTGTAAATCAAACAGTTACGCAATATAACACTTGTTTGGTTTCATATATGCAGATACTGCGAAATGTTTTGTTAAATAAATAGTTTAATTTAATGAACGAACAGTTTAATAGTTTAATCCTACATGAATTCTTGTGGTATTTGTATTAGTGATTGTTATGATATGAGAATGAAATATACAAACTAAAAATTTATTCATTAAGTTTATAACTGTGATAATTATGTTATATTGGAACCAAATGCACAAGTGCTCTTTATACCTATTTATACTTTGTGTACTAAGTTAGATAAAACTTTTCCTGAGTCATAGCTTATCTGTAGTACAGATCAATGTTTGAATCATGCTAGGAAAGTATTCATTTTTCATATTTAAAGGTAATATTTATTTTATTCTAATTATAATAAAAAACACTGTAACTTCTTAGAATTTTAGAAATGTGTTTAAAGCAATGTCATAAAATAAAGTCTAATCGGTTTATTTAAATATTATTTTTAAATTTAAGTCTTTTAAATTACTATAACAAGTATTTGAAGCTTCATTTTTGCTTCAAAACATTCCAAAATATATATTATACTAATATTTTTGTGCAGCCTATCCAATCAAGCAATTAACTGAACTTTTAGCTGAGAACTTAATATTGCCATTTGATAGATATATTCTTGACAAATACCAGTGATTTAGGATAGCAACAATAAACAGCCTTTTCTAATTCGTTTAACTAAAGGGATTAATTTTTGTTTATATTGGAGATATGTATCAGGTGATACAAGCGAGCATTATATTATACAATTTATTATCAGTATTATCATTGACTAATTGTAATAGATCAAAGAATTATAAAATTATTTGTGTTGAAAGTCATATATCTTTCAATAGAGTAATTCATGATATAAAATGTAATATAGGTTGTATTATAGGGTGCAAGATATTAAACAGAACTAAATAATAACAGTCATAACACAAAATTCATGTTTTACTCGCATAATATATTGTTGAAATAATACAGGGATAGATACTACTTTAATAATAATTCTGATTTAGGAAACAGTTTAAAGTGCTGTAAATCAAACAGTCACGCAATATAACACTTGTTGTATTTCATATATGCAGATACTGCGAAAAGTTTTGTTAAATAAATAGTTTAATTCACTGAAACGAATAGTTTAATATTTTAATCTCCTACATTAATTCTTGTGATATTTGTATTAGTGATTGTTATGATATGAGAATGAAATATACAAACTAAAAATTCGTTCATTAATTTTCTAATTGTGTTAATTATGTTATTTTGGAGCCAAATGCACAAATGCTCTTTATACACATTTATACTTTGTGTACTAAGTTATATAAAACTTTTCCTGAGTCATAGTTTATCTGAAGTACAGATAAATGTTTGAAGCATTTTGGGAAAGTATTCAGCTTTCACATTTAAAGGTAATATTTATTTTATTCTAAATATAACAATAAATACTCTAACTTCTTACTATTTTAGAAATCTATTTAAAGTATTTTCATAATGTTTAATCAGTTTATTTAAATATTATTTTTAAATTTAAGTCTTTTAAAATACTATAACTAGTATTTGAAGCTTTATTTTTGCTTCAAATAACTTATTGAGATCTATTGAAACAATTTACATAATGCTGAATTGACTTCTAGATATTTGTAAAGTTGCCTTTAAAATATTATCAAAGTTTTTCATATATGTATGACATAGTCTAGTGTTAAGGCGAATGGAAAACAGTCTTTCTTGATAATAATAAGTTTATTAAATCATGGTTTCATTTAAAAGCAAAACTTGCGCCATTTTCTTTGTGTTGATAGCTCCATGTCCACTCTCTTACTAACTCATATCGGTTCGCTTAATCATCCATTCTTCAAATATTTTTCCGCTTGACCTGATTACTCTAAAAGGTCATTTATTTTCTTATTATAAAATAGTTCACTTTTTAAAATAGTTTATAACTCACGTAATTTCCAACTACCCTCTTTTGAAACCTGATGTATAAAAGGAACAAGCAATTTATTTCATCTCGAGAAATAATTAGGGTGCAAATTACTAATTTTAGAGATTTAAGGGTAAAATCTTTGGAGCTGAACAAATATTCATTATAACAATCGTTTTTGGTTCATCCTAAATTAATTTTTTTAGCAAGTGAAAATAAAATTTCCATATGTTCATTAAACAGAATAAAATTTAATTTTGTTATTTTAAAATATTTTTTATGAAACTAAAAATATTTTATATTCAGTGTCAGGTAAGAGAATTATTGACAATGTTAACTTCTTTTTAGGATAATTAACAGGTATCAAGGATTTGGTTTATACATGTTTATACATAAAGTGTATTAACAAATTAAAATCATGAAGTTTACTTCTTATCAAGCTAATATTGTTTTGGTTTTAGTTTTTGGAGTGCTACGGTCTACTTTTTGCAACACGAGGGCTAACAAGATAACATTGTCAATCTACGTTTTGCAATAAGTTTTATATGTAAGTTTTATATCTCTTCTTTTACATATAAGTCTTATTACAACTTGAAGCTAAATATATGGTTCAGACAACTCCAAAATTTATAAGAATAAAATATCTTTAAAAAGTTAACTAATTAAAATTATTAAAAAGACAAAAAATTGAAAAAACCTAATGCTAATCACGATTAAAATATATTATTGATTATTACCCAGTGTCAGGTAAGAGAATTACTGACGATATGAACTTCTGATTAGGATAATTAACAGGAGTCAAGCATTTGGTTTATACATGTTTATACATAAAATGTATAAACCAATTAAAACATGAAGTTCACTTCTTATCAAGATAACATCGGCAGCCTACGTTTTATAATAAGTTTTATATATCTTCTTTTATAAGTTGAAACTAATTATGTGATTCTTACAACCCCAAAATTTATAGGCATAAAATATCAGTTATAAGTTAAACAATTGAAAATAATTAAAAAGAGAAAATATTGAAGAAACTTAACGCTTATCATGATTAAAATATATAATTTTGAGTATAATCTAGTTTTACGAATACGATATAATTATAATAAATTTCCTACAAAAATTAGACTAGATTTTTTTTCAATCTGAATTTTTATTTAATATTTATGTACACAAATATTATTTAAGAGAAAGAAACTTACATTTTTTAAGAAGTTAATTGCATAATTTTATGTTGTATGAATGAATCGGAAAAAGATTGTTATAATGCCATTTTCTTCAAAAGTTACCATGGCCATTTAAACTATCCTAAAGGTTTACCAGGCTATTACTCTTCTCAAAATACTGGAATTTACCAAACATAATTTTTAACCATTGAAAAATATACACTCACCTCAAACTATCGACATAAGCCAAGAAAAAAGATGTATTCTTTAAATCTATGGATAGAAAATGGGGGAATTTTTATCCATATAGTTAAGAAAAAAGTAGATCAAACGACCCGAGGGTCATTATCACAACATTTTACATTATATGGTTGCATATTTTCTTATATCTATTGAGAAGAGTGCAAGCTTTTTTTAAAGTATACCTGCTAGCACTCAAGATGAAAAAAAAAAACCCACTTAAAATCAATATATGTTTTAACTTCAGTTCAATTTTCTTGGAGGCTTTCGGAGAAAAATAATGTACTTCAAAAAGTTTGGAACCACTTTTGTTGTGTTTCGATATATGATGTTTAAAAAAACACACCGAGAATTGTGTCACAATCTTCTAGCTTAGTTTGTGCTACCAAATATATACTTTATTTTCCAATAATTTCTTACTCTGCATTATTTATAGATGGGTTATTTTCCGTTCATTTTAAAACGAAAAATGAAAGCAAAATAAAGTCTTTTTTTAGAATTTTAAGAGACTGTATTGCATCAGCTTTTTATATTTCTAGAAATATGACAAACATACTCTCTTTTAAATTTTTAACAGGGTAACTTTGAAATAAAGTAACGGAAATGGTGTTTTTCAGGAAATGTATGTTATGTACTTAAAATTAATAAATGAGTTCAACGATTCATATGTTTAAACAATATACTGTATAATCTTAGATAATGTTTCTTCTCCATACTAATTAATCACTGGTATTTTCCAGACAATGACAATGCTTATAAACTTCAATTTGAATATAGTTGAACGATGTATGAATAGTACAGCGCTGATCTTTGGTACCGAAGTTCGTGGGCTTGAATCCCACTGCTGGTTAGGATGTTCATAGCAGTTTGGAATCAGCTTTAAGAACAACTGTTTAGCACTATCTTAAATATTTTAAAATACTAAAGACCCCCTTCAAAAGTTAAATTTTAGTACTTTATATTTTAAATACATTATTCTTAAATTTAAAACAGTATACCACAAAATATAATTTAAATATAATATTTGATATAAAATATGAAGTTATTTCATTTGAAGTTTTATGGAAAATATATAATACAAATAACAAAACTTACAAAGTTGTTGAAATGAAAAATAATAAAGACAGCAATGTGAGGTACTTTTCTTTTCCTTTGATTAATTTGTATGACAACAGAATGTGCCAAATTTCTATTACAAATAACTTTATTAGAAAGGAAAACAGATAGAGAAAAACCAGATTTCAGGGACCACATGTGAATCTAAAAAAGAAAAATAAATTTTTATTTATACAAAATAATTTTAAATGTTATAAACACAATTTTTAAAAATGACTATCTGCATAAATCTAGTATTGTACAAAATGCAAATATATTTTTCCTAATTTGAATCCCAAACTTCAGATACCATTAAGCTATTAAGTATAAAAAAATGGTAATATAAAAGTTTTTCTAGCTTTAGCTGAATAAAAATCAACGTACTTAATATGATGAGCCATTCTTTAGCTACAGAAACTTACAAAACTTGTAGGTAAATTTAGGAAATGTAAATGATAAAATATATTAATCATAAATATAATGCAAACACAACAATTTATATAAGTCTAACCAAAAAATAAATTTACACCCTTCAGAATCAAGCAGAATTTTTTAAAATTCATTTAAACAGAATGAAGATAGTAGTCAAAATTAAAAGGTGACACAATGAAAGTCCACAGTAAAAAACTGCACATCATTCTACAGATTAAAATAGCACTGAATAAAAAGAAAAAACTAGTTAGGTTTCATTAGAGGACTTTCTTTGGCTAAAAGTAAAAAAAAAGTATCCAGCAAACTGTCAAGTATCCCTGAAATAGTATTTTTCCAATAACCAAACAAAAGTATATGCAAATAATAGAATGTTGCTCCCTTGATTTTGGGGGAAAAGGAGGAGGGGATTTCAAATAATTTTCAGAACTTAAAACTACTACTGATACTTAAATATGAATAAAGTCTTATTGCTAAGAGTCTATGGCAGCTTCCCCACCCTACGACAACTTATCTTATTGGATGTACTTCTTAAGAACATCCTGGTCTCATTAACTCTCGTGAGCAAAAGAGTAGACATTAGAGCTCCAAACTAAACCAAACCAAATCAATGTAAATATAAACTAAGTATTGATTGGTCTGAAGTAAACCTACTCGATATATGGTTTTCTGATCTACAACACTGAAATATGTCAGAAATAAGTCATAAATTAGGTTTAATAAGTTTATCTCTTCTAATATCCGTTGATTCTAAGAATTCTCATACAAAATTTAATTAAATAGCATTTGTACTGATAAAACTCTACTACTATTTATAGAAAATATATTTATGAAAACTTTTAAATGCAAAATTTGGCAATTCGCATGCATACCCAACACTTTATTTGAATTTTTATTAAGCAAAATAGATTTTTCTTTAGAAATTGCAGATTTTTTGGGTTAAACTATTTTTACTTAACCCATCAGAAATAATCAATCATATATAATGGTATTTTCTTCGTAAAATATTGTTTTTAATATCGTCTTGAAACTTAATGAAGATTTCGAACTACTGTTTTTTAATTATATTGCCCTTGACGTGAAAGAGATTTTTGTTTAAGTAAAGTAGCACGATTTTGTTTATTTACGAAAACCCACCATCGATCAAACAACATAGATTTTGAAAAACTTGTAAGCTGAAAAAAGTTCATGAATAATGTATTAGTTAATTTTAGAGGTCGGAAGTTTTAAGGAGCTTTATGAAACTTCCTTAGGAAACATATCAATTATAAATAACTTGTATACCCCAAATACTGAAAATTACTTTATTGGTCAGATACAAATCATGCTTTTATATGTTTAAAGTATAATTATGGTAGCTTAAATCTCACGTGAAAGTTATTATTAACAAAATAAAAATGGTTTTGTATAAATTTTAGAAAAATTTCTGTTGTTCATGACTTTAAGGTCTCATTGTGTAAAATATGATAATAGTTCTTAATAATAGTCATTAAAACAAGATTTAAATGTATATCTCTTAGATTGGACAAAATAGTAAAGAAACAAGATGTGTGCATTATTTTCGTATTTTTACTACTAATAATTAATAATGCATACTCATTTACATTTTTATTGGTACGTAAATTTTTAGATTAATCACAAATTTTGTGTCATAAATAAACTGTTTATTCGATTAATTTTTCTGTTCCCAATAATCCTCAGTTCCCCTCTCCTGCAGTCATGATGATAGTCAGTAAAACCATATTGAAAAGTTGATGTCTCAGATTGGTCAAAATAGTAAGAGAACACAATGTGTGCATTTTTTCGGATTTTTACTACTAATAATTAAAAATGCATACTCATACTTTATTGGTATGTAAATTTTTAAATTAATCACAAAGTTTGTCCTATAAATAAACTGTTAATTCGTTTAATTTTTCTGTTGACATTAATCCTCAGTTCCCATATGCTGCCAGTCATGATGATAGTCAGTAAAACCATATTGAAAAGTTGATGTCTTTGATTAGTTGAAATAGTAAATGAACACAATGTGTGCATTTTTTCGTATTTTTACTACTAATAATTAAAAATGCATACTCATTTAAACTTTTATAGGTATGTAAATTTTTAAATTAATTAGAAAACTTGTCACATAAATAAACTGTTTAGTCGTTTAGTTTTTCTAAACACAATAATCATCAGTTCTCCTCTCCTGCCAGTCATGATAATAGTCAGTAAAACAAGATTGAAAGGTTGTCTTAGAATTGTCAAAATAGTAAAAGAACAAAATGTCTGTATTATTTTCGTATTTTTATGACTAATAGTTAAAAATGCATATTCTTTTATACTTTATAGGTATGTATATTTTTAAAAAATCACAAAATTAGTTCCATAAATAAACTGTTTATTCGTTTAATTTTTCTGTTTACATTAATCCTCAGTTCCCCTCTCCTGCCAGTAAGGAAGATAGTAAAACGAGATTGAAAAGTTGATGTTATAGATTGGTCAAAATTGTAAAAGAACAAAATGTGTGCATTACTTTCGTATTTTTACGACTAATAATAAAAAATACATACTCATTTATACTTTTATAGGTATGTAAATTTTTAAATTAATCACAAAACGTTTCCCATAAATATTCTGTTTATTCGTTTAATATTTCTGTTGACATTAATCCTCAGTTCCCTTCTCCTGCCAGTCATGATAATAGTCAGTAAAACCAGATTGAAAAGTTGATGTCTTAGATTGGTCTAAATAGTAAAAGAAAACAATGTCTGCATTATTTTCGTATTTTTATGACTAATAATTAAAAATGCATACTCATTTATACATTTTTACTTATGTAAATTTTTAAATTAATCACAATTAATCACAAAATTTGTCCCATAAATAAACTGTTTATTCGTTTAATTTTTCTGTTCACATCAATCCTCAGTTCCCCTCTCCTGCCAGTCATGATAATAGTCAGTAAAACCAGATTGAAAATTTGATATTTTAGATTGGTCGAAACAGTAAAAAACACAATGTGTGGATTGTTTTCGTATTTTTACTACTAATAATTAAAATCGCCTACTCATTTATACTTTAATTAGTATGTAAATTTTTAAATTAATCAAAATTTGTCAAATAAATAAACTGTTTATTCCTTTAGTTTTTCTGTTCACATTAATCCTCAGTTCCCCTCTCCTGCCAATCATGATAAAAGTCAGTAAAACCAGATTGAAAATTTGATGTCTTAGATTGGTATAAATAGTAAATTAACGCAATCTGTGCATTATTTTCGTATTTTTAAGACTAATAATTAAAAATGCATAGCCATTTATACTTTTATTGGTATATGAATTTTTAAATTAATCAGAAAATTTCTCCCATAAACAAACTGTTTATTCGTTTAGTTTTTCTGTTAACAATAATCCTCAGTTCTTCTCTCCTTCCAGTCATGATAATAGTCAGTAAAACCAGATAGAAAAGTTCACGTCTTATATTGGACTAAATATGACAGGAACTCATTGTGTGCATTATTTTCATATTTTTAAGACTAATAATTAAAAACTCATATCCATTTATATTTTTGTTGGTATGTAAATTTACAAATTAATCAGAAAATTTGTCACATAAATAAACTGTTTATTCGTTTAAGTTTTCTGTTCCCAATAATTCTCAGTTCCCCTCTGCCAGTCATGATAACAGTCAGTAAAACCAGATGGAAAAGTTGATGTCTTAGATTGGTCAAAGGAGTAAAAGAACACAATGTTTGCATTATTTTCGTATTCTTACAACTGATAATTAAAAAAGCATACTCATTTATACTTTTATTGGTATGTAAATTTTTAAATTAATCAGAAAATGTGTCCTATAAATAAACTGTTTATTCGTTTAATTTTCCTGTTCACATTAATCCTCAGTTCCCCTCTCCTGCCAATCATGATAATAGTCAGTAAAAACCAGATTGAAAAGTTGATATTTTATTTTGGTCGAAACAGTAAAGAACACAATGTTTGCATTATTTTCATATTTTTAAGACTAATAATTAAAAAAGCATACTCATTTATACTTTTATTGGTTTGTGAATTTTTAAATTAATCAGAAAATTTCTCTCATAAACAAACTGTTTATTCGTTTAATTTTTCTGTTCACAATAATCCTCAGTTCTTCTCTTCTGCCAGTCATGATAATAGTCAGTAAAACCAGATAGAAAAGTTCACGTCTTATATTGGACTAAATATGACAGGAACTCATTGTGTGCATTATTTTCATATTTTTAAGACTAATAATTAAACATGCATTCTCATTTATACTTTTATAGGTATGTAAATTTTTAAATTAATCACAAAATTTTTCTCATAATTAAACTGTTTATTCTTTTAATTGTTTTGTACACATTAATTCTCAGTTCCTCTTTTCTGCCAGTCATGATAATAGTCAGTAAAATCATTTATAGTTTTATAAGTATGTAAACTTTTAAATTAATCACAAAATTTGTCCCATTAATAGACTGTTTATTCGTTTATTTTTTCTGTTTACATTAATCCTCAGTTCCCCTCTTCTGCCAGTCATGATAATAGTCAGTAAAACCAGATTGAAAAGTTGATGTCTTATATTGGTCAAAATAGTAAATTAACACAACGTGCGTATTAGGTTCGTATTTTTTCGACTAATAATTAAAAATGCATACTCATTTATACTTTTATAGGTGTGTAAACTTTTAAATCAATCAGAAAATTTCTCCCATAAATAAACTGTTTATTCGTTTAATTTTTCTGTTCACATTATTCCTCAGTTCCACTCTCCTGCTGTCATGATAACAGTCAGTAAAACCAGATGGAAAAGTTGATGTCTTAGATTGGTCAAAATTGTTAAATTAACACAATGTTTGCATTATTTTCGTATTCTTACAACTGATAATTAAAAAAGCATACTCATTTATACTTTTATTGGTATGTAAATTTTTAAATTAATCAGAAAATTTCTCCCATAAATAAACTGTTTATTCGTTTAATTTTTCTGTTCACATTATTCCTCAGTTCCACTCTCCTGCTGTCATGATAACAGTCAGTAAAACCAGATGGAAAAGTTGATGTCTTAGATTGGTCAAAGGAGTAAAAGAACACAATGTTTGCATTATTTTCGTATTCTTACAACTGATAATTAAAAAAGCATACTCATTTATACTTTTATTGGTATGTAAACTTTTAAATTAATCAGAAAATGTGTCCTATAAATAAACTGTTTATTCGTTTAATTTTCCTGTTCACATTAATCCTCAGTTCCCCTCTCCTGCCAGTCATGATAATAATCAGTAAAACCAGATTGAAAAGTTGATGTCTTAAAGTGGTCAAAATAGTAAATTAACACAACGTGCGTATTAGGTTCGTATTTTTATGACTAATAATTAAAAATGCATACTCATTTATACATTTTTAGGTGTGTAAACTTTTAAATCAATCAGAAAATTTCTCCCATAAATAAACTGTTTATTCGTTTAATTTTTCTGTTCACATTAATCTTCAGTTCCCTTTCCTGCGTCATGATAATAGTCAGTAATACCAGATTGAAAAGTCGAAACAGTAAAGAACACAATGTGTGCATTGTTTTCGTATGTTTACTACAAATAATTAAAATCGCATACTCATTTATAATTTTATTGGTATGTAAATTTTTAAATTAATCAAAATTTGTCCCATAAATAAACTGTTTATTCGTTTATTTTTTCTGTTGACATTAATCCTCAGTTCCCCTCTCCTGCCAATCATGATAAAAGTCAGTAAAATCAGATTGAAAATTTGATGTCTTAGATTGGTCTAAATAGTAAATTAACACAATTTGTGCATTATTTTCGTATTTTTAAGAATAATAATTAAAAATGCATAGCCATTTATACTTTTATTGGTTTGTGAATTTTTAAATTAATCAGAAAATTTCTCTCATAAACAAACTGTTTATTCGTTTAATTTTTCTGTTCACAATAATCCTCAGTTCTTCTCTTCTGCCAGTCATGATAATAGTCAGTAAAACCAGATAGAAAAGTTCACGTCTTATATTGGACTAAATATGACAGGAACTCATTGTGTGCATTATTTTCATATTTTTAAGACTAATAATTAAACATGCATTCTCATTTATACTTTTATTGGTATGTAAATTTTTAAATTAATCAGAAAATGTGTCCTATAAATAAACTGTTTATTCGTTTAATTTTCCTGTTCACAATAATCCTCAGTTCCCCTCCTGCCAGTCATGATAATAGTCAGTAAAACCAGATTGAAAAGTTGATGTCTTAGAATTGGTAGAAATAGTAAAGAAACACGATGTGTGCATTATTTTCGTATTTTTACTACTAATAATTAATAATGCATACTCATTTACACTTTTATTGGTACGTAAACTTTTAGATTAATCACAAATTTTGTCCCATAAATGAACTGTTTATTCGTTTAATTTTTCTGTTCACATTAATCCTCAGTTCCCCTCTCCTGCCAGTCATGATAACAGTCAGTAAAACCAGATGGAAAAGTTGATGTCTTAGATTGGTCAAAGGAGTAAAAGAACACAATGTTTGCATTATTTTCGTATTTTTAAGACTAATAATTAAAAATGCATACTCATTTATACTTTTTAGTTGTGTAAATTTTTAAATTAATCAGAAAATGTGTCCTATAAATAAACTGTTTATTCGTTTAATTTTCCTGTTCACATTAATCCTCAAGTTCCCCTCTCCTGCAATCATGATAAAAGTCAGTAAAACCAGATTGAAATTTGATGTCTTAGATTGGTCCAAAATAGTAAAATTAACACAATTTTGCATTATTTTCGTATTTTAAGATAATAATTAAAAATCATACTCATTTATACTTTTATTGGTTGTGAATTTTTAAATTAATCAGAAAATTTCTAAAAACAAACTGTTTATTCGTTTAATTTTCTGTTCACATTAATCCTCAGTTCCCTCTCCTGCCAGTCATG
>CM063504.1:153149475-153154475 GCA_032207245.1 Pardosa pseudoannulata | reverse complement strand
AAATTATGATTTCTCTTGAATTTTATGTATTTTAATCTTTACTTTGCTTGAAATACCTCTGGTTTTTTTAATTGCACAGTAAACAGTATAAGTGCTTTTACAATTAATTATGTTTAATCTAATATTTTTATTTATTACTCGGTAACTTCCATTTGTAATATAATTTTTAAGAGTTGTAGATTATTTGTATATTTAGATAAAAGTTTGAATATAATTACTTTACTTAAACAATTAATTTATCCTTTCTAAACCAAAAACAATTTTCTATGTGTACTAGAGTGGCAGTTGGTAATACATTTGATTATATTCATAAGTTATTTAATTTGAAAGAGAAAATATAATTTATGTCTTACTACTTTATGAAATGTCCCTTCTATGCTTCACACAAATCTAATTTCTGCCTTTTTTTCTCTCATACTTATTCAGCGCAACTTTAAAGCACTTCAAAATGTCCTCGTTCAATCTCCTGTCTGAAATTCTTTCATACGCTGGACTATATATAGGTATACTTATTTTTCTATCTCCAGATCTTAAGGAATAAAAGAAAGGTTAAATTTAATTCTATCTGACAGAAATACTGAATTTCTTTGAGATAGAGTTAACTACAAGTCCGGACTTCCCATGTAGTTATGTTAAAATTTTACATAAGACAAAGGTATTTTTTTTTCTAAAACATTTTACGTATTCGAGGATTTTATATTATTTCTACATTAAAAGAGTAAAATTTTTTGACATTGTATTTTATGGTCATATTTAAGGTAGGACAGAAAAATCAGGAAATTGAATTTTTTGAAGAAAATTTACATTTAAAGGAAGAAGAAAATCTTCATATTCTTTTACTGTTTCCGAAATTTAATTTCAAGTTAGAAAGTAAATTTTTATAACATATATTTTTGCACTTATATAAGTGCCATATTTAGGTTTGATGACTTAGTTTCTCTTTCTGCGATATTTAATTAGAAAATAGGCACATTTTTATTTACAAAGACTCAAGAGCGAAAATATTATGACATTAATTGTGATTATATACTAAAATTAATTTCTTGTGATACTATACTTAAAATCACATCCTTTGGCGAAATATTTTTATTTCTCCTCTAATTAGAGTAACCTCTGCAAATTTCCAGAAATCTCAATTCATTTTTTGCTTAGCTGAATTGTTTCTATATAACTTGCATTCCCCACTTGACAAACACTTAATAATCCGACTGGGCTGTCTCACTTGTGCCTTCTTGGCATTATATAAGCGAATGCAAAGCATTTCAGGTGAAAGAAGGCTTCAAAGAAGGTTTTCCTGTATAAGATCAACATATTTGTTTCCAGTTTTTGTTCTTTTCTTTCAAGGTCTCACAACTGCATTTGTTCAAACTTTTTCAAAAAGTTGAATTAACAGAAATGCAGTATAATTAAGGGGTTCATAAAATCTGGGACATTTAAGCAAAAATAATAGATCCTAGTGTCCCAAACCAACTATCTGACCAATCATTTAATGAAAGTGTCGGGACATTTTGTCTAAAACCTGAAATATTGATATCGGGTTACTTTAACTTTAAAAATATATTTATTTATATTATACTTTATCTATCTGTCTATCTATCGGCGAATTCTAGCTGATTGGTTAGAGAGCTGATCATCGGTACCGGAGTTGGTGTGTTCGAATCCCACTATGGCATGGATTTTCGTAGCCATTCGGAATCGGATTTAAGCAGTAGGTTTCGGTCTCATTACCCCTCATGTGCAAAACAGTAGACCGTAGCGCTCCAAACCAAACCAATCGAAACGTATCTATCTATCTATCTACCTATATACACACACACACATATATATATATATATATATATATATATATATATATATATATATATATATATATATATATATATATATATATATATATATATATATATATATATATATATATATATCTGTATTGCATACATATGTTTATAGATATTTACACACATATGCAATACTTTGCCGAAAGCACAAATACATGAAAGGTATTTGAAGAAATATCAATCTCTAAATAACTCGTTTTATTTGTTTAGTTAGATTTAGTAATTCGTGACAGCATTAACTAAATATTAATTTTATTTGCTAAAGGGATATATGATCAATAATTTGATACCCGAGGCTTAAAGGGGTTAGTGAAGTAAATCAAAATGGAATATCTGAAGTATATACTAATATTACGTAATGTTACTTCAGAACAAGTTGTGAGACACAATTATGATAGGAGAAGTAAGAATAACAACATAATTTATTCTGCTCCATAAATTATGAAAAGTTAGCAGATATTAAATATATTTCCGTACAGATATATGTTTGAGAAAATAAAGCAACATATAGTAAGCACCCAAAAAATATTTACAAGTCATTAATATCCAAGAATGAAATATAATTTTTATATCTCAAAAACTACATGTGGAATGAAGTTATGTTACCTTACAGTATACTTTACTAATATCAATTCAAATAATAACATGAATTCTTTCCTATCAAAATAAATAAATATCATATCCTATAAATGCTGAAAGTATACGATGATTTTAATTAGTGTAAACAAATTTGTTTATGTACATATGAAATATGTAATAATGAAATGTGTTTTCTAAAAGAAAATTTTCTAAATCATCGGATACAACTAACGTGTGCAGATAGTAAAAATTATAAATTGCTGATAAGATTATTCTAAAAATGATAGCTGTATATTTTGAAATGTTTTCCTCTGAAGAACAAAAACTGGAGAGGAAATTGTTCAGCAGATAAAGACAAATTTGTGAAGTCCCTTGATTTGTGAAGTATACATCTTTACAATCTATTAAGACAAATCAATTTATTTAATTGAAATATAATTCGAATTAATATTTTTTATCCATTTTTAAAAATAAATAATATATATATATATATATATATATATATATATATATATATATATATAATAATATATATATTATATTCCTTTTTTATAACTGCTAAGCTGATTAGGCTTGTCCTCTTCCAGTAGCCTGGGCAGAACAATAAGGGCTACTTAATTATTGTGACTGGAGGAAATAATTTTTTACACACACACACACACACACACACACATATATATATATATATATATATATATATATATATATTAATTATCTCAAATATTTTTATTGAGGAATATTTCCTGTTTTAATTTGTAAATATTTTTCTAAATCTATAATTTTCATTCTATAATATTTTATTATTTTTAATTACTTTTGAAATCTCATTTCACAAATGTAAACATAAATGTTTTCTTTTTACACTCAGTAAAAATCCTGCTTTTTTAAAATGTATTATTCAGTATTTATTACTGTTAATTAGCAGGCTTTAATTAAAAAATGAGTCATTTTCGTGCCTCGTACCTTATTATATCTGACATTTCTCAAATTTATAAATAATTTAGTAAGTAGAGGTCTTTTTAATTCTCAAAACGAAATGTATTATAGGAATTATTTCTTAATTCCTATTTTCCTACACAACGCATTTCAATTTATTCAAAAATTCCTTCAGGAAATAATTATTAAGCTAAAATTTACATATCATTAATATTAAAACTTATGAAATTTTCCCAATGCATTCTTTAGGAAGACAGAAATTTTGTTTAAATATTAATTCTAGAGAGTAGAAAGAGAGACAGCGGTATCTGAATATTTTACGCTAGTAAAATTCGAACATTTTCTTTGAAAAAGTTATGGAAACTTAAAGTTATTCGTAAAAATGGAAAAATGAATCATTGTTGACAGAGTTAAAATTCAGCTGAATGTTAATGGGACAAAATTCTTCATTTTCGCTTTCATTTCTGTGCGTGTTTTTAATAGTAATTCACCCTGGGTGAATTATAAGACTTCATTCGTAGCAGTGTCTTTTTCAATGAAATAGTACTTTAATGAATTAATTTTTAAAAATTAAAATGGGCGTAATAACATATATAAAGTGTTTTCTTGAAGTCCAGTGGCGTTGGTGTAGATCTTCGAGTTCCCATGACACAGGTCCGAGGTTCGATCCCCAGGCTGGGTAAGGATGACTCAGCCTTTCATTCCATCAGTGGGTAGAGAAACGGAGGACCAAGCATGCTTGGGAACTAAACACTGGGGGTTCCGTGTAAGGCTGGCTACATAACCGGAACATATGCTTCGCAGCCCAAGGCCCTTGGTCTAGAAAAGGGAGATGGGCACCCTAAGGACTTTTTTTTAATGTTTCTTGTAAATAAATATACAAATAAGTGGAAGATTATGGAAGATGGAAGATTATTCCAGTGGAATATTCAAAGAGGAAACACACACACACATACATCATTATATGCCTATATACATGTCTATACATACATATATAAAACATACATACATCCTCTATATATTAATATCCTAAGTTATCTATCCGTTTGTCCTTGAAATTTTGGAGCCGTTGGACCTTGAATGGACAGAGGCATCCATATTGGATTATTGATGAGTTAGGTTTAGCAAAGTTGGAAATACACCCCTTCCTCCTATTCTAGCCTTCATTGCCATTATTTCAAGCAGTATTTCCCCTGGTTAAGAACAGGATGTTAAATTTATGAATTTGTCGCATAATATCTATTCATTAAGTCTCACTATACCACAATAATTTTAAAATGAATGTAAATTATCCTTAGTACGTTGGTACTACGATGTCATTCATTCAAAAATGAACCGTTTTAAAACTGATAACATTTGAACACATAATTTCTTTTACTCGACGAAGTACCTCCATAATTTTATCCATTTTAGCTTTAAAGTTTTATCTTAAATTCACTTTTAAACACTTTTATGTTATAGAGATTTACTAAAATCATCACTTATTAAACTCTTCGGGTCTTAATTATACTAAAACCCATGACCTAATTAAAGCTTGGGCCTACAAGGCAGTGGCCCTGGTCTCCCCTTATATTTTGGGCCCAAAATTTTATATCAAATTTTTAAAACATAAGCCTTTTAACAAGTTCTAAATAAACCGTCTGGTTA
>CM063504.1:153111975-153136975 GCA_032207245.1 Pardosa pseudoannulata | reverse complement strand
TTTTACATATGCTGTTTATTAATAACAATGATAATAAAGGTTTTGGATTTAACAATTAAGGAATTAAGGTTACCTTAGGATGAAAAACAGTAAATAACATAGGTAAGACAAATTTAATGCTCTTAACCCTTTGTAACTGGATTTCTTTTCATTCATAAGTAACAAGCTTTTTTATATTGTAGTCTTTGAAAAACAGGCTTTGGAAAAAGAAATAAATAGGATTAAATACCCTACATTTTAACGGCACACAGTGAAGGATGGTGTAAGTATATTTGCCACTAAAAGAAGTCAAACTTAATGTAGTAATTTAAAAAAAAATTACTTCACAAATAATTCAATTAAAAAATTTTAATATACAATTTCAAGCAAAACATGGCTTTATAAATGTTAATAGATTACTATCTAGCTTAGCAAGTTTTAAATATTTTAAAATAAAAGTGATAAAAAGATTTTACACTAGATGTAAAAAGTAGTCATTCAAATGGTCAAAAAAGACCTTTGAAACTTTTTTAGCACAATTCTTCTTAAATATACAGATTTAGTAGCATTCAAAAGGAATACTGAACAAATATCATTGTTCTTAAATGATATGTGAAGTCATACCAAAGTATACCAGCAACTTGTTAGCAATGCCTTATCAATAAATATTGTACAAATAATTTGTAGTAAAACTGTCTAAGAATTTACAGGGCATGTTAACCTTACATTAAGAAACACAAAAACGAAATAAATTTTGGAGGTTAAAAAGAGATGTTTACATAGAGAAACTGTACAACTATTAGGAAATCACAGAAGCAGTAGCAGTACCAATCGATTGTAGCACATATCATGTAGAACATTTTTATACTGTTAACAATCAGAAAAACCGTCAAATATATAGACTGTGTAATGTTGGGATACAGATGCATGGTCAGTTTTCAGGTAGTATAAATTACACAAAGGGAATAAAGCAATGATAATTACAAAATACTAGACAACCCGAAAGACTGCTTTTTTAACGTGTAAATCCTAAAATTTTAAAAATGTTTTAAATGAATTATTAATTGAACCGCTTTGATGGAAATGTAAGGAAAATATTTTAAAAATACTTGACACCATCACACTTACAGTCATATCATAATTAAATTAAATTAAAATACCCCCATCGCCTGTATGGAGATTCGATCCTGATATTTCTCGTACTGAAGCCCATTGCGTTGACACCTTAGCACTAAAGGGTTTCAAGTGGCATTATAATAATATCAATAAGCTCCCAATTCTGGATATTTAATGAAAAAATATTTTCTATTGCATCAAATTGTGTATCTAAACCATTCTCGAATCAATTTAATAGCATACACAAAATTTCATCAAAATCAGTCCAGTCGTTTAAGAGGAGTTCTATTACAAACAGGCAACCAGAAGAATTTTATACATAAAGATTATCCCAAAATTGGATTAATAAAGTCAAGTTCTATTTGATACTGTAGAAACGGAAATTAAAGGTAAACACAATTACATGGATAAATGGTTTGGTTTCGTTTGGAGTGCTACGATCTATATTTTTCAATACGAGGTCTGATGAGACCAGGACCTACAGCTTAAAGCCGATTCCGAACTGCTACAAACATCTATGCCACAGTGGATTCGAACACACGAACTCCTTTACCAAAGGCCAGCACCGTAACCAATCGGCCATCGTTCGGCAACATGGATAAATAGAATGGTAAATTTGAGCTTCAGTTTAAACCTATAGAAAATCATAATGAAATAAATTTTCTTTGAATCACAAACTAAGAATTTCGGAATAGTCTTTAAAAATTAGTAAAATTATTTCTAGATTATCGAATACCATAAAATTCTGGTATGTGAGCTCATAAAAAGTTTCGCGGATCTTGATGAAATACAATCAGAGAGGTTTCAATTACTAACAAAATAATTACCATGAATCTGCTAGAAAAATGCGCATATTTTGAAACAAAATGTATATACAAATGTAATATATGTTGGTTTATATAAATGCTATGGATTTTAGGGTTTTGATGACATTTACATAAATGTATATATCCTTTTTCTGAGATTCTGTTTCGTCATATGATTTGCCCAACTGAAATTTTATATAGATTATTGATCCATGAAAATTCTCCGAAGCTTTCTAAATATAGACTATTATTATAGGAATGGATTAAAATAGCTTTACAACTTTTATTATTATTCTAAAAGCTAAGGCTCTTGTTTAAAAATTCTGTTGTAAATATGAGATTTATAATACAAATTCCCTATTATTTGTGACCTTTAGGCTTATTCGTAGATTGATACAATCGATCATTTCCTGGAATAAAGTCATCCTCTGCATCGTAGCTCTTTCATTTTCATCAATTTAATTTTTAAAGAATAATACTTGAATATTATAAAAAAATTTTATAAATATATTTTTAGTTTTAGTTTTCAGGAAATTTAAAAATAAAAAATTATATATTTTAAGCTTTTATTACTTACAAAACAATGGTGAGAACAATTATAGTTTTTATATAAAATTTAATAAATATGTTCGAAATACGATAAACAACGTTTGATTATTTTTTATAATATTCTAAACAGTAGGTTAAAAATCCTGCTTTATATGTTATATAACATCTAAAGAAATCGGAACATCTGTTACATATGAACCGTTTTCTTTGAAAGCAGGTCCAATTTGACAATAAATTAGTTAATGAATACAATTTACTAAGAACTTTATATAAAATTAAGTTTTATATGAAATTACTAGTTTTATGCAAAGATATAAAATTAATGTAATAACTTCTATCCATATTTTTCAAATTTCTCAAGTGCAAAATCATTATGAACCATGAAAATCATCATGGAATAAATTTATTTGAATCACAAACTGAGAATTTCGGAATATTATATAAAAATAACTAAAATTATTTCTAGATTTATTGAATACCAGAAAATTCTGGGATATGACCACATGAAAAGTTTCGCGGATCTTGATGAAATACAATCAGATATGTTTAAATTACTTCCAAAATTCGTAACGTAAATCTGCTAGAATGATGAATATAGAAATGGAATATATATTGGTTTTAATTATATATGCGATGAAATTTAGGGTTTATGATGACATTATTTACATAAATGTATATATCCTTTTCCCCAGATTCTATTTCGTCATGTGATTTGCTCAACTGAAATTCTATAGTTTATACTGGCATTCAACGATCAAAATTCTCTGAAACTTTCTAAATATAGAATATTATTCAATGAATGGATTAAAATAGCATTATAATTTTTATTATTATTCTAGTAGATACGGCTTTATTAAAAATGTTGTTGTAAATGAGAGATTTATAATACAATTTCTCTATTATTTCTGATCTTTATTTTTAATATTAGAGTTATAGAATAAATCATTTCCTGGAATAAAGCCATCATCTGCATCGTAGAATGCAATTTTTAAAGAATAATACGCGAATATTTTAAAACTTTTTTTTATAAATATATTTTTAGTTTTACTTTTTCGGAAATTTAAAAACAGAAAATTATATACTTTAAGTTTTTATTACTTACGAAACTGTTGTGAGAATAATTACAGTTTTTATGCAAAAGTTCTCAAAATATGTTCAAACATTTAGAAATACTATAAACAACATTCGATTATTTTTTTCTTCTGTTCTAAACATTAAGCTAAAAATCTTCCTTTATGTGTTAAAACACGTCTGAAGAAATGGGACATCTGCTACATATGAACCTGTTTCTTTGAAAGCAATTTAACAAAAAAAATAGTTAATGAATACAATTTACTATGGATTTGTATAAAAATAAGTTTTATATAAAATTATTAGTTTTATGTAAAAATATACAATTAGTGTAATAATATATATCCATGTTTTTCAAACTTCTCAAGTGCAAAATCATTATGAATCATGAGAATCATGAAATTTTTTTTTCTATCAGAAACTGAGAATTTTGGAACATTATTTAAAAATTATTAAAATTATCTCTATATTTATCGAATACCATAAAATTCTAGTATGTTAGCACCTGAAAATATTCGCGGATCTTGATAAAATACAAGCAGAGAGGTTTAAATTACTTACAAAATTCTTAACTTAAATCTGCTTGAAAGATGTATATACAAAGGGAATATATGTTGGTTTTAATTATATATGCGTTGGAATTTAGAGATTTGATGACAATATTTACATAAATGTATATATCCTTTTTCTCAGATTCTATTTCATCATATGATTTGCTGTAATCTGAGATTCTATAATTTATACTAATATTGATCGATCAAAATTCTCTTTTATTCAATGAATAGATAAAAATAGCTTTATAATTTTTATTATTATTGTTATAGAATCTATTGCTCATTATTAAAAATTATGTTGTAAATATGAGATTTATAATACAAATTCTCTATTATTTCTGATCTAGTGATAGAGAGATTCTGACTTAGTGATAGAGTCATACAATGGATCATTTCCTCGAGTAAAGCCACCCTCTGCATTAGAGTATTTTCATTCCATAAATGTTATCTTTAAAGAATAATATTTTAATATTATAAAACTTCTTTTATAAATATGATTTTAGTTTTAGCTTTCCTGACATTTAAAAATAGAAAATTTTATACTTTAAATTTTTATTACTTACAAAACAATTGTGAGACTAATAAGAATTTTTATATAAAAGATTCCAAAATATGTATGAATAATTTGAAATGTGATTATTTTTTATTCTATTCTAAACTGTAGGTTAAAAATCCTGCTTTATGTGTTATACCTCTAAAGAAATGGGAAAGTCTGCCACGTATGAACCGTTTTTTTAATTAGTTAAGTATAAAAATGAATACAGTTTTCAATGAACTTTATATAAAAGTAAGTTATATATAAAATTACTAGTTTTATATGAAATATAAAATTAGTGTAATAACATATATCCATATATTTCAAATTATTTAAGTGCAGAACCTTAAATATCTCTATATAAAATAAAACACGCTTACATCTCTTTCAAATAAAACGGCTAACATTTTCTTTTCATTTAGATATATGAAATAAACCCTTTTTAAAGACTAGGAGAGGGGAAAATATTTTAAAACCAATTCCAAAATATTGTCTTTCTAAATATTTTCAATATCCTTTTAGTGTTTAAATTCGGAAATTAAAATTAAGAATTTCGTCTTAAAAATGTCATTAAACCTTTTTCTCTACATTCATATTTAATTTCCTGAAATGTGTTGAAAATTGAAAGGAAACTATCAACAGATTCGTCTCAAGCTTCTGTTAGTAATGAACGCACATTTTGTCTTGAATGGGGGAAAGTGTTTAAATGCGATTCCAATTCAAACGTCCTCGCAGTATTCAGAAGTTAGAAAGGTTTTGTAAATACATTCATTTAGATATCACATACTGTAGGAGTCTGTTTCTAATTACCTCAATTCTATGCAAATAGATTACGCAGTTGGAAATTTATTCAGTAGCTTGTACAGTCTCTCGCTACTTTTAGAGAACAAAGGACTTACAGCCTAAATAAATAACTCTTAAATTTTAATAGAATTAAATATCTAACTACTGTGTATTTGCTATTCCATAAAAAAAATTGTACAAAACGAAAAAAAAAACAACTCCAAACTCTTTTGATAAATTGTATAAAAAGTTATAATTGAATTACTGATTTTAGAAAAAAAAATCAAAATTTTGAAAATATGTTAATTTTGCAAATAAAGAAAACTGAACAGAAATGAAATAGTTTTCCATTATAAATAGTAGAGTAATAGTAGAAACGGCAATAAAATTTTAATTTCCTTACTTTAGTTACTGCAAATAGTTCGATTTCGATCTTTATATAACAAAGAGAATTGAAAAGAAAAGAAATAGTTTTCCATTTTAAATAATATAGTAATAGTAGAAACTACAATAAAATTATAATTTACTTACTTTAGTTATTGTGAATAGTTCGATTTCTATCTTTAGATAGCAAATAAAATTGAACAGAATGAAATGGTTTTCCATTTTAAATAGTAGAGTAATAGTAGAAACGACAAAAAAATTATAATTTCCTTACTTTAGTTATTACAAATAGTTCGATTTCTTTCTTTATATAGCAAAGATAATTGAACAGAAATGAAATAGTTTTCCATTTTTAATAGTATAATAATAGTAGAAACGTCAGTAAAGGTATAATTTTCTTACTTTAGTTCTAACAAATAGTTCGATTTCGATATTTAGATAGCAAAGAGAATTGAACAGAAATGAAATAGTTTGCCACTTTAAATAGTATAATAATAGTAGAAATGACAATAAAATTATAATTTCCTTACTTTAGTTATTGCAAATAGTTCGATTTCGATCTTTAGATAGCAAAGAAAATGGAACAGAATAAAATTGTTTGAAATGAAATAGTTTTCCGTTTTAAATAGAATAATAATAGTAGAAACGACAATAAAATTATAATTTCCTTACTTTAGTTATTGCAAATAGTTCGATTTCGATCTTTAGATAGCAAAGAGAATTGAACAGAAATGAAATAGTTTTCTATTTAAACAGAGTAATAGTAGAAACGACAATAAAATTATAATTTCCTTACTTTAGTTATTGCAAATAGTTCGATTTCGATCTTTAGATAGCAAAGAGAATTGAACAGAAATGAAATAGTTTTCCATTTAAAATACTATAAATGACAATAAAATTATAATTTCGTTACTTTAGTTATTGCAAATAGTTCGATTTCGATAGTTAGATAGCAAAGAGAATTGAACAGAAATGAAATAGTTTTTCATTTTAAATATTATAATAATAGTAGAAACGATAATAAAATTATAATTTCCTTACTTTAGTTATTGCAATTAAATCGGGTGTAAATCTTACATTTCCTTTACCAATATGATCGTGTTACTTTATTTCTATTTGTTAGTAAAGAACTACTGTCTAACAGTACACATTACGAAGGATTTATAAGAAATAAAATCGGTTTTCTGTCATTTGATTCTGTCGTTAGAATTTCAACCACCAAGCATAAGAAAGACATCTTCTAAAATAATCGTAACTGTTAAGCACCTAAGTTTCAGTTATCAATATAAAATATTAAAAATGAATACTGCAAAAAATGTAGAAGCATAAAAAGCGATAACATAAGATATCTCAATGGATTAAATAAAATCTTCAAATCTTCCGATAAAATATTTAAAAGAATAAATCCGGTTAAGCATTTTAGAAAATATATAAAATTTATTTTTATTTGATTTTTTGGAACTATAATTGTGTAGTAATAAACTCACATACTGTTAAAATGTATTTAAATATGGAATAAACGTTAACTGGCTTATTACAAATTGTATATTATTGAAAATAAAATATTATTAAATTTTATCGTTGTTAAATTTCAAATTACCTGGCTTTGTCGGAGAAGACAACAGGTTTTGCGAGTTATTTTCCATTAGCCAAATTTTGAAAACAAAACCTCTACGCCAAATAAAGTTCAAGAAAGGTGTAGAACAATTTTTTATAGTATGTAATTCATTTAAGTAAGGTTACAAATGTCTCTGACTTTCCACCGCATTCCGTCCTTAGTGAATCTATTATTGATAGAGATCAGATATGAATAAAAAATAGAGTTGATAGTAATGTCCATGCGTAGAAGCTACTGGCTGTTTAGAGTAGAGAAATCAGTTGATATTTATTGCCTAGAAACCTAAACTTTGTCGTTATCTCTTTTTTGTACAAATTTAAGAATTATCATCGTGCAAATTTTCGGCATTCAGATAGCAACCGATATATTCATTTTCATCCATACGTAATCCATTTTAACTTGTTTAATGTACGCCCAAAACATATATTTAGGAAAACTTAAGAATTATCATCTTGCAAATTTTCGGTATTCAGATAGCAATGAGATATTCATTTTCATTCCTACGTAATCTATTTCAATTTGTTTAATGTACACCCAAAACATATATTTAGGAAAACTTAAGAATTATCATCTTGCAAATTTTCGGTATTCAGATAGCAACTAGATATTCATTTTCATCCCTACATAATCCATTTCAACTTGTTTGAACATATATTTAGGAAAACTTTGAAACTTAAAAATTCCACTTTGATCATCCCTGAATTCATTTAGTTTTATTGTGTAGTATGTAGTAAGTACATATCTCAACGATCAGATATAGAAAATGAAAATATATGCTAGATACGGTTGAAAGCAAACATTATAAAGGAGTAGGAAATATGACATAATTCAGTGGGTTAGACATCTACTGAGTTAAATATATACAGAAAAATAACATTTTTCAATCAATTTTTGATCATTTAAAGTTTCTGGTGGTATAACATTTTTAATGTTTAATGTTAAGGTTTAAGAACGAATTACAAAAACTTATATTCATTTATATACGAATACAAACGTACGGGGTTTATAGTAAATTTCATGTAAACCATTAATTAATCTAACAAAAACTATGTTTAATCTTGTAGACCATGAAATAGGAAAAGAAAATATTACACAGGCTTCATATTTTGTTTAACCTTTCCTGTGAAGAAGCCGAAACGCTCACTTTAAGACCATTGGGTTAGACAATGTGTTTAAGATTGATAAAGAAATGAGTAATGAAATCTGAAGTTTAATTTTCATTAGGGTTGTTAGAATCGACTCGGCAATTTCAGCCATTCGATGGTTTTACTCAAGTAATTACTGTGGGTATATTCGAGACATAACTAGCATAGAGACGGCACATTAATACGGGTAAAGAGTTAAAATTTGCTCTCCTCTTACCTTTTATCTCACCCCACTGTCTATTCTGTTTTTATCTCTGTTAAAGTACTTGTCTGTCTTTACAATCATCGCCTTGTTTTGATCTTGTCTTTAAAGAGACAAACGCATATCCGTGAATTATCTTACTTAGACCGAAGTAAGCCTTACATTTGCTAGAATTCAGTACATCAACTGAAAACTACATTAAATCTTTTATCTTCTAAATCATTTTTTTGAAGTTTTACATTTTAAAGCTTAAAATTGTGAACGTACACAAGCCGACGTTCTCTGTAAAATTTACCTTTTAGAAATTAAGTTATACGATATTTTGTGAGTAATCTAAATCTAAATCTAAATTTATTTCTTTATATTCCAAGTTAGTTTACTTCTGACTAACAAAATCCTATCAGCTTATTCAACGGACATGCTTCCCTACTGTAAGTAGAAGATTAGTCAAAATCGTAAATTTCATTGCAGAATTATATATATATATATATATATATATATATATATATATAATATATATATATATATATATTATATATAAAAACATATATATATATATATATATATATAGAAAATACATATATATATATAATAAAATACATATATATATATATATATACATATATACATATATAAATATATATATATATATATATATATATATAATATATATATATATATATATATATAATATAATATATATATATATATATATATATATTATTAAGTATTATATAATATATAACATAAATATATAACACATATATATATAATATATTATATATATATTATATATAATTATATAAATATATATATATGTATATATATATATATATAATATGTTACATATATATTAAAAGCAATTTTTGTAAATACATGTCAATATTTTTGATAAAAATTTTTTTTAAATTTTTAATTTTAATATAAAACAAATTTAAGCAAATATATGTATTATATATATATATAAAATATATAAAATATATATTATATATATATTATATATATTATATATATATATAATATACATATATATACATACATAAAATACATCTATATATCTAATATATTAAAATATATAATCTTTATATATGTATATATATATTATATATATGTATATGTATATTTACATATATATATATATATCATTTATATATATATATATATATATATATATATATATATATATATATGTATATATATATATATATAAATATACATATATAATAAACATATATATATATATAAATATATATATATAATATATATATATATATATATATATATATATATATATATATATATATATACATATATAATATATAAACACATATAAACATAATATATATATATAAATATATATATATATATATTTAAATATATAATATATATAAATATATATATATAATATATATATATATATATATAAAAATATATATATATATATATATATATATATATATACATATATACATATATATATATATATATATATATATAATATATATATATATATATATATAATATATATATATATATATTATATATTATTTATATTATTTATATATATATATTTCAGAAATATATATAAGTGCCAATATATATAAAATATTTTAAACTCTATTATATATATAATATTTAAAATAATATTTATATCTATATTTCTTTTTAAATTGTTATATTTTCATTATATAAATTTGTTTATAAAATATATTTTATTGTAATAAAATATCATATGTAAAACAACCAATATGTATAATACTTTTCTATGATTTTTCTGAAGTTTTTAAAAATGGCAGATCTAATAAGAAGTTGTATTATTAATTACAACAGTCATATTAAAATACATATATATAATATATATACTGAGGACTGAGAAAGGTTTAACAGAAATTAAAGTTTACAAAACTATAAATTTAGTATTGGTACACGTAGAAGTCTTGCACAGAAATTGAATCTTTATTTAACCTAGACAGATTTAAGAGGCGTTGAACTTTAAAGTCCCCATTGAGTTTTAAATTATAAAAAGGCTTACGACTTTCATGATCTCAGGTCAACGAATTCTGAGTATTTCCGATTCAGATAGTGACCGATTATCTGGAAATGGCCGCTGAGAGACAAGAAAAATTCCAAAAGGATTGGGACGTCTGTAAACATTCCGCATTGCTTTATTCCATGCAGAAAACAGATTTTCCTCTCCCACTGCAGTTTGAATCAATGAATTTATTTTATTACATTTCCTTCTTAAATCTTATAAAAGCTAAAAATATATATAAATTCAATCTTTTCTTTTACGATAGTATTTTTAAATTATCTTGCTGTTTACATAACAAATTCTGTTATTTATAGTTTTGAAGTCTTATATTAGAAAATACAACCTAAAGAACAGTTATTTCTATTATAATTTTAAACACTGAATTTTGCTCATATAGTTTTTGTGTTTGGAAATCATAAATTATAAATTTCTAAATAATTTTTATTGAGTTAGGGTTACGAAGCTCAGTTAATTTTCTTGCACGTTGCGTTTGTATAATATTACATGAGTAAATTTACTTAATTGCACAAAGTAAAGAATGTGTGTTAATCGTGAAATATTTTATTGATTATATTTGCATATATTTTGATATTTTGATATGTAAAATGCATTATTTACATATCAAAATATATTTTTATACATTAACCTTATGAAGTTTATTGTTATTAAATCTTCATTGGCTTGTTTTACAAAACTAGGTGTTAATTGATATTAAAAGTAATGTTTTTGGAAAATTTTCTAACGTTAAATCTTCTTTATACTTTAATACTTTAAAACATAGTAATGAAGTCATATTTGGCTTGTTTTACACAAAACGTACTCCAACATAGCTTTATATCATGAGTATTAGTAACTATCTATTTCAAGAAGTAGGACGGGTTATTTTGCGAAACTGCTTCAGTGGCGCATGAAATAAATTGTTTTACACACTACAACACAAATGCATTAATATTAAATCATATTTGGCTTGTTTTACAAAGAAAGGTGTGCTTTACAAAAAATGTTCGCTCAATACCTACTTTCTACTTCATGTTAAAATAACATTTTCTTCTTTATTCATGCTAAATTATTGAAACGTCATATAGAAAATCTTCTTTATACTTTAATACTTTAAAATACATTTATCTGAAATCATATTTGCTTGTTTTACAAACACTGGAGTTGAACATAGTTGGATACCGTAAGTAACAGTCACGACAAGCCGTTTTTATATTTTTTTACGAAAATGTTGTACTACAGTAAACAATAAATATTTTGCTATACACTGGGACGCAAATACATTAATATTGAATAATAGTTAGCTTATTTTACAAAAATAGGTATCTAATATGGATGGATTATTTAAGTACCAGTAACTTTCAACATCATATTACAAGATGAGTTTTGTGTAAGTATTGAGGCGTCGTATAAATAGATATTTTTCTGTGAGTAAACCTTTTTCCCATTTACTTAAATAAGAATTACTAAAGAACAGTTATTCTCTAATAAATAAAATATTTTGTTCTGAACAGATCTATTGAAAGCCCTTCATTCGTATGAGACAGTTGCTGTCTTTTGCCAATTGAGCGCTTTTGGTTGCTCTTTTGTACCTATCGACAAATTTGCTAAGACCTATTACTTTCTCTACAATTCAGGAGGTAACAGAAAATAATTGTCTATTTCTTCTCGATGCCGAATCAATCCAGATATTAACAACCGAAAGAATGTCATTCCATATTTGCTTCCTTTCAAAAATTCTTCATATTACTTTCATAGATTGTGTTTTAGTTCATACGGCAGCATTTGGAAATGAAAGAAATAAAATAACAATAAAAAAATAAACCTCCGTAAATGAAAACAAATGACAATATTTGGATATGAAATAGTGAAATCCAAAATTACCAATTATTTCTATACTTTTAATAAATAAACTATTGCATACACTTCAAAAAATGCATTAGAACTGGAGAAAAAATGTATTGCTTAGTTTTTACTGTATGTTAATGAAAATTGTTATAAAATGCCATAAAAGCAAAAGAATTAAACTGCATTATTTAATATTTAATATTAAAACTACATTATTTAATATTTTAAAACACGTGTTCAGTAATAAAGGAAGAGCTATATCTGTATGGAATAGTATCATTCCAGTCATCGGCAGTAAATGTTTTTGGTTAAAAAGAAGAATTTTTTATTTATAATTAGTTTTATTTGGAATCAATCAGCAAATACTCTTTAACTGCACGTATTGTACAGTTAAAAACAATTAGAAAAGTAGGCAGAATACTGTTCTCTAAGTATATCAGGTATTTATATAGACGTTAATTACCGCTGACCAAGCCATTGTGGAAACATAACTGTCAATAAAAAACACATTTACAGGCAAAGGCAATATGATGCATTTATTGTCTTGTACTGTTATAGCTACGGATGTATTTTTATTAGTCAATATTTTTAAATTTTTAACACATATATTAAATAAAAAAAAACTCCCACTTAGTTCAACGTTTTTGAGTCTACTTCTTTTCCAATGGACAAGAAGGAGTTAAACAATATGGGGGAGTTAATCTGTGTTTAATTTAATATCTTTACAAGTTATATTAGAGGTATATTAAAGTCACACGATATCCCTTCAACTTTTAGAATAACAAGTTTAAGAATAACAATAAATATTGCTATTTTGTACTTATTTCTATTTTGTAGCCTAAAATGTATTAAAGAATATCTATTTACAGAGAAAAATTCTTATAAAGATCATTTAATTAAATTATGACTTTATATTTCACACATGTACAGTAGAAAACTATTTCCTTTACATAAGCTAACATGACTATCATTTCAAGTTTATAAAACTTAATTTCCATTATTCTATACTTTTAAGAAAATTACTTTTTTGTGAGTTAATTTAGTAAGCTGATGATACTATTCTGGAATTATGAAAAAATTTCCTCCAAAATTTTGTAATATCGTACCTAGCTCCAGTTTTACCAACTTCGTAACTACCTCATCCAACACATCGAGATATTTATAAAGAACATCAAACTTTTGCATTTTCTTGTGTTTTAAAAATGCAATTAGTTTTACTCTTGCATAAAATATACATGAAAACACATATATTGCCATAAATTGAAAGTTTAATAATTAAGTTTATTGAATGTCAACTCAAAAATTAAAACTAAATCTGAATCTGGACTTTATGGTATAGAAATCTTTTGCTCCAGCTCCAACTCAATTCCCGCATTTCGAATTTTGTACATTTGATCTGCCCTAACTTGATTCAGACGAAACCAACCAGAAGTTAACAGAAAAATGACCTTTTACCTTCCTTAACTTTAAATCTTTAATGTAACAGCCTATTCATTCTATTCGTTCTAGTATAAAACAGATATTCTCCATTTAGAATGAACACAAGTTGTTTAACTGGTTTTAGTTTTTACTAGTTTTTTAACAACGGTTTAGCTTTAAAAACTTATTTAATTTCAAAACTTCAAATAATAAATATTTAAAATAACATAAAATATACGTTAAATAAAAAAATTGAAATTGACTTACACGGAATATGACTTTTGAAATATGCAAATATTTCAAAAGTTATATCTGTGATTATATCCGTTATATTTTGAAATATGTTAAATTCTTTATTATTATTTAGTCAATTGTTTAACTTTTAATAATACACTTTGCAAAAATGATGTACTATATTTTAGCTAATAAAACGAAATTTTATGTTTTCCTTAGTCATGTCCCAGGTGTAGGAAAGCCTGCATAAGGTCCAATATATAATATCAAAATATTCAACTGCCCCATGGATGAAGTCATTAAACAGCTTCATTTTAAGCAGTGAATTATAAGGCTGAAGACTGACTTAACATCGAGAATGGGTCCTTTTAAGACCCTGTCTTAATATTCAACTGATTCATAACTAAGATCAATATGCAGATTGATTTTGAACGGGGAATCACAAGGTCTTAAGATTTACGTAACCTCGAGAATAAATCCTAGTTAGTCGCAAATGTTTAACTGACCCAGGGTTAAGGCAATATGCATTCTCATTGTGAGCGAGAGAATGGGTCCTTACAAAGACCCCGTCTCAATATTCAACTGATCCATGGCTAAGGGCAATAAGCAGCTTCATTTAGAGGGAGGAATTACAAGGGCTGAAGGCTGACATAACCTCAAGAATGAGTCCTTGCACGACTTCATTAGATTCAACTTACTCACTAAGGACAATATGCAGCTTCATTTTCAGTTAGGAATTAAAAGAGCTAAAGAAGGAATTAACCTGTAGAATGGGCCTTTGTATGATCCCGTCGCAATATTTAACTGAACTATGGCTAAGGGCAAATCGCAGCTTCATTTTGAGTGTGGAATCGTAAGAGATGAAAACTTACTTAACCTGTAGAATTAACGGAATTGACGGATTAACAGGTGTTGTCTCGTCTAGAGAATTAAAGAATTTGTAGAATCCTTTTTCTTTGTTTCGAGAAATTAGATAGCAATGTTATAATCACATATAAAATTTTAAGCATATATTATTGTTTAGAATTTTCGGATCGATATTTTATTATCTTTTCAGTTCTGCATTTGATATAACTGTTCTAGCAAGCAAATTGCCTGGAATCAGGATAAAAAGCGATATATCATATAACAGTTAATTATAAAATATTTCATTTGTATATTTTAGCGCATAAATTTTCTCACAGGTATTTTCATAAAAGATATTATGTAATGACTCATTTATACGTCATTAAAATGAGAACAGACTTTAGTTATTGTAAATTTCATAAGTATTTAAACTCATAAATTTCGCTCGTAAAAATTTAGATTTAAAATATGCTTCAGTGCACGTGAGTATAAGCATAAAAGCAATAGGATGAACTTATCATGAAATGTTAAGCTAAAAAAACTGTTTATTACTTCACAAAGTGTTGAGTTTCACATTTGATCTATGCACATTTGTAATATATAAAAATTATCTGAATTTTTCACATGTATCCGTATTTACTTCTTCTATTTGAAATATGTGACTAAATTTAAAACTCTGTAACATATTATTTTTACTTAAAATACAATTCTTTGTATATCATATTCAACATACAACCATGTAAAGCATTAAATGTGTATAACATTTGAGATGCACGAAACAGGAAACTAATTAATTTATTTTAACGAAGAAGTTAATAATTTACTATAATTAAAAATACATGACAGACCTCAAAATCCATAAGTAACGACAGTCTTAGCTTATAATGTGAAAAAAATAGACCTATAATACTATATATATATATATATATATATATATATATATATATATATATATATATATATATATATATATATATATATATATATATATATATATATATATATATATATATATATTACATATATATATATATATATATATATATATATATACATATATATATATATATATATATATATATATATATATATATATATATATATATATATATATATATATATATATATATATATATATATATATATATATATATATATATATATATATATATATATATATATATATATATATATATATATATATATATATATATATATATATATATATATATATATATATAAAAGAAAAACTGTACGCATTATTTTCTAAACTACTTCTGAAATTTTACCTGAGCTTGAAAGGATAAAGATAAATATACGAAGACTGTAAATCACGTAAGACATTTTCTTCAACAAAAATGGATAACTATGGTGGAATGAAAAAAATATTGAACTTTATTTCGAAACGAGTTCTAAAGGTTCGAAAGTTATTAATTTAAAATAATGTTCTTAAAATATTTAATCTGTATAATGTTTCATATTTAGCTTTAACGCTAAAACTCATAATATCTATGAAACATGTATTATAAAATTAGATACAGATGTTTTAACACAATGTTAACGAGATAAAAATTATTCATTTAAGTACAAATATATAAGGATTCTTAATGTAATGAGACCTCGGATTTAATGAGAAGTCCTAAAATAATTGGTTATCTGCGATACTAATTCAGAAATACTTGGTAAGTTAATTTTTACAGACCTATCCGAAAACATACAGCAGCATGAAAACTGAAGACCACAGGTCACGACAGCAACCACAACAGCTACTGAGCTGTTGCTGATCTTCAAGTGTTCTGTCATGGTCCGATTTAATGTTGTCAAACCTGGTAAGGAACAAACATTACAGAAGTAAGCTCAAGGTCAGTCTCACCAAAGTCGTTTAATAGCTAACCACGATTAATCGCTGTTTAATTGAGTGCCACCAATGGATTAATCGCTTTTAACCGTTAAATGACTTTGGCGAGACCAGCCCTTTGTCTACCACGAATAACGGAAGTCCGAGATAACTCAAGTAACCCCCGAGCTCCTGAAGCCCGTATATACCTAAATGAGGTATACCCCTGAGGTTGTCTCTCAATTAGCACTACCCAGAGGCCATGTACGACTTGAGATTGTGGAAGCAAGAGACATTGTCCCCCAGAAATACTTGATAAATCGTCAGTATCATAATCCGCTTTAATGGAAGACGACCGAGTTATACCAAGCAATATTTAGGTTGTTTGATAAAATTTACAATTCAAGCTCATCCAACTCATCTTTCCAGTCTTCTTTTTTCTCAAAATAGGTAAATCACCAGGAAAGGTGCCGTACTCTACTAGAAGATGATTTGATTGTAGAGTACTATAACCTACTGTTTTATTACACGAGGGCTAGTGATGACATAGACGACTTAATTTTTTTTTAAATAAGTAGAGATGAATTTGAAAATTGTGTATCAGGTAATGATAATTTTATTACCTCTGAGATAACTATAATCATACCTGAAATTCAGGGTAAAGCTGATAAAAAATATCTCTTGTATGTACATTGCTCGTTCGCGATGTGTTAATTAATTTTTGTCACCCCAGTCAGCAAATTGGTGACATTTTTAGGAGTCTTTTTATTGGTTTGGTAAGTTCTAGATGGTTTCAAGGCCTAAACTGTAGATCGAAGGGATTTTATTCGTATTGAGAGATAAGTGTGATAGCCTTTTAAAGTTCATGGTTTTATTTTCTTTAGTATAAAATGAAATTGGGCTGTAAATGTTATCTATGAAACTTTCGTAAAATATGTGAAAATGAAATTTATATTTCTTCCAGTGCAATTCAAGAGGATAGGTAGAGAACCTAACATTTATACAACGTGAGAATAACAGTCTTTAAAATTTTAATTATACTGACAGAATAAAGAATAAATATAATTTAAATTATGTAACACATAAATATATAATTAATTTATAAGTGTTGTTTTAGGTAGACAATTATTAGAAAAGAGGAAGCAAATCATTATTTGTGTTCATGGAATACCTGATTCTCCCAAACAAAGCAAGTTTAAAGGAGTATATATTTTAAAGCGTAGAGTATATTAAATGTAGTAGTATGATCTACTTAGTTTAAATCATTATCTAGTTTCGCTGTGAAATCGTTGTCTTTTAAAGGGTCTAGCAGCTATCTAATCGGATGTGTGATAGTACATCAAGACTTGTATTGTAGTATATTGTTTTCCTATATTGAACATTAATAATTCCATTACATGCAAATGCCATTCTATTTTATTGCTTACTTAAAAACTTCAACAATTTTTGTTTTATTTTTGAAAATTCTCTGAAATCAGTAAAGCTGTAAGCCCAAATCTAGATTTCACTTCGAGCTTCAAATTTAATATATTCCTGGAGTCCATCACAGATAAATGATAAGATGATGTCGCAGGTTTGCCAAAGGTATGAATAAAGAAGAAAAATATTCATTCTGATGGCTTTTATCGTCGTTTCTTTATTAATAATGGATTTTTATATAATTAAACTGTTAAAGTCCCTTTTTGCACTCCTGACACTCTTCTGAATTCGGAACTTAAGTAAGGCAGCGGTCGCTGATTCCTGGTTGAAGTAAAACAACTTCAACATAGCTTTATCCTTCGAACTCAGCATCCTCGTTTGCGTACATGGTTAACAGTGGTGAACTGGTTGTGTATTTATAGGAGAGCAAGTTCTTATAACAGTCTCATTTGCATATTTCCACCAAAATCGCTCGTACCAGCGCCATCTGTCGGCTGTTTTTGACTAACTGCTTTTTCTGTTTAAAAAAAGTCCATGCGATAGTGATACTTACCCCGTAAACCATTTTTATTTTGGTTATTTTTCCGGTTATTAGAATTTTTAAAGTTTATACGGACTTTTTTGATCTCTCGGTAAAATTTATAACATTGAAACATGTTAATACAAGTATTGAATTTATCATCTAAAAGAACAGCATGTTTCACTTTATATCTCCTTATCATTTAAGAGCATGATATGGTTTGGATTTAACTTATTACCAAAATTTTCTATATAATGCAGAATGTCCCTTTAAGTTTAACAATTCAGATTTATTTTCTTAGATTTTCATTTTTAAGAGAGTAAGGCATTTCAACACGAATATATTATAATAGTTTTTTAATGCAGTTTATGTTCTTTTAAGCGAGATGATGTGATAACACTTTTATTTTTATTCTTGGAATGTACATTCCCTGATACTTTATGAAGACACGTATCACATTATGAAATGTTATGCATTCGATACTGCACTGTTTCAACATTTTCGCCCGTGAAACTGCCTGGAACATAAACCCTAAGATTTATTTCTTTCACTTATCATCATTTCTCATAAATTTTCCTCTATCTATAGAATCGATTCCCATGTGCTTCGGTTCTAAAGTTTTCAAAAACAAGTTTAACGGTGCTTTCCTTTTCATACATTTGGTTTAGAAAAGAGTCCCGAGTTGGAACTGAATAAGATAATAAATTTCTATGTGCTTGCATAAATATATAAATTTATATTCAGAATGTATATCTGGAGGGTATTTTACATTGACAGAATAGTTCTCAATATTTTTTAGTCTATGGTTAATTTTGTTTCTTTGAAAAATATTTGAGAGTGATCGGCAAGATCGTGCACTTTCTTATAGTTAAACGTAAATGAATGTGAATCCCTAAGCTATTACTAGAAAAGCAAAAGATTGTATTAAATCAACTTTTGAAGTAATTTATTCCTTTCTTTATTCGATTATATAGGAGGGATTTCACTTTCACAAGGACTAAAAGTGATATTAAAAGTCATTTGAAGGACAAACTCATACTAGACGTGCTATAAAATCCCTATTAAAACAGAAAGTAATAAAATGTAAGCGTTTTCATCTTTTCATTTTTGCAGCTATCAGAGTCAAATGAAAATGTAATATGTGTATGATCACAATACCGGTAAATTAACTAATTTTGTAGCAGCATCATGTACATCAGGGGTTCATAACACATTGTGTACGGGTATATTTCGCAGCGGAATTGTACCGGGAGATGTCGTTTTGAGCGTAGATTTAGATATTCAGTTAAATCTCAATAGATCGAAACATCTATTTTTTTTACCAAATTTTCGTATTTTATATTGAAATATATAAACAATTATAAATAATAAGGATAAAAAAGTTAATTTTAAATCTATATTGATTTTTTTAATCAACCTTCCCGTTCTGTGGTTCGGCATGGACTGATGTAAAAACTAGTTATAATTTGTCTAAATTTTTCCAGAACCTATGAAGTAGACAAAAACATTCAGCTTCGTTTTCCTGTACATACCGTTATTTTTGTACTCACAAAAAACTATGTTATTACACTAACCCGTACTAGTACGTGACCCGCACTCAAGTATCAATCGTCAGAAGACATACTAGGACATGTCACGAATAGAATGTATTAATGTATTCGACATCTGGGCACACCAGACAAACAAGAAACCGCTGTAGGACCAGTTGAAGCAAAGTACAATGATTCTTAATATTTCTTTATTTTATAGCAATCATAAGCATCATAAACAATATTCTACACCAAAATGCTAATAACAAAATTCAAAATAGTTACATTTAATGCGATTTTTGGCATTGCATATTATCGTATACGATGTATAAGATGCTGCTCGAACTCATCTGGAACGCTATAAGCGAGAAGGAGAGGCTTTTGTATGCCGTATCATTACGCTGGATGAGTCTTGGACCCTATCTAAACCCTTGTGACTTTCACTTTATTCTTAAGATGAAGGAACGACTGCGTCGCATTCGCTTCAGAACTGTTCCAGAGATTCTTGCGTCAATAGGCCGGTCCATACGAACTGTCAACAAAACAGGCACTGGTACAGGCATTCTGCAATTTACACATCGTTCCAAGGATCATACACAATTCTGGAGACTATATTAAATAACTGTAAAATATTGTGACAGAATTAACTTTTGTATTCAATAATAAATGAAAATAAATAGTTTCCACTAATAAAGTTCCAACCTTCGTATACACATAATTTTCCTTATAGCAATATTTTCTCTACTAAACGTATGTACTGCTACAATATGATGCAAACTTAACTTTCATGATATCGTCAGTTTTAATCCCACTGTAAACATGGATATTCATAGCCGCCCAGAATCGCATTTAAGCAATAGTCCCTGTCTCTCTAATTGTTATGTATCAACAAGTATCAGAATAGCATTACAAACCTAATAACAAATTAATATTTAAGCTGATTGACTTTTATCGTTTCGCTTTTGCAGCATGAATATTAGATTGGCAATACATCAAGTTAAAAGAAGGCAGAAAAAAATTTAGGCAGAAAAAAAATTTGTTATTTTCTTCGTGTTTAAAAAAAGCATAAACGGCTAAACGATTGGAATAGTTTAGTTTGAATCCACATTCTACCTACTTACTATACAAAGATTAATTAATTTGGATATAATTAGCCGAGAACTGCTGCTAAAACCCAAATCGGAACGACAACAAGCATTCAATTGGATTCGTACTTACGAACTACTGTAGAAGAGCAACGAAATTACCAATTTGGCTATCTTTCGGTTCAAAGCTAACTGGACTTCGGTCACTAAGAAACAGAAATTTTTGTACTTTATTCGCCAAAAAATGATTTATTAAAGAGTTGTAAATTTACTAAAAATTTAAAATGCAAAAACAATAACTTTGGTGTATAGACATAATTTTAGTTTGTTTTTCCAGTTATTACTGCAATTTATTTCTACCGTTCCAGTAAATGATTAATTGTATAATTTCATAATATATTTCCATTTATTTCCTTGAATTAACTTAAACTGCTTATTGAATAGCCTACAGTTGACTGGTTATCGTAACAAGCAAGTTCAGCTGCAATTAAATAGGTATAGGACTGTACACTCCAAAGGCTGCATCTCCATCTGTATGAGTAAACATCATTTAATTTTGAAACTGATAAACGGAAAGGAGGTTTTAGAAATGTATTCGTAAAGATCGAAGACTTGAATAATTCAAAAGCTGGACTGTCTGTTATTTCAATAAGTTTTATTAATTTTTCAATTAATCAAGTCAAGCAAAACGTATTTGGTAGATGTTTAATATTTTTAAAATTTCAGCAACTTAAATAAAATATTTACTGAACGAAAATTTAAAAACGGTAAATTTAACATTTAATGCATAAAATATTCGAACATCAATGTTAGTTTAATAATTTAAAAATTTATACAGAAGGTTCGGTTCTAGAATAAAATTAAGGTAAACATCCACTTCTCAATACAATTGGACCAAAGTTTATTTTATGTTCAAAAATAAGTAAGAGTGGGATGTAAAAACTATTTAAAACTAATCATTTATAAATCTAGTAAATTTGTTCTTACAATAAGCAAACACATTAAATTATTAATTAGATTTCTGAGTTTTCACTAATTTGGGAAAACATATTTCCCCCTTGAATATATATATGATACTGTTAGATGATATGCTTTTATGATCCAATAATAAACTTTGAATTTCAGTTTAATAATTTAAATATTAATACAAAATATTCAGTTCTAGAATAAAATTAAGATAAACCTACTGTTCTCAGTAAAATTCAACCAAAGTTTTTTTATGTTCAAAAATAAGTAAGAATAGGATGTATATACTATTTAAAACTAATCATTTATGAATCTACTAAATTTGGTCTTACAATAAACAAACACATTAAATTGTTAATTAGCTTTCTGAGTTTTCACTAATTTGAGAAAACATATTTCCCCTTGAATATATATGATACTGTTAGATGATATGCTTTTATGTTCCAATAATAAGTTTGAATTACATTTTCTTACAAAACTACTATTTTTGTCACAAATTTATTCTTCAATTTACAAAATTTATGTCAATTTACATGAAATTAATTTTATAAAAATAGAAGTATTTTAAACTATCCATTACTTAAAATGTGCAATATTTAGAAATAACATTTCTGCCAAATGATAAAATGTTTTGTATAAATTCTGAGAGAAGAAATAATGTCGAAATATTTATTGAATATTTGAATTCAATATTAAAAATTCAAAACTACTTATCGAATCAAATTATTTTCTCGTAAATAACTTAAGTGTATGTTATTTTAGCGAAATCCTAAATCCTAATAATGACATTATCTAAATATTTCCTAGAGTATAATTTGAAACATATTTCTTAAATATTACATACATTAGCAACAAAAATAAATTTATCTTCTTATGAAACTTTGGATTTATGTAACAATAGGTTTTGAATTTTTTTTTCTGAAATTACTTTAGAAATAAAAGAAGAATGTATCTCCACGATTTTATGATAATCTAATTGGTTATGTAAGGCTTGTCAGTATACTTCTAAACACAAACAAATTTAAATATTAAATAAACGATATTAAATATATAGAAACTTTTCATTTTGTGATCCGATTACCAAATACTGCGTTCGTTTTCATAATAAAAGTTAGAAGGTCTATAAAAAGTATAGAGAATAACATTTTATACAGTATAACATATTTAAAAGTTTTGCATAATATGTATTGCATAATGAAATTTCAACTGTTAGGAAAAATAAGCATTTACTTCTAATATATAGAATGAAAAATGTAATTAAAATAAATATAATTTAAGCACAGTGATTATAAATTTGTATAAATATAATATGTAAATAATTTTTTTCTCCGGGAAAATGAAATATTTGGTGTGTTTTCTAAGAGGTTTGGTAATTAATACTATAAATATAGGTAGAACGAAACTAAAATCCTTATTGCTACAGCCCAACTTGTGTGTCATGGCTAAATGTGTGAATCTCCGTTTTCGAGAGCATGGTCATTTTTCCGAGTTAGGTGGTCAACGTTACGCAGAACCCGAGTGTTTAGTTCTGAATTATTCTTGGTCCTCAGTTTGTTTACCCACTGAAGGAATTAACTCTGAGATAAATATAGATTCCGGAGTATAAATAGATTTCTCTAAGATCTATAAGGTATGGTCATGTATTGAAACTTTACATCAAATATATTTAAAATATTTTCTTAATTTACTAACCGAGGGTGATCAAAGTGGACAGTTAAGTTACTGTATATTGCCCTGTATCTGTATGAATTTAGTCGTATTGAACACAGTGTATTTACCATAAGATAATCCCGTATGTCAAAACATTATTTCAAGTTTTTGTTATACATTTTTAGGTCATTTTCTTATTAGTAACTAAATAATTCTTACCCTAAATTTTAAAGGAACTCCAATCCATGAATAATAATCTATTTTTAACGACTATATACAATGTATCTAGCAAATATCATTCTTTTGTTAATTGGTAAATAGTTTTGCATCAGAAAATATGGTGATATTATTCTTACCTCTCATGGTCTCATTAGCCCTCGTGTTGAAAAAAGTAGACAGTACGTCCAAACCAAACCAAAATCTTAACACTCAAGGTAATTTCCTTAACCTTTTAGAGGACAGTGGTTTCCTAGGGAAACATCCTGTTAAACTTTTTTCATCTAATTTTTGGAGAAATATGAATCGTTTTGTCGTTTTTTTATGTTTTTGACATTTAAAACTTACAATAAATGACAGTACTACAATAAAGTTTTTCTAAATATATATGTATTTATACTTGCCGTACCTGGAGAGTTAGTAATGCAATTGTTTTTCATACATGACCCCAAACAAAAGCATCTATTTAAACAACACTTATAAATTATTAATTTATTTATTATACATTTTAAGAACACTTATTAATTGTTTTTCCAAAATAATGAAAATTTAAAAAAAGGTATTATGATCACGCTGTACAAGGGGATGGATTTGGTAGTTAACCACCCTCAATTCCTCCTATGGTACCCTCTGAGGCAAACCCCTCTAAAGATTGCAAAG
>CM063504.1:153099475-153104475 GCA_032207245.1 Pardosa pseudoannulata | reverse complement strand
TGTTCTTCATCAAACTTCTTTCATTTCTCATCACTTCCTACATTGGGTAACAAAAATGATTAAAATTCGTCATTTATCACACGTTAAAAGTTTTTGTGATTGCCATGTAAATATTATGATATCACTAAAAAATACTATTCGAAAAAACTACCAAAAATAGTAACTCGAATAGTATTTTAAGTGATATCATAACATTTACATGTCAATCACAGAAACGTTTTCTGTGATATCGAATTATATTTTTAAGTGATATCATAACATTTACATGGTAATCACAAAAACGTTTTCTGTGATATCGAATAATATTTTTAAGTGATATCATAACATTTACATGGCAATCACAAAACGTTTTCTGTGATATCGAATAATATTTTTAAGTGATATCGTAACATTTACATGGTAATCACAAAAACGTTTTCTGTGATATCGAATTATATTTTTAAGTGATATCATAACATTTACATGGCAATCACAAAAACGTTTTCTGTGATATCGAATAATATTTTTAAGTGATATCATAACATTTACATGGTAATCACAAAAACGTTTTCTGTGATAAATGACAAATTTTAGGCACTTAACTTACCCAATTTAAGAAGTAATGAAGAAGGGTAGACTTTGATGAAGAATGTATTCTAGTGATGAGAATGAAATTAATGCTCACAAGAAGTTTACAGCTTGAAGAAAAAGGAAGCAAAACAAGATACATCAGTCGATTTTGAAGAATGTTTTAGAAAACTCCACACTCTTAAAAAAACTAGATATTTTTATAAATGGCTTTAAAAATGTAAGAAATGGTATTGATTTAATAAATCTGCAACTCTTTAAAACCATATATCCTTACACATTTTATTTTTCTAAAAAATATCCGGAAAAAAAGTCAGACCAGATTCGAACCGTTTATAAATTTTTAAAATAAAATTATTATGCTTTAAACTTAAATTGTAAATGTATCTGAGAAAAAATTAAAAGTATTACTGAGTATAAATTTTAAATATTTTTAGGTCACATATTATATGTTGAAAGTTATAAGAGTGTTAAAAATGCCTTTTAATGTTTGTTAAACTTTAATTATCTGAAAACGTTAAATTTGAACATACTGAAAGTGAACTAGGATATCAAAATGCTAAGATTTATTTTGATGTTGAGGTGTTTTTAATATAATTATAATTTCTTTTCTCTTAAAAAAAGTTTAAGGATTTAACATTTTACCATCTAGCAAAAGAAACTTCTTCTTTCACTAAACATACTCTGTGTTCTACTAGTTTACTGTGGCATTACATTTAAATAAAGGTAGCATAAAATTTGATAATAAAGCTCATAGATAGCGATTATATTTTATTTACATTTTAAATATATAGTTATTTCGCTTAAATAATGTAATTGAATACACATAGAGTATTAGATATTCTCACTAAGGATTTATCCTACAATAGTTGGAATTTTGATAGTTCCAATTATTATTGTATTGAATACAAAAGTGATTCATGTCACCATTTTTACAATCTTTCAGTATAGTCACCAGCATTGTGTATGATTTCATTCAAACAATGTGGAAGTCGCAAAACACCTGTAGTAGGGTCTGTTCTATTGATAGTTTGAATAGACCGTTCTATTGCCGCAAAAATCTCTTGAACATTTCTGAAGTGAATGTCACAAAGAAATTTTTTTCATCATAGAATTAAGAAAAAAGTCACAAGGGCTAATATCTGGGGAGTAAGGCAGATGGTAAAGTAGCTCCCAGCCCCATCAATCGAACAAATCAGTCACAGATTGTTCTGTATATGGCCGCGCATTGTCATGCAGGATGATAGGGGCGTTATGCAGAAAGGGCAGAATTTTTCTCATGCTCAAGCTTTCTTTCAGAATGTGCATCAATCCTATCTTTTGGAAAATCTAACGAATCGTTTGTAATCGATCACTGTCCATTAGTGCGGCAACCTCCATGACAGCATGAACTTCTGCTCTAGGACGACCTGGCCAATGCATATTTACCACATTTGGGCGCTCTTCATTGAAGGCTTCACTGAACCCATCTTGCTATAAACTTCCTCCTTACCCATCTTGCTAGATCTGTAAGGCAATACAGATTCCCCGCAAGCCTCTTGATGCCCTAGATCAGTGTTTCTCAACCTTTTAGTATTCACGGCCCAATTTTCAATCATAATTTTCATCGCGCCCCCCTCCCCACAATAAAATGTATACAATAATAATGTATTTTGAGCATTATGGCGCTAAACCTGCACTACAACCTTAATTTTAAACTTTGCAAATTACCAAGAATACGGAAATTTATTGACATTTTGCAACACTGATACTCAGCATTGAAAAAACAATAATCCTATGCCTTTTTATTGCTCTTGCGTCCCGCCATGTCGGGCATTCTCACGGTTTCGCGAGAAGTTTCGATTTGTCTGGAATTTGTCTGGTCAGCTTAAAAGTTAAGTTAGGAGCGTGCGCAGATGTGAACAAATGTTTTTCATAGGGAGAAGGAGAAAGTTCTATGACGCCAATTTCAATTCCAGACAATCTCATTCGAGTCGATCCTTCTTATCGCTATTGAATTTATTCTTAATGTGTATGTTATATATATTTTCGTGTAATTGCAATTCACGGTATTAAATATTCACGGCAGCAGACTTATGCAGAATCATGGATAAATTTTTAAGCGGGCGTAAGCGAGCATTAGACGATAGACAAGCATCAACAAGTACACAGACGAGCGTGGTTCCGAAAATAAAATCAAGAAAATATTCTCAAGAATACTTAAATTTTGGGTTCACTAGTACTGAAGTAAATGAAGAAGAAAGGCCCCTGTGTATCATTTGCTCAAAAATGTTGGCGGCAGACAGCATGAAACCTAATAAACTTAAACGACATTTGGAAACGCTTCATAGTGAGTACGTAAACAAACCCAGAGAATTCTTCGAATTAAAATTAAAATCATATGAAAAGCAAAAATCATTGTTTAAAAAAACTTTGTCTGTGGATGAAAAAGCTTTAATTGCCTCTTCAAAACTTTCATATAAAATAGCCAGATGTAAAAAGCCTCACACCATTGGTGAAGAGCTTATTTTGCCAGCCGCAATTGAGATTGTAGAAATTATGTTTGGAGATAATTTTGCAAAACAATTGCAGTCTATACCTGTTTCAAATGATACTGTTGGCCGTCGAATTGCTGATATAGCTGAAGATGTAGAGTGTCAGCTTTTGTCGAAGTTGCGTGACAAATTGTTTTCAATACAACTCGATGAGGCAACAGATAGTAATAAAGATGCTCATTGCATTGCCTATGTTAGATTTTGTGATGATTTGTCAGTAGTAGAAGAATTACTTTTCTGCAAACCAATAGAACTCAAAGCAACAGCACTCGCATTATTTGCTATCTTAAATGATTTTATGAACGAGGCAAACATAGAATGGAAAAATTGCGTCGGAATATGCACCGATGGTGCTCGTTCTATGTCCGGAAGATTCCAAAGTATTCAAGCACTTGTGAAACAAAAATCGCCACAGTGCGTCTGGACACATTGCATGATCCACAGAGAAGCTTTGGCTTCCAAAGAAATGAGTCCTGGTTTGAATATTGTGTTAACTACGGTTGTAACCGTAGTAAATTATATAAAAATGAGACCCCTGAAATCAAGAATCATTTCCGCACTTTGTAAAGACATGGGTGCAGTACATTCAGCGTTACTATTTTATTGCGAGGCAAGATGGTTATCACGAGGGAAATTTTTGCAACGTGTTTATGAATTAAAAGAAGAAATCGCCGTTTTCCTAGAAGAGGAAAACAGACCGGAAGCTGAGAATTTTCGCGATAGTTTATTTGTGATGAAATTGAGCTACATGATCGACATATTCGAGAAATTAAATAACTTGAATCTTCATCTGCAAGGAGCAAATACACATATATTGGATACGAGTGATAAAGTTAATGCTTTTTGTAGGAAATTGGAATTGTGGAGCAGAAATTTAAAGCAAGAAAACTTAACAATGTTTGCAAATTTGAATGATTGTATTAAAACTTACAAGGCTGAAGAACAACATGTAAAAGTTGTTTTTGCAACCATTGAAAATCATTTAGCAATGCTAGCAAAGAATTTTAAAAAGTACTTTCTTGCTGACGACAAACTGATATCAAGTTACAAGTGGGTGAGGGATCCATTTCAAAATACTCCCGAAGGACTCTCAATTGAAGAGGAAGAAACCTTCATAGACTTCACGGCAAGCGGCGAAACCAAAAGACAATTTAGTAATAAATCACTCTTTGAATTTTGGGCAGGAGTGGATGATGAGTTTTCTGTACTAAAAACAAGGGCATTTCGCATTCTACTACCATTTTCAACATCTTACCTTTGTGAAACTGGATTTTCTGCGGTGGCTTCTTTAAAGACAAAATATAGATCTCAGCTAAATATAGAAAAAGAACTGAGAGTGTCTATTTCTAATATTAAACCCTCCTTCGAAAAACTTTGCTCTGAAAGACAGGCCCAAGGAAGTCACTAATAATTATTAAATTTGTTTTTAATTTAGTAAGTTGTTTTAATTTAATAAGTTAATTATTAAATATGTCGAAATGTATTTTTTTTTGTATGTGTGTGTGTTCTTTCCTTTCAGTCATTTAATCAATTTTTTTAAATAACATTTTCTCATGGATATGCTCGCGCCCCCCCATCAGTGTGCTCGTGCCCCCCTAGGGGGGCGCGCCCCACAGGTTGAGAATCACTGCCCTAGATGACATTGTCGTGATGTACGACCTGTGGCATATTGACTTTTTATCCATTTTCTTTGTTCTTGTTTTGAAAAAGTCCTGTCAACAGTTACTTTAGATCACAAGCTAATGCAAGGAACAGTTCTTCACGTTACTCCTCAATCGTATAACATAGGAAGGACGAGTCTTTTTTCTGAGAGGTAAGGTAGGTATGTTGCTCACGTGTGGTATACTCGACATTACGAGGGGTGTTCGGAAAATTCTCGGCCTAACAAAGAAAAACAAA
>CM063504.1:153081975-153084475 GCA_032207245.1 Pardosa pseudoannulata | reverse complement strand
CAAAAAAGATTTGGAGAATTCAAACGGATTAATGTCATTTTCTAGTGAGTTATAAGTGCTTTAATACCTAGTGCAATACATACAGAAATGTTAAATTGATTTATCTACTATCCATGTGTAGAGGGGGTGACAGAATGATTTCTTGTGTAATACATACAGAAATGTTGAATGATGAACCTACTATCCATGTGTAGAGGGGGTGACAGACTGATTTCTTGTGCAATACACACAAAAATGTTGAAATTATTAATATACTATCCATGTGTAGAAGGGGAGACAGAATGATTTCTAGAGTAATACATACAGAGATGTTGAAATGATTAATCTACTATCCATGTGTAGAAGGGGTGACAGAAAGATTTCTAGTGCAATACATACAGAAATGTTGAAATGATTAATCTACTATCCATGTGTAGAAGGAGTGACAGAATGATTTCTAGTGCAATACATACAGAAATGTTGAAATGATTAATCTACTATCCATGTGTAGAAGGGGTGACAGAATGATTTCTAGTGCAATACATACAGAAATGTTGAAATGATTAATCTACTATCCATGTGTAGAAGGGGTGACAGAATGATTTCTAGTGCAATACATACAGAAATGTTAAATTGTTTAATCTACTATCCATGTGTAGAAGGGGTGACAGAAAGATTTCTAGTGCAATATATACAGAAATGTTGAAATGATTAATCTACTATCCATGTGTAGAAGGGGTGACAGAATGATTTCTAGTGCAATACATACAGAAATGTTGAAATGATTAATCTACTATCCATGTGTAGAAGGGGTGACAGAATGATTTCTAGTGCAATACATACAGAAATGTTGAAATGATTAATCTACTATCCATGTGTAGAGGGGTTGGCAGAATTATTTTTAGTGCAATACATACAGAAATGTTAAATTGATTTATCTACTATCCATGTGTAGAAGGGGTGACAGAATGATTTCTAGAGCAATACATACAGAAATGTTGAATGATGAACCTACTATCCATGTGTAGAATGACGTTGATATGTTCTAATGTTCCAATCTTATAGCATCAATAAATGATCTAATCAACTATCATTTAAAAAGTGGTAAATTAATTTCTAAAATACATAGAATGTCAGAAATAATTTCTGAATATATATTTTAGAGGGGGTGGTTATAATATTTTTTTGCAATATATAGAAATTTGCTTAAAGATTAATACGAAATCCTTCCATGTGGGGAGTAACAGAATGATTTCGAAAGTGCAACAAAATGCATATTGTTATTAATCTATATCCATGTGAAACAATGGCAAATGAATATTGTATACATAGAATGTTCAGATATAATGTTTAATGTATATTGAAATAATATATTCCATGTAAAATTTATTAGAATGATTTATGTAATACATAAAAGTATAAATGATATATATTATAATACATATTTGTAAATGCTGTTACATATTTCTTATAGAATTTCTTTATTTATATTCAAATATTAAAAAATTTATCTGATTTAATCAATATTTTAACACTATTTAATAATAAATAAATTTATTTTATGCATTAAGGTTTATTTTGGATTTGTTAATTTTATTTCGGTATTTTTTGCAACACTTAAACTGCTTATAATTACTATTCAATTATAATCGAACTACGAATTCGAATAACATCAAACATAAATTCGGTTTCATTTTATTTATTGACAATGGACAAAATAATCAACCATAGAACGTGGGTTCAGATAATGTTAATGTATATATTGAAATCCAATATATTCTATTTATTTGTTTTATATTTATATTATTCTTAGTTTTCTGGTAATCTATATATATATATTCTTATATTTCTATATATATATATATATATATTTATAAAATTATGTATTGGATTAAGCTTTTTTGGATTTTGACCATGGTTTGAATAATAAATAAATTATTTTTGCTACTTCCCATATGGTTTAGAAATTTTGATCATAATTTAAATGTTAATACTGTCTGAATAAAATTGTGGTCTTAATTAAAGTGCATCAATTTATCTGGTTAAAGTCTTTTGGATTGATATTCAGATCCTTTTCTAATTGAAAGTTTTGTACAAGAAAATAATAAATTTTTAATAAAATTTAAAGTTTAAATAATAAATATTTTAATGCTTACTAACAATACTGTTTAATGTTTATTGCAATACATATATGAAATTATAATCGCTTTGAGTATTCTTAAAATCCCCAAACACGATGAAAATTGTTAGAATATCACATAATGATCAATATTATTCTCTATATAATAATACCCTATTTTATCAGTCCGCGTGTTCTCGAATTTATGAAGAAGTTGGACCTGGAAGGAATACAGGCAACCATATTGGATACTGGATGAGGTAGGATTAGCAAAATTCGAGTAAAGTTTATCTTCTCCGAAACTGTCGATCCGATTATAAAATAAATTGGGATAAATATGCTTCATATCACAGCGAAAAATACTGTCGTCTTTTAAATGTTCGAAACCCACCCCTTCCCCAA
>CM063504.1:153074475-153076975 GCA_032207245.1 Pardosa pseudoannulata | reverse complement strand
AGTAAGATGAATATAATTTGGATGTAGTTTTCATGATTTACTTTCATAATATCAATTGTTAATGATAGCTTTAGGTTTATAGAGATAAGTGTTTAATATGTCTCAAAATACTGACTGATATTTAAGAAGAATGTTATCTATGCTGCACTATAATTTGCTTACTTTGAGAATTTATGCCTTCAATCTACCTTATAATTTATAAAATATTAAATTTTCATAAATATGATTTACACATATTTCATTTAGTACCATAATCTACCACTTAAATTTATTCCTAGATAACGAATGTTATAAGTCCCTAAATCAATACTGTGAAAATTCTACGTTTGCACAGTATTTTCCATATTTTTTTCAATTAATATGATTAGATAATTAATGGTATTAAAATATAATAACTCCCTGCCTTATTTTCTCTAAAGTATTTACACTTTTTCATTAATAATATAAAAGTTATAATTTGTGTTTATAAAAGTAGCCCTTGCTTTGGTTATACTTCAGAAGTGGGTACCCGTTAGGCTGATTTGGCGAAATTACTGGCGATGCTTACAAAACTCCAATGCGTATTCTTTATTTAGATAAATCTCACTTTTATTTTTGACTGACAAGGAAAATACAGAAATAAAGTGGCATTTAATACCTTATCAGATTACAAAACCGATTGTTCTATTTTATTAACATATATAACAATCGAAAATTCCAGAGAATTCAATCGTAAACCTGTGAGACGATATTTAAAAGGAAATGATAGAGATTAGTCGGTTTGGATTTTGGGTGAAATCACTATTTTGCATCAGGTTAAGCTGACCAATTTAACTTAAAAAACTAAAAACAAATGAGATTTAAACACATTTAAAATATAATAAAACGATTTAACATAGAGGGACTATACAATCAGAATGTAGACACGAATTCTTTGGACGAGGCAAGATCAGCAGAATAAAGTTAGCTTCCATGCTTTGAGTCTTATCGACATGTTTGCAGGAGAACCTTTTTCTAATATCAAATCATTTTTTCTTATACAAATTTTTTTAGCACAGAGTAAATTATAATTTATTACACAGTTTTAAGTATTTATTTCACAAATAAAGAATACTTTGAGTATCTAAAATAATTATATGTCAAATAATGTTTCGGAATCAGCTATATAGTAAAAAGTAATTAAAATTTAACACTGAACATTTACGTGGGATTAAGTCACATTGAAATATTTCTAGGAAACAAATCTATACGTGACATTACAATGGAAGTATTCTATAGTTTAATAAAAGCAAAATATGTTAGTAATCAATAGTGTAAATCTTACATAAAATGCTTTGAAAAACTCAAAATTTTAGAGAAAATATTCTATAACTTTAAATTCCTCCAGAATCGTGAACCTGCTTTAAGTTTCGAAGAACTCTAACGCATGCTTGCTTGGGGATCCATTGTCGCTAACTCCAGCCAATCAACCAACCAATTAAATATAGATATTATATTAAATTTGTTTACATGTATCACAATTAAACCCCCTTATATTATTAGTCAATTGAACCAGAATCGTATGTAAATGAGAATTATGTCCTTTTAGGTAGTAAGATGAATATAATTCCGATCTAGTTTTCAAGACTTATTTCATCAGTTGCCAATAATAACTATAGTTTTCTAGAGATGTATGTTTTGTATGCCTCTACATTCTGATTAATATGTAAGAAGACTGCTATCTAGAACTTAATTTGTGAATTTATACCTTCAATAAGTCTTATTTATAAATTGTAAAATTTTCATAAACATGATTTGCACATGATTCACATAGTGATGTACCACTTAAATGTATTCCTAGATAGCAAATCTTAAAAGTTGATCAAGCAATACTGCGCGAAGTCTACTTTTGCACAGTATTTTTCATCGTTGTTTGTTAATATGCTCAGATAATTTAATGATGTAAAAATATAATAACTTCCTGCCTTATTTGTCTAAAGAAATTACACTTTTTCTTTAATAATATACAAGGCATAATTTGTGTTATAAAAAAGTAGCCCTTTTTTCGGTTATACTTAGAAGATAGTACCCATTACGCTGTTTTGACGAAATTACTGGCAATGCTTACAAAACTCAAATACATAAACTTTTCTTGAACAAATCTCGGTTTTAGTTTTAACGTAAAATTAAAATACAGAAATAACGAGGCATTCAATCCCTTATCAGCTTACAATACCGATTGTTCTAAATTATTAATAAGTATAATAATCAGAAATTTTAGAGAATTTAACAGTAAACTTGTAAGAAACGACCTACAAAAGGAAGTGATAGAGTTTATTAGGTTTGGATATTCGGTGAAATCGAAATTTTTCATCGAAGCCGATCAATTAAATTTTAGAAAATTAAAAACAAATCAGAATTAGACATATTTAAAATGTAATAAGACGTTTATACATAGAGGACCTATACCAATATGATATAAATCAAAATGTAGACACGAATTCTTTGGACAATGCAAGATCAGTAGAATAAAGTTTGTTTA
>CM063504.1:153058662-153066875 GCA_032207245.1 Pardosa pseudoannulata | reverse complement strand
GAAGAATAATGTCCTTTCCCCGTCGTTCCAACTGGGCATCTCCTTTTCCACTCCTCTTCGTGAGGGCCGGGGGAATCCCCCCCCTCGGTCAAGTTTTCGACTCCACTGGAAAAAATGTCCTTTTCTACAGCTGGGGGGGTGGCATCGCATCTCTCAACCCCCTCCTGTGGAACTTGCCCACCCTAGGGGTGAACTCTAGGGGTGTCCGTCTTCGGCCGCCGAAACAAAAAAACCAGGGGCCCATGTAACACCAACTCGAGTCTTGAGTCTAGTATCACATATATTATATTATATTATATATATATATATATATATATATATATATATATATATATATATATATAATATATATATATATATATATATATATATACATACATATATATGTATAAATAAGAGGTACTCAGCCCATCTTGATTATCGCTTATCATATGAATTTTTATAGCCTTTTTCTCTAATTTATAAGAATGCCATTTATTTATCAATTAGACAGATTCCATGCCATAACCTTTTCTTTTTTGATAGAAAGCATTTAAGCTTAAAAAAATTCAACTCTTAAAGTATAACATTATACAACAACTTGACAAAACCTGAAACGTATTTCAATTCTTATAGAAACTCAAATCAATAAAACAAGAAAATGTAATGAAATGCAGTTTAGATAAGAAACTAGAGTGGAATATTAATATGGTTTTGTGAGGTCTAATCCGATCCAGATATCAGATCTTGCATGTATTCCTCTTTTAATAAATATCGCAACTTCTTACGTAAATATCCATCCCCAAATTTCGAGACAACTTTTTACATCCACAAATTTCCAGTGATACAATATTCATAGATGACGAAGGAAAACTAAATTCGAATTTGCATAATGAAACGTAGCTTTTCGAAGGCACTCCTTTAGCGCCACTTCCTGTCAATCGATTCTTCAATCTACATATATTTTGCAGAGCGTTTTCGTCCCGCTCCCTCCCTTGGGGCTAAGGGGTGCAGGGCAGAGACTCTTGAAAATTTTGTGGCCCTTTTCCCTCCTGCTTTACATTTTTGCAGTACTGCAATAAATTTCACTTCCGAATTTCGCAGTCATTCTTTTGAAATTTGTATATTTTAGGATGTTATTTTGCCGAAAAGGAATTCATTTTTAATGCAGAAAACAATAGGGCATGTGTCACAAACAATTTGATGTATGGGAAGCGACTTTCAACTACAGCATTTTTCATCTTACAGCAGACCATATACAAATAAGCGGTAGGCAAACGAAATAAAAATCAGACAAATCATTTAGTCATTTTTTAAGCAAAAATATGAAATATGACCCATTTTTCACAAGATTTCTATTTATAAGAATTAAATATCTCCCACATATATGTATTTATATCACATTACTACTACAAAGGCCTATTTAAGACAAATAATTTTCTGCATATTCTTTTTAAACTGATACACAAAATAATAAATTTTAAATTCTACCATCAAAAAATTAGTTTCAAATAATACATTTTCGGTTCCTATCAAACGAATTTCATCTTTAATCTGCTTCAATTAGTTTCCAAACGTTCTATTTCTGCAACTTAATTTGGATCAAAAGTCGAGCCAAAGTTGAATTCTTTGATGTAGTTCCTTGGCAACTTAAATGCTTAAAATTTCGAGGTACTTTTTAATCACGTAAACATTTTCCCCTAAAATAACTATTTCTTGAAATGTATGTATATAAATGTTCAATGTACTTTAGAACCATATGCACATTTCCCCCAAAATAACATTTTCTTCCAGTATATTAAGTTTATAAGTGATATGTATATTAAAACTCATTAAAAAATTAAATGAGATTTTAGTCGTATTATGAGATTCAAACCAAATCATTTTATTTTAAACTGTATCCGTAAACTAACTTTAAATTTGACTCTAAAATACTAAACCCGTTTTAAGATATTTTGTACTTAGAATTTCACTTAAAGCATTTGCAATCCCGTTTCTTAATATATTTGAAAATACTTTTTACATAGTGAAGGTTACTTTAAGAATTGTTAAGACACTTTTAACACAGAAGAATGTTTCTATTGTTAAAACGTTGAAACACTGCAACAGTAAGGCAGTTACATTTGGGTCACAGTTGGAAATATGACTGTTTAGTTTATAAGTAAAAGGCTGTGGTTATATGCAAATACTCAATTTTTTACATAGTACTTTTAATAAGATTTCAGTCGTGAAGGGAAACTCAATAAATTGTAACATAAACATAATTTATATTTTAACTCTAAAATACTTAACCCATTTTAAAATACGTTATACTTTGGATAGTCACTTAAAAATTTGTAAGGCCATTTCTAAATACGTTTTAGAGTACTTTCTACATACCGAAGGTCAATTTCATGATTTGTTAAAAGAACTGCCAATAGAAATTTTCTATCCTTGAAACGTTGAAAGTCTACAACAATTAGACGATTACCTTTCTCGTGTCCTATTTGTCCCATTTGAAATTATGACTGATATATTTCGTTTATTGTAGACTGCCCCGGTTGCATAAAAAATATTCAAGTTTAGTAAAATGATTCTAAGAAATTAATTACCTTTAAACATTCTGTGTAAGTTTATTACTTAAGCTTACATAAAATTTTCAAAACTTAAAATATTCATCATAACATATTGTTTTCGATTCTTCCTATATCAAAAAATTCTAATCTTTTTAGAAAAAATATAAATATTTTACCAGGATTTTTTCTTTGTCATTTGAATTAATATTTGTATTTTTGGAAATACTTTGATATAGCCCCCAAATCGGAAATTGGGCGACTTTTTTTTTCTCGCCAAGATGGATTCTCGCTAAATACAAATAATTAGTATATAAAAAATACGGAATCATTAAATACAAAAAAAAGAATACCTAAATAATACAATAAATACATAAAATTGCCCCAGCAGCAATTTCAATAAATTTATTGAAACAATCAACATTAGCCGCTAAACATGATTTACGAAACATGTACATCGCAAGGTAACGAAAATGAAGCACAACTATCAATGTTCCGACTCAAAATTCCCTGAAACTTTTCAACAACACTATATACAGTAGGCATATTTAAAGATAAAAATATAAAAATAATTAATAGAAAAAAAATATAATTGGAAAATACAACCAGATTTGCAGCAAAATAGAGCAAGTCATAAATCCGCTTGATCACTTCACAAAAGAAATGGCGAATGAATGAAATGGCGATAAAACATATATGAAATCCAACAATTGTTGCCACAAAACTTTAAAAAAACTCAAAAACTGGTACAAAATACAAGAAAGTACTAAATTTCGCAACAGGAAAAACCTAAAAGCTGAAAATAAAACCTAAATTGGCAACACCAAAATAAGAAATAGCAACCCTAAATGGGCCGTAGGGAGTGCCAGATTTGGCTCGTAATTTTTGGGGGTATATCAAAGTTGTACCAAAGCAATTTATAAACTACATTTTTATACTAAATTAAGTAATATAGCCATTTTATAATGTAAACTTAACCTTTTAAATGTATTAAACACACTCAAACATTAAAAAGCGAACTTTTAAAATGAATATTAAAAGAAAAACAATTTTTTTTCTGTCTGTAATATATGTACACACACACACACACACACACACACACACACACACACACACACATATATATATAATATATATATATATATATATATATATATATATATATATATATATATAATATATATATATATATATATATATATATATATATATATATAAATATATATATATATATATATATATATATATATATATATATATATATATATATATATATATATATATATATATATATATATATATATATATATATATATATATATATATATATATATATTGCTGGTATTATTATAATATTATAATTGTGGTCCTCAGAACAAAAGTTGTAGTTAGCTTCATTATGATATCAAAATTTGGTTTCCATGTTAAAAATTTCAAAAGTTATTTGGTGTGTAATTTGATTTCCATATTTTTTTACTTGATATACATGCTTGATGGATAAATCTTGTCAAAATTAATTATAAAAGGCCAGAACGGATATTTCCAAACTATGTGTTGTAGAGACAGATTTTGTGCATATTTTATGTACTCCTAATAACAAATCAGAGTGTGCTTAGTTTATAGGTCTTGATGGGACTTACTGTTGATTATATTTTCAATAAGTCTGAATTAATACGAACATAAAGTTGCTTGAAAAGTCCACTGTAACCTTATGAAAGCAATCAATATTTAGAATTACAAAAATTATTTAGCAGGGATTACAACTTCATCCTTTCAAACTTTACGACTTGTTCTATTCAACAACGATTAAAATTGACTTTTAATCCTTCAGTGGTTAAAGCAGCTAAATTAGGAAAACATTTCAAAGAGTGTGGAATGATAATTCTAATATTTTATAACTTTAATAAAATCTTAATTAAGAGAAGATATTTTTTAGAATGCTCCTAAAAATTCTTTTCCAAATAATGGCAGCAAAAACTAATTTATTAAGTTAATTAAACTTTCAAAAACTAATATTTTCAATTTCTCCAGCTAAAACTATGTCGTAATGATCGGAATGCTTACAACAAATTACGAGAACACATCTCCTTTAAACAACGTTTTACTTGTTTTTTGATTTACCATATCTTTTTAAGTTATCATCGTAATCACTTGGGATTTTTAGCATTTGTTCTTTATTCTCATTTAGTTATTTTTTAAAGTTACTTTATTTTGAAAAATTAAAATCTTTATAAAGTAAAAAGTAACAGCTTGATCCAAAATTTTAAGTTTTTTTATTACTACAATGGCGCAAACTTACAACACTTCAAACTGTGTTTCATTATTATTATTTTTTTATTTTATAAAAACGATAATTATTAGTTAAAATTCTTTACTATTTTAATTTTTAAATCTTATAAAAATATTAAACTCTTGTGTTTCAATTTAAAAAAAACTCAAATGACATTTAAAACTTCCATTTTACATACCACTAGACTACTAGGCAGACGTTGTCCTGTTTTAATGCTGTAAATTAAAAAATTATAAAATGTTTTTAAATAAATTATAAATTGGACCGTTTGATGAAAATGTATGGAAAGAAATTATTTTTAAAATACTTGACTCCCCACGCGTACAGTCACCACAAACACAATTAGTTTAAATTATAGTTTTTGCATCGCCTATACGAGGATTCAATCGTTGAATTTCTGGCACTGAAGCTCGTTGGCCTAACAGCCGCGCCACAGATACGTTGGCAATGAAGTATTTCCCACGGCCTTATAATAATCTCAATAAGCGATTGTATCATTTATATCGATATTGATATAATTATCGAAAGATTTATTGATTAAAATACTTGATTTACCCCCCCCCGCCTGCAGTCATCACAAAAGTAATTAGTTTAAATTAAAATTTCTACATCGCCTGTACGGGGATTCGATCGTTGGATTACTGACATTGAAGCTGGTAGTGCTGACCTCTGCGTCATAGATACGGTTGCAATGAAAGATTTCACACTATATTATAATAATCTCAATAAGCGTGCAATTCTGGATTTTTAATAAAAAAACATTTCCTATCGGATCAATTTGTGAATCTAAACCATTCTCGAATTAACTTAATTACATACACAAAATTTCATCAAAATCAGTCTAGCCATTTAGGAGTTTTATTACAAACACATGGACAGAATAATTTTATACGTAAAGATAAATAATAAATAAAATAAGCAACAATGAACACGAAGATAAAGTTTCAACGTAGGTCTATACTGTATTTAGGGTGAAAATATGAAATCAATATGTACAATAGTTATATATATATATATATATATATATATATATATATATATATATATATATATATATATATATATATATATATATATATCGGCCATCCCATATCAAGAGTTACTCAGTGACGAAATTTAAAAAATAATTCCAATCACATGTGTCATATATGAAAGTGTTGCTAAAAGTTCACTGGTTAAAAATATATATAATTATTCTTATTTCCTAATGAGTAAATTAAATAAAAATTACACTAAATACGATTGAATTTTTATTGAATAATTCACGCTTCTAGATGATGATTTTACAATAATTATTTAACATTTTTTAACGTTTTTAGGTGTACACTTTTGTTGATTATCCTTTCAGATTCATACAAATCATGTTTTTTGAGGCCTTAAAGAATATATATACACTAAGGTAAGATTATTATTTTCTATTAAATGGGCTTAATTCATCAATTTAATGTCACACCCTTAACATAAAAAATAAAAATTTATTTCCCAAAAAATAAAGTTTATTTACCAAAAAAATTTATGTGGCCTTGCAACTTGATCTTTTGGGTTCCTTTTATAAAACATGTTCTCAAGTATATCTAATAGATATATTTCATAAATGGATATTTTTTAATATGTTAATTAGCTTAATGGATATGACACTACATATGCCTATGTGATAACAATTTTATTAATCATGGATAACAACTTGTTGTTTTAGATTTACTGGTTAAAACTTGTTCTGAGACGTAAAAATCTAAAATTCTAAAAATGTTTCTCCTTAAATATTTTAACAATCATAACGATATAAAATCATTGTATATCCCACGATAAATACATCAAAATGCTTGTGGATAATGCAGAAACTACAGTTAAAAATCCAAACCATGAAGTTTTGGAGAAGTAAATCTTCAATCTCAGACTAATTAAATTAGATGTAATAAATAAGGGCTTTAAATCAACTGAAGTTTTCTATTATGCCAGAAATCGTTGAAATTATAAAAAAAAAATAAATTTTTCATGGACATATTTTTAAACATTAAGTCCCCATATATACAATTTAGGGGTTAAATTTCAATAAATTGTTTTTCAGCACTTATCGACATTGCAATAGAAAAGTGTAATCCAAATTCTACCTTTGTAAAATAAAATTGTCATGGTCATATTTTTAAACATTAATTCCTCATATATATACTTTAGTTGTTAAATTTCAATAATTTGTTTTTCTGCACTTATTGACATTGCAATAGCGAAGTGTAATCCAAATTCTACATTTGTAAGAATCAGTTTTGACTCATCGTAGATATAGTGGGGATATTAAACAAATAAAAACAGCAGAACTACGTAATCAGATTCTACTGAAAAAACTCTCTAAATACACCTGCTATTAGTAGGAAAAAAAGTTCAAAGACATTTTTAGAAAAATAGATCTAATAGTTTTTATAGTTTATGTAGAATACATATACACATTCCTTATATTTATTTTGATTAACAAATGAATGTATAAAATCATTAGTTTTATTTCGTCAAATATTTATCTACCACTATCGTAATATATTACTTACCAATCTGTAGAATAAATAAATATAGTATTTTATCAGATAACATTTTCATTTTACTTCTTTAATCTAATGCGTTCACTCTAACGTAATTTATAAAATAAATATCTTTTCACAACCATATTATATTTAATCCATTTTTTCCCGCAAATTCCCAAAATACCCCACTATTGATTCCCTCTAATTCATTAAAAAAATCTGGCAGTAACTTTAATTTAAATACTTTTCTAAACTCTTTTTTTTATAATTTCCTGCATCCACAGAGAGGAAATGTTCAAAATTTCAATAATCTGATTTAAAACACTAAAAACCTCTGAAGGCTAATTTATAAAACCAGACTTGCAGAAATAACAATTTGCTATTGAAATTTATGGTAAATGACATTTTAAAGAATGGCAGAAGTAGTCCCCTATCGTGCATTGCATATTGGCTCTAAACAAATAAGTCTTTTTCAACCGCTAAAAATTTAAGCCGTAAGAGATGGCATCCACGTAGAAAACAATTTGATTAAAGTTAGTTTTTCTTTGTTACCAACCGGAAGAAAACTTCTATAAAATTTTAAATAAATTGTGTTGTTAGGCACGCATAAATAGGCTTATATAGTTAAACAATTTTTTCTGTAATTTGATTTTTTTATTGATTTATTTTAGTGGAAAATATTTTTATGGTTCTTTTAAGTTCCAAATCGAAAATAAATTTTAATCCTTTTAGAATCACGCTATTTTGATGTACCTGTCATACAAGTTGTTTGAGTAGAAGCTAAATCTGTTGTGTTGTAATATACCATAAAAAAAGCAAGGTACATAAATAAGAGTGAAAGTATGCAGTGAAGGTAGGCTTGCCTGTCTGCTTTCATAA
>CM063504.1:153003662-153053662 GCA_032207245.1 Pardosa pseudoannulata | reverse complement strand
ACTATAAATGTGTTTTTTATTCTTTGAATTCATGGTGCGTTATTTCAAATATAGTAAGTGAATGTTTACAATACAAGGAATATCTAATTTGATTAATTAAGAGAATTTTCATAGAATAGGTAATGTTTTCATTTTAAGCATGAAAATTAGATTGAAATTTAAGAGATAATGCAGTTTTACGTCTAAATTCCTAATGTGAATTAAATACAGGATTAAATTAGGATTTTGAACAATGTTTCGAAGGGTTTGTTTTCAGTGTGGAATTTTTTTTTTTTAATTTCCGGAGAGACCCTCTGCAAAGTCAAGGGATAGCTTAGGCGAGTAGTCCTTTGTTTTTTGCTTTCAGCTTCCTCTAGGTCATAAAGTAATTCCGATATTTGTTCGAGGAAGGGAAAGATAGGAAGTTGTGAGAATGAAAAGTTCAAATGTAAAAATGTGTTGGATTGATGTGAAAAATGTTGTTGTTTGTATATGTGTCACAAAAAAATAGGTAGTCGAGAGGGGGTTTTGTTTTTGTGTGAGCGGTCACAAAAATTTTCATCACCACAGAGGACAGCCATTTTTTTTTTAAAGAATTTTTTATTAAGAGGAAAAAAATTGAATTTCATAATGATAATAATACTTTTAATAAATAATTTGTTTATTTTTGTTTGTTTATTTTGTTATTTTATTATTTGTTTTATTTTTATTGTTTATTGATTTTTGATATTGTGAAGGGAGGTTTATAATTATTTCTTTTAGATTTTTTTTTTGGTGTGGAATTACTTATGATGAGTTACAGACCAAGCTTTGACTTGTAATGTTTTGATGTCTCCATTGAGAAAGACAGTTCTGACTCTTCTACACTAAATTTATTCTTTTTAATGAAATTTTAAAAAATTTGATAATCATTTTGTACTATAATAGTTGTGAAAATGTCAATCAGCGAGATTTTCTCTTTTTTTTATGGTGTAATATATATCAAATATTTTTAACTTTTATTTCTTCAAAACTTCTTTTTTTAATATTTTATTTTATCAGCCTCTAAATGGTTTAATCAACGAAGTATTTTCCACTTAACATTCCTTTCTGTCCTAAAGCTGTAAAGTTTCTGTCTATACAGCAATTTCCCAGGTGTTGGCGGAACATGTTTTCGCGTTTTGCTGATATTGCAGTCAATTCGCTTATTAAGCTGTTTTTGTTGTGGGAAAATTCTTGTTGTCAGCGCTCTTGGATGTACTTGTGTGAGAGCAGAGTGAACTCTGTGGCTTTTGATTCTATATTGTCCAGAAGGACAGATGTGCGATGTTGCCGCTCTGAAATAAAGTTTTAAATTAGACTTCTGAGTTCTCTTGAATATGAGACCCGACTGCATCTTTGTACTTTATGAATGCTAGCTGTTGAACTTTCTCCTTGTGAAGGAGTTATATAAAAAATGGATTACATATATATATATATATATATATATATATATATATATATATATATATATATATATATATATATATATATGTATATATATATATACATACATATATATATATATATATATATATATATATATACATATATATATATATATATATATATATATATATATATATATATATATATATATATATTATACTAAATACCAAAGTCGGAAAATCTGCATTTTAATATAACAGAAAAAAATCTTGATGGAAAACCTCATGAACAACAAGGAATGAAACATTCTTGCAAATTGCTTGGAGCAAAAAAACGGTCCCCTCCCCTCCCCTCATTTCGAAATGGGTTACTTTCAAACTATCACCGAAAACATTTCGACGAAAGAACTTTAAAAGGATTAAAAGGGATTTATGACTAAAGCCGCAAACATATAATGTCAAGCAGGCATCTCGGTCTGCCGGAATGTTCGAACGTTTTTTTCCCCTTTTTACTTTTTATACTAAGGATTTAGAAAAGTTTGCTGTTATTAAAGATCTGGAAAAAAAACTATAAAATATTTTTTTTCTTGAATACCGCGATTCCAGTATTTAATAGTCGGATCATATTTTATCCTTTTTTATGATATGAGCAGAAATAAGCTTAAATGAATGTGATGAAGTAGAATTCGGTTAAGAAAATTCGTTTTAGAAAAATCAGTGGGGAAAAAATTAAATCAATGAGTTGAGACAAAAATGTTATAATAAATCAGAGGAATAATAGAAAAGGGGAATATGGAGATAACTGAATTAAGTCAATCTTAATTTGGTTTGGTTTAGTATGGAACGCTACGGTCTACTTTGCGACATGAGAACTAATGAGACGGGGACCTACTGCTTAAAGCCGTGTCCGAATGGCTACGAACATCCATGCCACAGTAGTATTCGAACCCACGACTTTGTACAAAAGATCAGCACCCTAACCACTATTTCGTCCCATTTTTTGGCTTAATCTTCAGGAGAAATACCTGTGAGTATTATCAAAATGAAAATAACTCTTATTCGAAGTATGGCAAAAAACTTTATACCTCTGACATTGTAAGTTGTCTGGTGTAAATTCCACTTTTAAAAAATAAAATCTTTATTTTCTATTATATACGCTATAACTTAAGGAATTAATAATACAAATTCCCAATCAAAAATTCCAAATGCATAGAATTTCATTCATCATACAAAAAACCATCTAAAAGAAAACAAAAATTTGAGCATTAGTTAATGCGTAGTAGTATAAAAGTTATAATTTTCGCATTATTGGTGCTTTCCTTTAAAGTTTTAGAATTAAAAATATTTGTCATTTCGAAATGGGTTACTTTCAAACTATCACCGAAAACATTTCGACGAAAGAACTTTAAAAGGATTAAAAGGGATTTATGACGAAAGCCGCAAACATATAATGTCAAGCAGGCATCTCGGTCTGCCGGAATGTTCAGAACGTTTTTTTCCCCTTTTTACTTTTTATACTAAGGATTTAGAAAAGTTTGCTGTTATTAAAGATCTGGAAAAAAAACTATAAAATATTTTTTTCTTGAATATCGCGATTCCAGTATTTAATAGTCGGATCATATTTTATCCTTTTTTATGATATGCGTAGAAATAAGCTTAAAGTGAATGCGATGAAGTAGAATTCGGTTAAGAAAATTCGTTTTAGAAAAATCAGTGGGGAAAAAATTAAATCAATGAGTTGAGACAAAAATGTTACAATAAATCAGAGGAATAATAGAAAAGGGGAATATGGAGATAACTGAATTAAGTCAATCTTAATTTGGTTTGGTTTAGTATGAAACGCTACGGTCTACTTTGCGACATGAGAACTAATGAGACGGGGACCTACTGCTTAAAGCCGTGTCCGAATGGCTACGAACATCCATGCCACAGTAGTATTCGAACCCACGACTTTGTACAAAAGATCAGCACCCTAACCACTATTTCGTCCCATTTTTTGGCTTAATCTTCAGGAGAAATATCTGTGAGTATTATCAAAATGAAAATAACTCTTATTCGAAGTATGGCAAAAACTTTATACCTCTGACATTGTAAGTTGTCTGGTGTAAATTCCACTTTTAAAAAATAAAATCTTTATTTTCTATTATATACGCTATAACTTAAGGAATTAATAATACAAATTCCCAATCAAAAATTCCAAATGCATAGAATTTCATTCATCATACAAAAAACCATCTAAAAGAAAACAAAAATTTGAGCATTAGTTAATGCGTAGTAGTATAAAAGTTATATTTTTCGCATTATTTGTGCTTTCCTTTAAAGTTTTAGAATTAAAAATATTTGCTGTTTGAAACTTGAGGATAAAAGTAAGAAAGCAAAACAAAAATTAGATATATAATTTAACTTTTATTCACACTCATTTTTCTTTCCAATTTCGCTATTACTTTTTTTTTAAGTTTTCGACGCTGGAAACTTGAGCTTATCCTGCACTAAAGTGTGCTTTCTTTTAGGTTCAGCTTGTGTCCTATATAATGCATTGATTTTCAGTTCCCTCGAAATCTGCATTTTTAACCACATTGCTCGTTTTCTTGCATTGATAAATACAACCCGTTAACAGCGACGTATAGTAAAATATGGTATAGTGTTGCAAGTATAATATTGTAAGGCTTTTTAATATATCGTTGTATAGAATTGCATAGTTTTATCTATTAGAGTTTAGTATAATATAGAATAAAATAGTATTGAATATTAATTACTTAAACAGCACGTTGTTTAAAAAAATAACTATAGAAGAAATTATTTAGCATTAACTTTATAAAGGTCCTTCAACTTTAAATCCTTCTTTTAAACCATGTATTATTCTTTATGAAATTTTTTTAAAAAAAATGAGGCGCTTTGAACGACTGGACGGAACACTATTGATGTTTGGATCGAAAATCGCAGTTTGGTGGTCCAGTTTCATCGATCGTTTCGACTTACCAATTCTTCTTTTGGAAATTTTAATCGTTTTGTCGATATCGTGAGCTACGAGCACCTCTCAATAACGTCCACTAAATGATTTTTATCTGTTACTTTTAGAAAATCACATCCATCATTCATTTTTGTCATTCTGTACTGATTCATAGTGTTTGACTTAATACATAAAGTTGAAAGAAACAAAACAGCTAACTTCTATTCTTTTATGTTTTTTTCCTCCCTTACGTTTAAAACTTGAAACATCGGACATGATAGAATAAATTATTAATCTTTTTCTTACATTAAAAAGTTCTACTTTTAATCATGAATGTGGATTTTTCTGTATGTATGCATTATGCATATTATGATTATAACATTCATGATTAAAGACCAAAAGCAGAAACCGTTTCAAATATTTAAGGACATTTATTTTCGCAGTATCTGTTTCATTCTAGGAACTGGACTAGGCGTCAATAACCGATTCCATAGTCTAGAGACTTACGCGAAGCTTCCACTAAGCTTGGATAAACACATAATATATCACTCAGCCATAGATAAATTGCAAGAAGAATGGATGACCTCATCAACGGATAGAAGAACATGTCCTTATCTACCAAAAGTAAGAAACCGTTTCAAATACTTAAGGCTATTCATTTCCGCAGTATCTGTTTCATTCTAAGGACAGGACTAGGCGATAATAACCGATTCCATAGTCTAGAGACTTAACTTGAAGCTTCCAATAAGCTTGACTAAACACATAATACATCACTCATCCATAGATAAATTACAAGAAGAATGGGTGACCTCATCAACTGATAGAAAAACATGCCATTGTCTACCAAAAGTAAGTGAGGAGCACTCTCCGAGGAGAAATGAATTTCTTCAAAGATCAAAACCCATTCTTAGCATACCTGCACTGTAAGTTACGATAATCGTACTGACAGAAATTGCCATTATTCGAAAGGATTAAAGTCTATTTATAGTCAGCTGAATAATTCTTTTTCATTTATCAATTCTCGTTTCTAAATTTTTCTTCTCCTCTAAAAGTCTAGGGGACAATTTTTTTGCAGTTTATAACACTTTGGGCTTTATTGTATTAAGTATTGTGTATATTGTATGATAGGGTACCTCCTGCTTCAAGAAAAGCTATATTTTATCGGGGAAGGTCCTTTATTTTTTATTATCTTTATTGCGATATTTTATCTATATCTTATTTGGACCTGCTTATCCTAATAATGTCTGAACATTCTTTTTTGAAAAATAAAATCATTATTTTCTTGGCAGCGTTAATCTTTGGTTGACCATGACTTCCTTGCAGGTGGTCGGCGCCACGGACATTTTCAGTCGTAAGCATAAAATTCCTACATTCTACAGCTAATCGTTTTTCAGTTATGCGATATACATTCATAAATACATACAGACGTCATGACTAAACATATCTAAACATCATGGTCAAAAAACACTATTTTCTTTGAAATCTGAAAACCTAATTTTTCAGCAACATAATGTTTTCATTTGTTTGTACAATGATGCAAAAATGAAGATTTTGAGATCAGATTTATTTTCTATCATCTGTAATATAATTTCTAGCTAATAGCTGAAACACCAAACTTTGAAGTGCAGTATCATCTTATATAATTTTCCATCTTGCATTTCATGATATTCGAGATATGTTTAAGTTAATATTGTTTTGATATTCGGCAGCTCCAGCGTTTTGGATACTGTTCCGCGGATAATCATTGAGCATCTGCGTATTTTCGCTACCCATCGGCACTACTAAGTTTGGCTGCTTCGTTGGATCGCTGTGGTCTACTTGTTTGCTACACAAGTGCTAATGAGACCGATACCTACTGTTAAAAGACGATTCCGATCATACATGCCAACAGTGAGATTTCAACTGACGAACTTCTAGTAGCAACTTCAAGAGCAGTGCCCTCCCCATTCGGCCATAGTTCGGTCGTTACCATTCCGGAAGAATACAACCATTTTTAGGTCTGGGTGTAAAATACTTAAGAGGAGGGTGGACATTACAAAATGTTTTTTTAATATAAATTATGAATTCAGAGTTTCGAAAATTTTCACAAATATATATTGAAATGTAAATAAATTAATCACATTAATTGTTCATAAAATCTAATAATATTTTTGTATAGATTATTTTTATATTATTTTTAAATATATAATTTTTATATTATTTTCATATAATTTATAATCATTTAAAAGAGTCTATATGAATATGCTTGATGTAAAACTAAGTGGAACATTTTATTTTATTACTAAATGTATTTTAAATTTTAAAGTAATCTCCCTTTAAAGTAAGAATAAAGGAACACTAAGTCATAAAACAGTTTTATTCTTGTAAATTTTTATCTCACATTTTTATAGTGCACTCCCTCACAGCACTCTTTTTAGTGACGTTCTTTCAATTTTGAATGTTTAGAACATTACAGAGAGTTTGTCATCGACATCTCAACTTTGCCCATTCAGTATGAAGTAAATGTCCTCATCCCCTGTTCTTTATAGCCAACTATCGTCTTACATGATGCATCTCTCGACCTCTTGTGTGATTGGGGTCCATTAAGGGGAGAGGGGGAGGAGAATTCGGGGTCTCTGGTAGCTGGGAGATAGCGTTGTTTAATTGGCTGTAACAGACTTACCTCGGGGGAGTGAAGAAGGTGGGGTGGTTAGTATGCCCCACATCCTTAGTGCAAAAAAGGTAATGAAAATGTTTCGTAAAACATACACTGTACGATTTCATATTTCTCATACAAGTGTTCTAAATCTTCAAAATACATTATTTATAAAACTTTGGGACTAAAGTCTCACAGTGGAAACTGAAAAAACTTAATCTTGAGGGGGGGATTGTAGGTACAAAATCAAATATTTAGCTAGTGCATAGTAGCTAGAGGGAAGATTCCTTATGAGGATGGAAATCAATATTTGGTTCTACGATACGACAAGTACTTTGCTATTGGTAAAAATTCTGTTAACCCTCTAAGCGGTTCGTACGTACAATTCCGACAAACCGATGATGTCTTCAAAGCGGTTGTCACGTACAATTTTCGATCCCCAAAAATGCTCTGAAAATACATGTAATGTACATTTCTGTAAGTGCTTTCCCCCATGGAGTTTTGCGGTAGGAGGGTCAGATCGATTGTTTAGGAACTGCACCCCTCTTTGATATTTATTGAGGGATTCACCCCTACCACTTGAGGCACAAAGTCTGATAGCTTTTCATGGCTTTATAAATCTCTAATTCGAAGTAGTTCATTTGTAGTAACAGATATATCTCTATTTGCACCACTTAAATATCTTGAATGACTTTCGTAAAAAATAAAAATAAATCTCTCAAAGAATATTTTTATTTGTACTTTTATAATCAATTATTTCTTATGAGACGATCTTCGAGACTTGACGAGCTTTATGTGTTTTAAAATTAACAGTCTATAATATCTATTTATATATCTATTTATAACCGGAAGTAAAGAGACAATAACGAGGGTGGTTTCTCGTATTCCATTCTAATAGAAAATGATAGAACGCTTTGGCCACTGACACAGTAAACCTTTAGAGTATTTTTGGAGACTTTTTCTCGATGTGTTCCACTCAGAGGGTTAATAAGTAGATTAAATTGTGCACTTTTACTTAAGAATAAAATCGATAAAAAAAAGTACACTTGTGTACTTTTTGCGTAAGTCTACGGTGATTACTTAAAACCACAGTAAATATTTGCGAAAAAATCAAATTCTTGTGCTACGCTTGAAAAATCATGAAATGTCTATCCAAATCCCAAAATTATTATATAGTAGCAGGTACTTCAAAATTTGATAGATTCGCTAAAAGGTAAAAATCTTTCCAGGATATCTTTAAAAAGATTTTACACTATGCTATTAGCTGTCCTCAACTCAAAGACGCAAGGCGAAGATTAATTAAGATGTCCGCCTGGCTTTAAGCTTTTACACAGCAGTATTCTCAAATGGGAATATACAGTTTAAAAATCAATTAAAAATAAAGTTTCATTAAAACTGCATTATAAGAATTTCTAATTACAAACGAAGGCATGATTGGTTTTTCGACTTGCGAATTCCGTTCTAGAAATTAATTCTGTAAAGTACAGAAAAAAAATGATTTTTTCCTTATCTGAAACAGAATTTAAAATTTCTAAAAAAATATACAATTAAATATATTTTTGAATCAGTATTGAATTTCTCTGTACAGCTTGAAAATAATTAGGTATTTAAAATCGTAGAAAAGTGGGCTCTATATAAGAAATTGCACGTTTTTAAGCATGAACATTCGTGTCTCTAAGAAGACAAGGGTATTCAAAAAGAATTATTCCATTTCAAAATTCAATATTTTCCAAATGAACTGCGTAGAATGATAAGTAACATATGAGTAAAAATGAAATGCCCTAATTTTGTGAACAATATATAATGAGCATAAGTTCATGAGGTTATTCACAAAAATCTGTTTATGCGCTTTTTACCGTAAAAATGATAATGCATCAGCAGAGCAGATATATAATATTTGGTGTCGTTTGCGAATTGTTGGTCTGCATATTCTGTTCAACATCGATTTCGAATTAAACTACATTCTCTACTTTAAATATGGCAAAAATAATTATATCTAAATCTCAGAAACATTCGCAATATGTTAAAAAAATGGCAAATCAAACATTTTGGCAATTTATTAGGTTGACACTTCAAGTGAAGCCATATATATTTGTATTTAGCTCTATATACGAAAAGTTGGTTAGAAAATTAAATAATTTTCGATCTATTGCGATTTAACTGAATAACGAAATTTAAGCACAAAAGACCCGTCCCGGAACAATTCCGCTGCAAAATGTAGAACAATGTTTATGAAAAAAAAATCGGAAGTTACAATTAGAAGAAATGTCATACAGCCATAAAATTAATCTTAAAACTTTTTAAAACTGTACTAAGTTTACGCATAATCGGTAGGTCAAGATCGACTGTGCAATCATACAAAAGTTTATTGGTTCCAGATCAAGCAAAAAAGTGCTCGATATGGAAGCCCATCTGTTCGTATATCAAGTCTCAGATAATTTTTGAATATTTCATTAACTAAACAAAATTAAGTGTTCCTATCCAAACTTATAGGTCGAAATGTGCATAGGAGACTAGTGGTAGAGTGCTGTTCTTTGGTAACCGGAGTTTGTGGTTTGAATCTCGCTGCTGACATAGTTGTTCGTAATCCGTTTGGAATCCGCTTTAAGCAGTAGGTCACGCTCTCATTAGTAGCTAGTAAAACATTTAGACCGTAGCTCTCCAAACAAACCTAATATTACAGAATATTTAATCATAGTAACATCAATATCCGAAAAGGACAGTGTGCAATGCGTGTAAGAACGAAGAATTGTTTAAGATATAAAACAGACAGAAGTTATATTTATTACACATGAAATATCTAGTGATTTGTTTTGGTTTGGAGTGCTATGGTCTAACATTCTGCTATACGATGGCTAACGAGATCGCCTATGCCAAAAGCCGATTCAGAATGGCTACGATTTTCATACCACCAGCGGGATTCAAACCCTTGAATATACCGAAGAACAGCGCTCTACCATTCGGCTATCGTTCCCCAAAAAACTAGTGATTTTAAGTCAATAGTTTTAAATTCACCAGATTCGAACAGCAGAGTAATGACATAGAGAAAACGAAACGAAGAGATGTATCAAATGTACTATAGAGAGACAAGGAAAAAGGATCATGATGGCTGAAGTTGCATTACGATCGGTAATTTAGTGACCATGTGCAGAATTATAATTAATCGTCATGTATATTGCTATTTTGAAAACAAAAAGCTTTCAAGTGTAACTATGAGTTTGAATGATAATTACATTTTCAAGAATGATAATGATTCCAATCAATCAGCTGAGCGATGGTATTGTAGGGTGCTGGCCTTCGGTACGGAGTATCGTGGGATTCGAATCTCCACGGTGGCATGGATGTCGTAGCCGTTCGAATCGACTGTAAACTGTAGGTCCTGGTCTCATTAGCCCTCGTGTTACAAAAAGTGGACCGTAGCACTCCAAACAAACCAATCAAGCAGCCCCATACTGAGTTCAAAATATTGTACAACATACACAAAGTTGAAATTTCTTCTTCAATGACCTGAGTTTAATCATATTAAGATTTACTGCAAACTCTTGGAAAATTTTGGATTCAGGCATATCCTCTATGTAATAATATAATAATAGCCTAAATAATATGTCTGTCCTCAAATTATGAAGCTGTTGTACCTAATGGATAGAAGCATCTAGATTTTTAGTTATTCAACCTCGAAATCCATATCTTTTTCTAGTTTTTAATGTCCTTATTTCAATATTTTTTAAGAGCACGATTAAATTTATCAATGACATAATAAATAGGTGAAAATAATATTTTTTATAGCATTATAACGTCATTCCTTTAACCATCTCATTTCATCATTTCTTATTTTAAATTATTTAAATATCTTCTGAATTATTTTCATACATTTTATCACTGAACTTATATATGACGTAAATAATTATCTTTTATATTTGGCTTAAATTATAGATTAGGTACATAAGTGACAATTTTAAATTTAATCATCGATTATTTTTTGTTGCAATGAAAATTTTATCCCCTATATTAACAACAAATTGTATGTATCTCAAGGGTGTAGTGGAAATGGTAGTTTCCTTCCTTTACTTCCATTAATTATTGTGGAAAAAAATTGGGAAGAACTTAACGGTAATTTAGACTTAGCTAAGAAAACTTGGAATTATCTTTCTAAATGAACTCAACGTGATTCTGAACTGCATTCACAGTAGCGGAAGACTTATAGGAGTAGGAAGATAAACAAATTATTGTGCTTGTACCAGATAAATCTTGGCTAAAAAACCAGCCGAAAGATGACCGATTGGTTAGGGCACTGGCCTTCGGTATCGGAGTTCGTGGATTCGAATTCTACTGTGGCATGGATGTTCGTAGCCGTTCGGAATCGACTGTAAGCTGTAGGTCCCGGTCTCATTAACCCTCGTGTTACAAAAAGTGGACCGTAGCACTCCAAACCAAGCAAAGTCTTGGCCAATAAACAAATAATTTTTTTATCTGCCTTATAGGGTACTTTAAAATTCTGGAAAAATTAAAAATATTATATCCCGTCATATTACGGTCTATAATCTAGTATATCTAATAAAAATGAGGTTCGTATGTGCATCTATGCAAAAATTAGACTATATACCAAGTCCATATAGATACACAAAAATATGTTCCATCCTAAATGTGTATTTTTTTAACTTTTACATAATTTTAAAAGAGTCTATTTATATCAAAAATAGGACTTTACAAATACTTTGTACACTCATTGTATTTCTTTTGTTTCGATTACTTTGAATATACTGACATAGTATTTTGAAACCTAGACTTAGATATATTGGAGTTGATACACTCAAAGCGATTTTTAATTTAAAAAATTCTGCTAAACATTAGGAAGATTGTATTTTATCTTTCTATATGTATTTTTCTACAAAATACTGGGAAATATACACAATAGTTTAATTAGAAGATGGATTTGCTGTTATATATATTATTTCTTACTATTTGCTATAAGTATATTTACAAAGGACTTCAAAGAGTTTTATTTTATTGTACCCTAAATTATTTTGATTGTTTAAATTTTGTAAAGAAAAACTTTTCCTACTTTCTTTTATAAATATATCAAAAACAAATACACAATAAACTGTAGAGATATTTTGATATTTGAAATTATTTAGTATGCTCTAAAATACTGCAGTATTAGTATTATGCTGTATAAATAATAATGCACTGTACTATTCAACACAAATTTACTCCAGTTATTTAAACATAAATGTATGCACAGTGTATGTGTGTGTGTAGTTAGTTTCCTGTGAAAAAATTCGGAACCAGGACTTTGCATGCATTCAGGATTAGCTTAGAGTGCTACGGTCTACTTTTTACAACACGAAATCTATGAGACTGGGACCTACAGCTTAAAGCCGATTCCGAACGGATACGAACATCCATGCCACTGTGGGATTCAAACCAACGAACTCCGTTACCGAAGGCCAGCACACTAACCGATCGGTCATCGTTCGGCTGCATGCAGTTAGGATGTCATTTTAATGCTGTCACTAGTTAATAAAAATTGCATTACATCTGTTTATCTACTTTAAAAGTAGAATTAATTGCTAATTATTAACATAAGTACTCTGCAATTACATTTATATTACATGTGACCACTTTTATCCCTATATCAACTAAATGTTATCATTTACAAAGTATAACAAATTTTTAACAGAATACGTCGACAATTTTAATACCGTACGGCATTTTGTTTAAAACACATTCTTTTGGGTATAATTTAACTAATGAATTACATATGCAGTGCTTACATAGGGTGCTATTTGACATATAATTCATATGGATTCAGATGGAACATAATTGTTTTCATGGTAATTCCTAACAATTGTTTAGGTTAAATAAACATAATGATCATGTTTGATTATCAATTGTGTTTTGGCAGGACATGATTATTTTATTTTCATTGTGACTCTCAAATATTTGAGCTCCTTGGAAGTCCCTCTATGTGCAATTTCAGTTGTATAAATTATGTTTCTTTTATTTACTAATTCAGTAAAGCTAAATATATAAATGCTCATTTAAGAACGATAATTAGATTATAAAATTACTTGAATTCAAGCATTTCAAAGAATTCCAAACATAATGAAATCCCTCTTCGTAAATGTTACGTGACTGTAAATGCATTAATATTTTCAACAAATACTTTTACCCGAGGCATATAAACTTCGGATACATTAGTTAAACAATTTAACTACTAGTGCCATTGCTACTACCGTGAGAAATTAGAAAGCATGCAAAATTACCGGCCGGTTTTTCTACTTTATTCGTACCGTTTAATCGCCCAACTGAGTTTTAATTTAATCTAGAAATTGCCTTTCGCGTAGTTAATTAAAATTCTGTATCCAAAGGAAAACAAAGTATGTTCTTTAAACATGTTTTAAATAAATTTCTCACCTTCTATTTTAATGACTCCTAAATTCGGAATCAAAATCTAGCATTATTTACGTATTTCATTTGTCCTCGAAATCCAAAATAAAGAATTTTAACGCAGTGATAAGAGGAGAAGTACACATCATTTAACCCTTTGCACTCGAGACCGTTTCAGCGCTTACTTACCAGCAACTCGAGGCGCTTTGAACGCTTTTGGTGAATTTCTTACCTCTAACTTGAAAAGATTTTTCATGCCACTTGGTCAAACCAAGCACGATTGAGCCTGTAGGCTGTCGTATTAAGGCCAAGATTTGCGCCTTTCGTTTTAATGAGCACCCTTAAGGTGAAAGAACGACTTCGATTAAGTAGGTCCACTTAATTTTGAAGAAGGAACCAAACAGAAGACCCACAGACTTGGCTTGCAACCCCCAGAGGTATTGATTGAGAACGTGGAGGTTATTGTGACCACGAACATATTTTACGTGAACAAGTCATTCTTAAGGAACACGGCGGAGATTCGCCGTCTCGGGTTCCGAACCTGCATCCTTTCAGTTACGAGATCGTTGCCTTTACCGACTGAGCTACCGCGGATCTTCATAAAAAAAGTAATATATTCAAGCTTGTTTGGGTTTGATTTGGTTTACAGCAAGACGGTATACTTTTCTGGCTACATGAGGGCTAATAAAACCGAGACATACTGCCGACTGAGCTACCACCGCTCTTAAAGTGATTCACACATAAAGAAACACATAAAACTTTTATATTTTAATATTTAATGTATCTTTACGAAAATAATTTCTTAATCTTAATTAGTCTTTGTAATTTTGCTTTGTTCATATTTCATGTAACAACTGCCGAGATGCATGCCCGGATTGTCGGGACAAGTTTCCCACTAGTATGTCGTTTGATATCTTTTGCCGGGTTTTTTTTCTTTGAGAGCAGACTTTGCAATCCTTTCTAACTCCTCTTAGAACGACGCTATGCAGCTTTCCATTTACGCGGAAGTTTTCGAATTCAAAGGTTGAAGTCGAAGCTCGCGCTTATTTCATTACTACGTTCCATGGTAATAGGGATAAGAATTTTCAATTTTTCTGTTCCTTCGGCCAAGACTGTCAAGTTCGAATTGATGCCGAAAATACAGTAAGTTCCGTGGTACCGCACTAATCTCAGATAAGAAAATCTTACGTAGTTTGAAAGGAACATTACGTCTTCATTGTAAGATCATATACTCAGTTCTTAGAACAAAAAAAAATGAGAAGACGATAAGACCTATATCAGAAACATAAACAAGATATCAATCACCAAATAAAGAAACATAGTTTACACAGCACATCGATTTCCCTCGCCAAAGTGTTAAACGAGAGTCACCTCTCTAGTTGCGGCATTAAATCATTTACTGAGCGAGACTCACCTCTCGAGTGCAAAGCGTTAATACAATGCGGAAAAGGTCAATCATCCTTCTGTTACAAAAAAAAATAAAACTCAGATTTATTTATTAGTGTTTTTCGCTTCTAAAATTTGAATTTGAACATAAAAATCATAAATTACGAATTTTATTTTTACTGTAACATAGCAATGCCTATGATTGAAACCTGACGAAATCTAAGCTTCCTTGCCACATTTTATCTATTACATATAAATCTATGAAACTTAAATTAGTTTATGGGCACCTACCTCTATTTATTGCAAATGGCTTTTTGACCCATTTTCTCCAAACAACTTTGTTTCCTTTTGATCTTTAAACATTGCAGTTGACCGAGGTCTGCGTTCTCCAAGTTGGGTGCACGGTTAACTATCCTAACCTGTAAAAAACCACTGTTTCCAGGTCTAAAGAAGATATAGCCGGACTGTTTCGTCGGAAAATCATTTCAAGATTTGAAAGTGCACTGAAAGAATCTTACCTTTTCCTAGAAAAGGCTGCTAGAAATGCAAAGCTAACAATGAATGAAGAAAAAACTAAATACATGCTAGGTGAAGAAACAATCCTGTTGATTTCTTTGAAATCAAGCAACTTAGATTCGACAGTGTTAAAGTTTAATTACCTGGGATCTGAGATAGAATACCGAATTGAAATCAGCTTCGAGATCCGAAAGAGAATTATTACTGCCTATTTGGTCTAAAATTAATATCCTCCTGATTAAAAAATCACCTGATTAAAGGATGTGCTAAAGTTTAACAGTACAAAATTCTCATAAGACCAGTATTAACACATTGTATGCAGGACACATAACAGTACGTTTTCTGACGGTTGAAATTTGAGCTCAGGTCACTTACTAGTATGGGTTAGTGTAAGTACATGGTTTATTTGTGGGTACAAAAAGAACGGTATATACAGGAAAACGAAGCCGAATGATCTTGTCTACTACATAGATTCTGGAAAAATTTAGACAAATAAAAACTAGTTTTTACGTTAGTCGATACAGAACCACAGAACGGGAAGGTTGATTAAAAAAATCAATTCAGATTTAAAATTAACTTTTTATTTACCCTTGCGAAAATATTATATATTATATATATTTGTATACATATATATATATATATATATATATGTGTGTGTGTGTGTGCGTGTGTGTTTATATATATTTGTATTTATATATATGTTTATTTGTCTATTTATATATTTGTTTATATATTTCAATATAAAATACGAAAAGTTGGTTAAAAAATTAAATAATTTTCAATCTGCTGAAATTTAACTGAATAACTAAATTTAAGCGCAAAACGCTCACTCCCTGTACAATTCCGCTCCGAAATGTACTCTCACACAATGTGTTAACCTAAGTGTCTGAAACATGGCCACTAAAAGCAAGAGAAGAGAAATCGTTGGTAATCTTTGAAAGAAAAGTGGTACGAACTATTTTTGGTGGTATCAATGATAGTGGAAATTGGCGAAGAATATACAACTTTGAACTTTACAAACTCTTTAGAGATGTTGACATTTTAAACTCTATTAAACTGAACAGAATGAGATGGGCCGGACATCTCATGAGAATAGAAAGTGATAGAGCTGCTTTGAAAGTTTTCAATGCAGTTCCTTTTAAACAACGACCAAGTGGTAGACCAAAAAAGAGATGGTGGACTGTTTGGACTCCGATTTTAGTGTTATTAAGATCAAAAACTGAAAGTCCCCTGCCAAGAGGAGAACAGCCCGGTTGGATCTTTAAAAGAATTCCAAGGCCCACAGCAAGCTGTAGATCTAGCTATGTTGGTAATGATTATGTCTATGTATATTTATCAATATACTAGTCTTCCGATGCTTTTGTATAACATTTGCAATTTCGACTGCCTGAAAGGAATCGATAGGGGTTATATCTAATAAATGAACACAAGATCTGTGAATGTATATGTTGTTTACCTAATCTGAATTTAAATTATGCCTATGCTAAAAAATATTTGATGAAATCTATACGCCATGTAAGCTAATTATATAAATTTAATCCAAGACATGGTTATTAATGGGAAAGAAATAAATTGCGATAACGCCCACTCAGTCACGCATTTATATTACTATTTATCCTTTAGGCTGATAATTATAAAATGTAAAAATTTAAAGAAATGAAATTAAAACGATAATTATCCTAAATTTGATCATTGAATGTCACGTGAAGTATTAGATTTAGACATCATCCCATAAAAATCACATAGAAATATAACTAGTAAAAAAGTCTTTTGAAAGTTTACACATTCTGTCTGATTTGAGCCAATAATCCCTTTAAGCTCCCCGCAAACAAGAGAATTCCCTCCTCCAAAGGGATAAAAAATCGATGCTTAGCAGTTAATTAGGAGAAATGATTACAATTATATTAAGTGCTTTTTCTTTCTCGAGAAACAAAAGAAGCTAAAACCTTTAGGATACATTTGAAGTGTTTAAGAAACATCTCCTGGGACATTCGACAATATATATTGGTTTCTTTTTATTTCACTTTAGTGGCGAGAAAAACTCCCCTCTTTACAAAATTTCAATCTTTAATCTTCAGGGAAATTTCATTGAAAGAATTAATCTAATTTTTGACGTATTCATCCTTCTTAAAAGATAAAATGCAAGAGAACCAGTAAAAAACTGTAAAAGCTTGAATATCTGTTTTTGTTTCCCCACGTCGTTTTAAAGAATTATATATGCAAAAAAAAAATACACGACATTTGTAAAGAGCCTGAATTATAATTTTAAGATATCTTCCTCTTAAACATTCAAAACTTGAAAGATTAATCTTTTTTCGGTTTAAAATTTAGCTTTAAATGAAATCTTATTTTATCTTATAGTTTGAAGCAAATTTACCGAAAATATATGCACAAAGCCGAAGACTCCTGAAAATAAATGCCCTGAAAACTCATTAATTAGGCATCTTATGTCGATTCTTTAATGCAAATATTACAAACTGTAGTAAACAGGAATTAAAACTTTTAATTGCATGACATTTGCAAATGAAGCGGTACATAAAATTGCAAGTTAATCATTCGAGAAGACTTTTTCATATTCAAAACTGTAATTAAGTATTTCATTTATGCAAACCTGAATTAATCATATACATATGTAGGAAAACTTAATCTGCTTGCTAAGCCCTAAAATAACAATTCTGAAAATTACTTTAATTTCAGTTTAAAGATATTTAAACAGTACGCGGTTTTCCAAGTAGGAAGAGTAAACGTTTGAGACAACTTTCGACTTCTGTTAAATGATGGCCGAATAGTAGAGCGCTTCCCATCGGTACCGGAGTTCGCTGGTTCGAATACCGCTGAGAGAATGAATATTAGTAACCGTTCGGAGTTGGCTTTACGTAGTAGGTCAAGGTCTCATTAGTAGAAAACCAGTAGACCGTAGTGCTCTAAACTAAAATCAAACCTTTCGACTTCTATAAAATGACACATGTGATACAGACAGCAAAAAGAACAAAATGAAAACAGGTGTAATTTAAGCTATTACACTGACTCAGAGACCTATTGTTTACTTCCTTGTAAGAAATAACATTAGAATTCTAATCGCAAAAAATTTTGACGTTCATATTTCAACCTAAATACACATTAAAACCATGGCAGAATTCATTTTGATTACTTTTGACATAACGTATATGTGTACTGTTGCGAACTTCTCGGATAAAGTTCGTTGATTGAATAGATTTTGGTTAAGACAAAAACAATAGCAATTTATTAACAATCCAAATGCATCACGATTACAAAGGATGGCGATAAGACTTGGCAGCCTTTTGGCGAACTTTGCAATACGGAGAGCATTAACACAGGTCACCTACTTTCACCAGACCTGAGAGTGAACTGCCTTTTTACGAGAACTCACGGCACCTTTATATCACTTTCAGGTTTCTGGAAATTTCCACAAGCCTATAGTAAAATCCAGAGATAGGTGGTCGGCAAAAAATGTCGCCGAGTCGCCAAATTTGGTGATATATCGCCAAACTTGGCGCCAAATACATACGAGTTATCCAAAACTTTGCCAAGAAGCCAATATCTCGCCAATTTGGCGAGATACCATACAAATTACATGTTTACAGAATTCTTAACAGTACATACAATGCAATTAATTTTAAAACTATATTTTTAACATCTCTAAATAAATTGACAAGTTTTTGACGATGTGGGACACTGTCATAAATGATGTCCCAAATATAATTTTTGACAATCCTTGAAACCACTTCAACTAGTGCCGAATAAACGTGATATCGGCCCAAATAACGTTACAAATATCCCTTTTTACCATAACTGTAAACATTGTAACTAGCTAAGACGAGGCGTCTGCATTTAAGGAAGATGTCTCGCATAACTCCAAGAGCCATTAATCTGATTAGCCGTAACATAATGAAATTTTCTATTGGGGAGTCTGGTTTCACTGTAGCTTTTGTTCTACTGCCGGTCGCCGCTAGATGGCACTGCTGTAAAAAAAAACAAAAAAAAATATAATATCAATGAATTAATATATAGTTATAACAAAATTTTATTGCACTCATGTACATTCATGTTCAAAATTAAGAGAAATTTCAGATTTGGTCAATTATCTCCAGAATTACGGGACCAGTTTTAATAAAATTTGGTATGCACAGAGATTGATACAATACAAAACAGGCAACAATTCATCAGTTTAAATATATACTCATGATCATGCATAGCACTTGCCAGAGTCGAAAATTATGAAATACCGGTTTCAAAATAGAACGCAAAAAAATGGGTTGGTATGGAGTATGTTTTCCTCTTACAGATATACAGGCCTTGAAACGTGATTTCCCATTTGAAATAAGGCAGTTTATGAACTCCTGTAGAAATTGCCTCCACTCTTTCAGCAAAGCTGTTTTCAGGCCTTGGATGGTCGGAAGGATGTATTGAGTTGCAATTGCCCTCCCCAGAGCTTCCCACACATGCTCTATAGGGTAGAGGTTTGGAGATCTGCTTTGCCAATCCATCCGGTGAATATCTTGACTTTCTAGAAATTCGTCGACCAAAAGAGCAGTGGTTTGGCACATAGTTTTACATTACCATTGGTTTAAAATTACCACAGGGTCCACTGTGCCACTGAAAAGGTGAACATAGGGATCCAAAACCTCATCTCTATACCTCACATCAGTCAAAGTGCATCTTACAAAGACATGGAGGAATGCGGCCATTTAACATGATGCCTGACTAGAAATTAAATCTCTGGTGATATAATGATTTATTTGGTGGGTAAGTAGGAAATCCCTGGTTCTCTCCATATAAATGTATGGCGAAAATCAGGAATTAAACTAAACCTGGTTTTGCCAGTGAAAACAACTGTCTCCAAAAGATTCCTATTTCAATTTAATGTTGTCCTCACCTTACTAAATGGACTCTTCTCTTCGTAGAAGTGAGTGAGATGCAAAAATCAAATCTTCTTGCAAATAATCCTTTGTCATTCTTCTGTAAACAGTGGCCTTTGAAACTTTGGTCCCTGTCATTGCATAACGACATTGACACAGGATTTCTCTCTATGGATCCGGTGTCCTGGAACTTTCTGTAAGTTGCACAAGACGTGGGCATTAATTGAACTCTCTATACGTCAATACTAGAGAAAGACCTGCTTCTAGCTTCCTAACGATTCACCACAATACTCTTAGAATTTAAATTTAACTGATTGCTGAAAAAAACACCAAGGAATATGTTGAGTTGTGCTAACGGACAAAATGCCTGGTTTGTCACACGCTCTAATAAAGCCTTTTCGTCTACTGGCCCTCCCAAACATATGTGCAAGCTTACGTATTCGATTTACAGATATGTCTTAAAGCAATGGTTTTACTCTTCGTTTAGTTCTTTTCTTGAAATTGAACAAACTATGCGTATTGTCTGAATTTTGAACAATAGAATATTTGAAAAATCAATCATTTTTTATACATAAGAGAAACATTGTTATGATGTAGGTTTTTCTCAAAATTCATTTAAGGTTTTGTGAAAGCTTGTAACTTGCTCTTGAATAGTTAAATTCTATATTTGTAAGCTAAACCCTCCTTCATATCTTTAGTATAAGTAATATATTTAATAATAAAATTATAGGAAGACTTTCAACTAACACTGTGAAAATTCCTTTAAGAAACAAAATATAAGAATTTATATCATGTAAAAAATCATGTTTATTAATGGTATTATTAAAAATCGAAATCATGTAGCATGATACAAGGGTGTTGAATTTCTTCGATATTGCATATAGAATTTATGCATGACTTAAGAATAATAATGATGAAATATCTTAGAACTATTTCAATTTTGTTTTAGATTTGTATTAATTTTAAGTTAAAAATTCATTTTTTTAGTAAAATCAATATTTTTAAGTTAATTTGATATTTTTAAAGATTTTTCCATTACTATTGTCGGTATGGAAGCTGTAACATTATTTTAAAATTGATATTTTGAATTTTTGTAGATTAAGTTTTAGGTTATATTTCCCGTTAAAAACTTTTTTCTCTTTTTGATTGTACAAAACTTTCGGTTTATTCCTTATTTGAAATCCATACACAGAATTTTTTTATGTAAATCAAGATGAATGATTAAAATATGAGGATATCTTAAGCTTATAATATTAAGAATTAAAAATATAATGTCTATAATGAAATTAATTGATTTATAAGTCATAATATTTATGTACTTTCGCCATTTTGGCAAAATTGAAGACGTAACATTACTTTAAAATTGATATTTTAATTTTTTGTACATTAAGTTTTAGGTTATATTTCCCGGTAAAAACTTCTTTTCTTTTTGACTGTACAAAACTTTCGCTTTATTCCTCATTTGAAATCCATACATAGAATTTTTTTATGTAAATCACGATGAATGATTAAAATATGAGGATATCTTAAGCTTGTAATATTAAAAATTAAAAATATAATGGCTATAATTAAATTAATTTATATGTCGGGATATTTACGTAATTTCGCCATTTTGGCAAAATTGGAGCTGTAACATTACTTTAAAATTGATATTTTGAATTTTTGTAGATTAAGTTTTAGGTTATATTTCCCTTTAAAAACTGTTTTTTCTTTTTAACTGTACAAAACTTTCGCTTTATTCCTCATTTGAAAACCATACATAGAATTTTTTTATGTAAATCACGATGAATGAATAAAATATGAGGATATCTTAAGCTTATAATATTAAAAATTAAAACTATAATGAAATCAATTGGTTTATATGTCGGGATATTTATGTAATTTCGCCATTTTGGCAAAATTGGAGCTGTAACATTACTTTAAAATTTATGTTTTGAATTTTTTGTACATTAAGTTTTAAGTTATATTTCCCATTAAAAGCTTTTTTTCTTCTTGATTGTACAAAACTTTCTCTTTATTCCTCATATGAAATCCATATATAAATTTTTTTTATGTAAATCACGATGAATGAATAAAATATGAGGATATCTTAAGCTTATAATATTAAAAATTAAAACTATAATGAAATCAATAATGAAATCGATTTATACGTTGTAATATTTGTGCATTTTTGCCATTTTGGCAAAATTGGAGATGTAACATTACTTTAAAATTGATGTTTTGAATTTTTTGTACATTAAGTTTTAAGTTATATTTCCTATTAAAAGCTTTTTTTCATCTTGATTGTACAAAACTTTCTCTTTATTCCTCATATGAAATCCATATATAGAATTTTTTATGTAAATCACGAAGAATGATTAAAATATGAGGATATCTTATAATATTAAAAATTAAAAATATAATGTGTATAATGAAAGAAATTGATTTATAAGTCATAATATTTATATTTTTTCACCATTTTGGAAAAATTTACCGAAGCTATTAATATTATTGTATAAGACATCATGCTCACAATCTAAAAAAATATTAGATGAGAAAAACATTTGAAAGTTTAAATTATACACCAATATGACAGATGGTTATAAACATTTTAATTCACAAAAAAACGTTTGTTCTATATGAGATACGGTAATATCAATTGTAAATTGTACAGAAATGTTCGTAATTTTATATAAAATTGTAAAAAGAAAACAATGAAAATTTTGGAGATAGATTACCCTGAGACTTTTCCTTATGTGCATTGCCGAAGGCACATTTTGAAAAAAAAATGAATAATTATAAACAAATATTTTATTATTGAATTTTTGTATGAATAAAAACGCAAATGAATCATCGCACGGAAAGGGCTGCCCGTAAAGACCGCTTCTTCAATTTAATTCTCTTTATTTTTAAAAAAAAATTATTTTTTCGAGACTTTAATTCGAGTCATTATAAGTTGGTCGCGCCACTCAGTTTCTAATGACTGAAAACTTGATTCTTTTTCCGTTCGTAAGAAACTTCCCAAGTAATTAACATTCAAAAGTTACTTAATTAAGGGGGTAAAGAATCACGAAGTCAGTTGTTTGAAGGCGATTGTTTTGAAACTTACGTGAAACTTCAGGAAGTCTTGAGTCTTTAATCTCTGTCGGGTGGATAGTAGAAAAATAGAATACGAAAGCAAACTTAAGTGTAGTCATAAAATTTCAAAATAGAAAGGAATGTTGAAAAAAAGAGAAAGTATACAGTCGAGAGAATGGAAAATATAACTTAATGTCTCTTTTATTACTCCTTAAAAAAATATATTGAAAAGCACATATCTAGAAATATTTCTGAAAACTAAATGCATATTATTGAGTTTAGAAAGTTTTATGAGGATGTAACAACCAGAATAAACCAAGTCTCTTTTCTTTTACAAAATAAAATTGTTTTTTACGGCTAATAAATTTTATATTGTTATATTGTTAGGGTTAACAAATTGTTATATATGTTAGAAAACTCTGTAGTTATTAACTAACTTCATTTTAAACATAAAAATATACAATGAATCCGAAAACATCAGAATATCTGTATTTAAGAATATACTAAAACTATCAATATCAACCTTCAGGCTACGCTAAATAAACTTACTAATTTATGAATAACAGTGATACATATATTGTCTCATAATTTGGTCGCTATTAACTCTGACTGAAAGACTCTGATAGTTTCGAATTGGATGTAACACATTCTAGAAATTATTAGTTCTTCTTTGATCTCGGAGATTCTTTTGGCATGTATAACAATTTTTTTATTAAAAAAACCGCCAAAGAAAGTAAAACGAGGCAAACTGGCAACCACACATCCGGCATACCTTAGAGTTTCCAGAAAAAATATTGTACCTGTATGTGGAATTATCTGATGAGTCAGTGCATTTAACCCCCCCCCCTCCCAAAAAAAGGATAAAAAATTCTCTGTGGTAGATACATTTTCATAGATTTGTAACAATATAATTAAAAACCCATTCATCCACTTTAGAAAATGAAAGAAAGTGAAAACAAACATGTCATATAATCTTTTTTTATAACAAATCTTGAAAAATAGATTTAAAGGCGGAAAATTCTTTAAACAATTATTCAAGACTTCATTTAGAAATTTAAAAACAAAGGAGAATCAAGCAATTTAATGAAGACCAATGATTTAGAACAAATGATTTTTTTTACACTTCTGTCGTATTTATTAAAATTACCACTTTTTTCCATTTATTGATTTATAAAGAAAGATTTACAATGTTTTATTTTGTTGGGTTGTCATTTTTAACTTACATTTAATTGAAATTTATTGCATGGATCATTAAAGAAATCAGTATAGTGAATGGATTTAACTCAAAAACTTTTAAAAAAAGTCATTTGAATATTGAGAAATAATATCAGAAAGGTTTATCAATCCTTTAGAAGGAACAATGTTTTTCTAAATCATGTGTAATTGCTTTGGGTATAAAAAACAATGTTTACAAACAAAAACAATACTAAAACTTTCCAAGAGACAAGTTATATATGTCATGAGGCGATTTAGATCAGTAATGTAATTGATTAATTAATACGAGAAGTAAAATGCTTGGGTTCTAAATCTGACATCTTTTGTAAAAGAGAGAGGACCATAAAATATATTCAACGGGTTTTTTGTCATGTGTGGGATCCTCGAGCGGGGTTCTGATCCCAGTCCCAGATTAGAATCACGTCTCTGTACATGACACTAAATAAGAATAGGGTTCGACAGTCGAGTCGAGGACACATGTCCGACTATCAGTGTTCGAAAAGTCGAGAACTTTGACTGTCAGAGTTCGAAGGTCGAGAATTCGACGGCAAGTGTTCAGGACTCGAGGACAGAGTACGGGGATCAAAGGTTTGGTTTGGTTTGGTTTGGAGTGATACGGTCTACTTTTTGCAACACGAGGGCTAATGAGACCGGGGCCTACAACTTAAAGTTGATTCCGAACGGCTACAAATATCCCTGCCAATGTGGGATTTGAACCCACGAACTCTAGTACCAAAGGCCAGCACGATAACCAATCGGCCATCGTTCGACACGGGGATGAAAGGAGTGGAGCCCAAGAAAGATCTCGACATCTCGCAACGACCAGAAGTTTCCAGCTCATCTGCTTTTCAGTAACACCCCGAGTAATTTAGAAGGCCCCAGACCAGAAGTGAATTTGGAGTCGACGTTGTAGCCCCATCAATTGAGATAACACGCAAAGTGTCTACGTGAATTTCACAAGACCTTCAGACCAGAGTACCGCCTTAAACACCATATAGACCCACAAAGGTACTTATTTTAAGTATTTGAAATTGAGATTAGGTCTTCTCTCTTATATATATAGTTAGCTAAGTGACAGGAAATCCTTATTGTCAAATCTAAATTAGTGTGGCACCTAATTGATCATGTTGAAAAGTAGATCTTATGAAACATAATCAAAATCTTGTATATTAGTAATGTATATATAATTGTAATAAATTGACTTATTTTTTATTCTAAAGCTGATTTCAGTCACTCTTAATTTAGCGTATTAGTTTATTTTTTCTTTTAAGTCTGTAGTCTCTCAGAACCTGTGGTTGAATTTAAACTTAAAATATCTACACAACGCAACCCAAATAATATTTAGTCCTTGTGACTAACAAAAATAAATACCACTATAAATTTAATCATAGGTATATACCTAAATTTTAAACGAGAGCTACGCGACAATATACAAATCAATGCAAGTGAAACACCAATGCAAAACTTTTAAGGAAGATCATTCAGCCTTTTAGTTATTTCCTTACTGTTCTAGAATACGTTTTGGAATAGCACAGTAGCTCATTGTCTGCTTAACTTTCAATTCACTTACAAAGAAAGATTAATGTCCAAATGGAGTACCCTGTGCTACCGCGGCTATTCATGATCAAAATATCAAAGAATGTATTATATTGGTTTTATTATTTTAATAAGATCCATTCACAACCCTATTTGTTGTCTGGGTAATGCTGCTCATTCAGAGCAGCAGGTGTGTTCAGTTATACTGCCTTTATCTAAAATTGCGTTCAAATTGAAATGGGGAAGAAACAGGAATGCGAATCTCTGTTGTTCAGAATGATATCGCAGATGTTTACTAATCTCTGAAGAGACAAAAATATATTCAAAATTACGAATAATTGCATTTGCAAATAGTCGTAAAAACGGAAATAAATGTTTAAAAAGAAGTTGAACATTCAAACAGTTACTGGATATTAAAAAAAAATTCTCCATGTATTGCAAAATGATGAAATTAATGCAAGAGTATGAAACTTCTGAAGAAAATCATCCCCTGTTTAGTTATTTTCATAGAATAGATCAATAATTGGCACTCTCTAATTAACTCCCAATTCATTTACAAAGAAAATTGAATACCCAGAAAGGAATACCTTGTGTTTCCGAAACCATTCATAGACGAAGTATCAAAGAGTGTGCTATATTAACTTTATTATTTGAATAGAATTCATTCACGCTCCGATTTGTTGCAGAACAAGATGCATTCAACTGCATTCAAGTAAGCTTGCACTGCTTTTATCCCAAATACGATTCTCATGTAGAATGGAAAGAATAGGAAATTAGTTAATCCTTTATGGTCGGAATATTGATAAATATCAATAGAAATACATATCAATGCTATAAGAGAGCGAAATGACTTTTTAAAATCATCTCCTATATAATAATAGTCTAAGTTATCTGTCCGCAAATTTATGAAGCAGTTGGACCTGGAATGGATAGAGGCATCCATTCAAAGGAATAAAGTTTATCTTCTCCTAAACTATCGATCCGATTCTAAAATAAATTTGTATGAATATGCTACATATCACAGCAAAAAATACTGTCGTCTTTAAAACGTTCGAAATCTACCCCTTCGCCCCTTTTCGAGAGTTTAATGCCATTATTTCAATCCCTATTTTCCCCGGTTAAGAGCAGGCGATTAAATTTATCCATTTATCACTTAATAAATAGGTAAAAGTAACAATTTTTTCTAGCATTGTGACGTCATTCCTTTAAACATCTCATTGAATCATTTCATATTTTAAACTATTTAAATATCGTCTACACTATTATAATATCTTTTACCACTGAACTTAGATATTACGTAAATGATCTTCTTTTATATTTGGCTTAAATAATAGATTAGGTACATATGTGATAATTTTAAATTTCATCATCGATTATTTTTTGTTGCAATGAAAATTTTATCACCGGTATTAACAATAAATTGTTTTCATATAAGTCTAGGAGTCTATTTCACGGACTAATAAATATCTAAATTTTAATTTATATATATTTGGAAATTAAGAAGTTTGTTCGTTTGTGTGTTTGTTTATTATACATAACCACACGGTTTGACTAAATTAATTCATTGTGATTCTAAACTTTATTCACAGGATCTGGAGACTCTAGTGGAGTATGAAGATAAATAAATTATTGAGAGTGAACCAGATAATTCTTAGCCAATAAACAAATAATTTTTTACCTACCTCATTGGGTACTTAACAGTTCTGGAATATTAAAAATTTTACTAATCCCGTCATATGATGGGCTATATGCTAGTAATTAATAATACTTATAACCAGTTATAGAAAACGTTTAGAAGGGAAATAACTGAACTTTCAAATAAGGAATGTACATGAAGCATATAAAATCATTTCACAATAAATAAAAAACAAATAGCATATTAAAAAATACAAGCGGAAACCGTCTGGTCTGAAACCTTTCTTTGTTTAATTAGTTCTTCTTGCTCCAAACAAACAAGACTTGCAGATAGCCCACTAGCTTATCTGCTAATCTTTCAGTTTATTTACAAAGAATTTGTGTATGGATGGAATACCGAATATTACCGGCTATTAACAAGTGAAGTACCAAAGATTACCCTTTATTAGTCTTATTGTTCGAAAAGAATTCTTTCATAATCCTATTAGTTATTCTGGTAACGTGTTTCATTCCAAGTAGGTTTCATTCATGAATATTCAGATGTATATGAACTATTTCTATCGAAAATACAATTCACATTGTCAAGACGGAACAAAATATTGGAAAATCTTTGCTTCTTAAATTATCCAGAAATACTATCAGGTATGTTTATTAATCTCGTGAACCTTTATAAGGGCATTTCTACGCAACAGTGGTATATTCAAATACTTTTGCGATTAATATTGATTTAAGAAAAATTCATTTAGATTAAAGGATTTAGTTGATGTGATTTTAATTTCTCTTTTCGCGGGAAGTACGCTTACCAACGCCTACCAATCGCTATTAAAATATTGTTCATTTTATGCTTCTTATTTCTTTTATGTTGTTATGCATAATACCTATAAAGTATATTTTACAAATACTACACTCTAAGAAAGAATTTGCATAGAATAAATTAAAATAAATCACATGAACGGGTTATGGGAAATACAAACTGGCTTCTTAACCCGATCTTTTCTTATTAGTTCAAAGTTAACCTTAATTCTTAAAACTCTGTTTTTGAGGTTGAGACTGATATTAATTTTTTTTTATTTTTAAAGATATTAAAAGGCAGACCTGGTGATAAAATGTCTTTCCATATAATTTTAAATATAGTGACTTTGGTGATCTGTATTGCTACTGCGGCCTAGGAAAAGGTTAAGTAAAATGTTTTTCTAAATCAAGAATGTATGCAGTTGCAGATATTTTTTAAAAAAGGCAATACTTAGAAACTAAAAATAAGTAATAGATATTTTAAAAGGCTAAGGAATATAAAAATCTTTTCAATATAAATTACAAAAGTATCAAAGCGAAACACAAATATAAAATCTTCTAAAAAAAATCACTGATTTAGCTAATTTCTTACAATAGCTAAATAGTTAGCAAAATAGTTCATACTCTAGTTAAATTTCAATTCATTTATACAAAATATAGGCTTGACTAAAGAACTGGGTTCCCCCGCCAACTTGGCGATAATGGTTTAAGTATGGTCGCCTAACATTTTCTCCTGATCTCACCGTGTCCAAACAATCTGTATCTATATTATAATTTATATGATATTTGCATACAACTCTCCTTGTATAACTCTTTTCTTATATATTAAAAGTGCGCAATGCTTAAAACAATTAGATATAAAAAACCATTAATGGTTCACTATGGCTGATTTTTAATAATTTGGAGCTGTTGCGTTTGTAAACTGTTAAGGGATTAATTGCCCATAAATATAAATGTCCTGTTTTCAAGTCGTTTTCTTTAATTAAGTAAGAGTATATAATTCTATTACGATGGAGCACTGTGCATTAATTAAAGTTGCCAGAAAAAGCAAGATATACAATGTTTGGATGGATTATCTTTGTGTTTTAGTAAATATCGCCACTATTTCCGCCAATTTGCCAAGGTGAACCCGAAATATATTGCCTTAAAAATGTTTATAAATTTTTTGTCGAATTTCTAAGCTACCTGTTATTTCGGTTCATAATTATAGGTAATGAAAACATTTCTTAGATACGTCATTTTAAACTGGATTTAAATAAAACGACTGCTTAAAATTCCTTAATATAAATCAAAAGAGTCACCGGGGATAAAAAGATGAAATTCGCAATCCTCTATTTGAAAAATTCGTTCAACCAAATTGTACACTCCTAGGTAAGAACCTCTATAAATGAAATCCCTGCCTTCGTCGACACCCATTCCCCGAATAAAAGAGTTATCAAGCGTTCAAATTCACACGCAAGTTACCTCTCGTCACATCTAAAAGTCGTCGAACCCGCCGCTGGGAGGTACGAAGAAAACGCAATATTCGGAAAAGGTGTAGCCGCTGAAGTTTTTCTGTTGAGAAGTTTTCAAAATAAATTCTGCCTTATGCATTTCTTAGAAGGTACGGTTAGTTATTTCGAGTTCCAACAAAATTTTCTTTCCGTGCCGTTCATAAGTTGGGCTTGTTGATTTTCTTTCTTCGAGTGTCTAAACACTGTACGCTTTCCCGAAACGCGACAATACAGCGGAAAATTCGCGTTTCTAAAAATAAAGCTGTAAAACGCTTTCATCTGGAATAATTAGATGTTTTATTTCTTTTATTTTTCATATCTTAAAATTTGCCCCTTGCATATGACAGCTTTAATTAAATCGTGATAAATCCCGTGAAAGACGATCAACTACCAAAAATATATTCAGGCAGCTCTTCATCCTATAGAGACCCTTTAGTATGAAATTACATCCACTTTTTCTTATACAAACTATGCTTCAGGTTATATTCTACTACGTTTTCAAGCAAAACAATAATAAAATAAGAATATAATCTTAAATAAACAATCAATAGTGTTTTCCTTTGTGTCTTAAACAAATGCCTGATTTACGTGACCGTTTTAAAATGCTTGTTGAGCTGAATGAGATTTTAATGGCATTTTTATGGAAGGAAGGAAAAGTCTTTTGTTCGGAAGATCCATTAGATATTCAAAAATATTTTAAACGAAATTCTTCAAAATGATGCGTTTTATTAAATCGAACCTTATCATAAGATTTTTAAAAAGATTTATATTTAAAACTACTTTATAAAGGTTACTAGAATAATTCGTAAATTGTGGTCGCCGTATCATTTTCGTCCTTCTTTTATTTTTATTTAAAGGAAGATAACTGCACATGTTCAGACATTTCTAGAAAGTTTACATGAAACTAAAAGTGGCTTGAGCACAATATACCAGGACTTTTGGCGACAGTTTAAATTAACTAGGTGTTTCAATTTAATTCATAAGCAATACTTTTCATGCATATTTTTTTCTATATTCAGAATATATTTGCGTATTTCAGTATAAATTTATTTTTGCAAAAGTCAAACAAAAATGAAGCACTCACTAATATGTACAAGTTAAGGGACAAAAAAATCCGCACTTGGATATTGCTTTTTTCTTTTTCATCAACCAAAACTCTTTTTCATCAAAACAAAAATCTAGAATTTAGGTTCAGTTTGGAGAACTACAGTCTACTTTTTCTCACCACGAGGAGTAATGAGAGTGGGACCTACTGCTTACAGCCGATTTCGAAAGACATCGAGCATCCATGATAGAGTGAAATTCGAACCCACGAAGTGTGGTACAGAAGATCAGCGTCCCAACCATTCTTCCGTCGTCATCGTTCGGCCCAGAATTTAGGTTTGGTTTGATTTGGAGCGCTACGGTCTACTATTGTGCACACGAGGGCTAATGAGACCGGGACCTACTGCTTAAAGCCAATTCCGAACGGCTACGAACATCTATGCCATAGGGGGATTCGAGCCCACGAACTCTGGTACCGACGATTGGCGCCGTAACCAATCGGCCAGCTTTCGGCAGAGAATTAAGGAAAATTTACAATTTTAATATTATTTCAAAAATTGCACGAATACAGCAATTATCATTACCCCAAAACGTATTAATTTTGAAATGGAAAGCAGATGTTTCAATGGTATGTTAATTGAGATTAAAAAATCTTTGGTCAGATTATTTTAGCAATGAATTTAGTTTTTGGTGTTTTAAACTGGAAAGTAGGCTCTTGGTGACCTCGTTGCGAAAGAGATGGCTTTAAGTCAAAAAATATTTGAAAAATAGATTCGTAAGTTTATCAGAACTTAGAAAATACCAAAAGAATTACTGCTATAAAAACAGTGCAGCAACGAATAAACGGATCATATATTAAGGAAATGATTGACACAAAAAGTATTAATACGGTAGAAATTAAGAATACAAGACTCAAGTGAGTCTGAAAATTTAATAAAAGGGTATGTTAGCAATTTCGCACCATTTTTCTGATTAGTCGAAGTTCTCTCTATTTGAATCTAACAAAAATAAGCTAGTACGACAAAGAAATGAGGAGCGATTTATTAGAAATTGCACTTGTAAAAGGGGGAACGCTCCCCTTACATTATTGCTTAACGTTTCAACGGATTAGGCAAACTTTAATACTCAATCAACTCGAAAAAGAACACGAAAATTATAAAAGATTTGCTTATCCCACTATTTTGTGGTTTCCCAAACTTTTACACAACTAGTATTTCAACATAATAATGCTCCTAATCATACGGCGTATATAGAAAGTCTAATTTGATTTCCCTTGAATTTACGTACCCATGCGAATGATTGACCAAAAATCAGTAAGTAATTAATTTTTACACTTTAGCTTAAATCTTATAAAGAATATCGTGGTATTTCTTCATAACCCCGTAATGCACAGTTTTTTTTTTGTTGTTGTTGTTGTTTTTTTTTAAGGCCAGCCAAATAAAAATCAATTTTTTTAATGTAAAAAACTCAATTTAGAACGTTGATTTTATAAAAAAAAATATGTATATTTCATATTTCAATAAGTAAATGTTATAGCTTACAATTCCCTGTCAATGATAAATATCAGTAAAAGAAAAAATTTTCAATTCTTGATTGCATTTGAGAGTGAAAAATTATAGCAACATAAAGTACAACGGCGCTCGAATTATCTCGTGTGTGCATATTTTGGCCAGTTTAGAGCACTCAAGTTAACTCGAGCGTGCACGTTAAGAGGTTAAATTCGCCTGGAAATATTCCATAATTTAATCGCTTTGAAAATATATGAAAACATTATCTACAATGCTTGTTATAGTAAAATTGCTGAAAATAATGTTAAAAAACTATTAGTACTGTCATGCTACGCATTAAATCTGTAATTTAGAGTAGAGGGGCAATAATTCAGTACTAATATATATTTTTTATTTTTTAAGAAATAAAACAAATTTCATACATAAAATCGAAAACTAAATAATTTTTATCATATTTTTAAAAAGAAAATTTTATTTGACTTGTTATTGAGTATTTAGTAAAAAGCAATGAAAACTCATATTTTTCATATTTGTTTCATATTTACATGTAAATTAGCTAATAATTGCTAATACATATGAGTATAGTTCACCATTATGTGAAGAATTTCTTTTGCTGCAATGTTCGTTTTAAAATTATTCAAAAAAATCTATTAATTTATATGCAGTACAATTACTTTTTGTTCTCCATGTATACTAAAAATACAAATATTTACTTGTTTTTATATTTAAATTTTAAAATTGGGAAAAATAGTTTTTGAATCTATATTTACAGTTACGAGTTTAAAATAAAGACAACAGAGGCGCTCAGAAGTCTTTATATCACGGTTTGTTTTGGTTTAGTTTAGTACAATACTGTTTTGCAATAACGACATATGTTTTAAACACAATTTCGAGGGGTTGTAAACTTTCATTCTAGCAGCGGGACTAACTTACATACTGGATATTTGAAAAACAGCATCAGTTCGGCCATCATCAGATCGTCTCCTTATCAAATAACGTTATGTTAAACAGTGTGAGAAAAGTTTCATAAGTTATTTTATTGAACTGGGGTATTACTAATCACATAAAGGGTTTATCCAACACACTAACTTTTCGAACACGCAATTTTTGAGCCAATTTATTGCCGAAAAGGTTATTTTTTTGGGGGGGGGGGCGAAATACTAACAAACAAAATTAATCACTTTTTCCTGGTGAAATTTATACCCGACATTTTTCACTCGAAGCATTCATTCATCGCCGCCGTTAAGGGATGATTAATTGTTCATTCTAACGTAATGTTCATTAAAATTAAATTAAAAAATTGTTCCAATTATCTCGGAAAATCAAAGTTCTACTGTAAAAATAACCATTGCATATATATGACATACACAGTATGCATGTTGTTTATTATTATTTGATTAATTCCATTACATTTATAGAATTTATTGCTATCAGTATTAAAGTAATGAATTAATTAAGTACTATTTCGACAGCTCTTATTCTTACATAATCTAAAATCTTCTTAATGGATTTAACAAAGTAGCTTTTCAAGTTGTAATTATCCACTGCAAAGATCATTAGGGTCATTTTCGGGTAAAAGGTTTTGTTTTAGCATTGCAAGACAATGCATAGTGAATATAATTTTCATACATAGTGACGCATTTTAAAATATTCAAAAATATTTTAAGTTAAAACCATGTTTTAAAAAATGTTTATTAAAGGCTAAAGAATGATAATGATTTTTATTTAATCTTTATCTTTTAGACGTAGAAAATGTAATTGTAGATTGCTTCAGCCATTTTGATTTTTCACAATAATTTTCGGGGCTTCACTGATTTCAAAACCTTTGCTATTTTATTGACTGTAAAAGTCCTATTTATTTTAGTCTCTGCCTATTTATTTAATTCTTTCAAAATTTTCATAACTACTTGTAATGATCATCACTGCACTATTTTTTTTCTTGATTACTTTTCACAACAGAACTTTCAGCTTGTCTTCCATCAACAAAACACTTTCAAACTTGAATTACACGAAAAAATTTTCTTCTAAAATTCACGTAGTCGGAAACCAACATTTGTGAAATCTTGTATAAAAATTAATTTTAACATGTATATAATAAGAAATTTGCTAATATAATAGCTCAGATCTGTAATTAGACAATGATTCCAGAACTTATTTCATCTTATAAGAACATATTAATCCAATAAAATTAATCCTAATATATTAATATAATAAATTTATTTCATAGTTTCATTTATAAAATTGATTAATTGCTTAAAGAATAATTTAGAGCTTAAAATTTCGGCTTTGGGAGAGTATACGAGTTTTAACCTCTGGTTAAAGAATCGTAATATACGTAATATAAGTAATATTTTAAATATAAGCACTTGATACAATAATAAAAATTAACTTTTAATTTTCATTAACATCAGATCAACTGCTTCATGAATAATTTAGAACTTGGAAAATTAGACTTTTGTTAATACTAGGGGTTAAGAGATGTTTAATCACAGGTTGATAATGAATAAGTAAATGTAAGAAATGCTTTAAACTTCTTCACTTTGTCTAATAATAAAAATTGATTTCATGTTTTACTATATAATAGAGAAGATCCGATGTCAAGACTACTTGGAAAATATAATTTCAACTTGCCAATCGTGAAAAGTATGAATATCTGAGAACAAAGATGTCACTTAAAAACGTGGAACATTTTATTTTATAAACTACATGCCAACAGATACGTAATTTGTACAAATGTGAAACATAATATCAGATATTAAAATATTACTTTAAAATACCATTTTCCATGTCATAAGCAATTATAAAGCAATAAATACTCTCAAAAATAAATAAGAAAGTATACACACAATTTCTAAATTAGAAAAACAGTTTTGGAGAATAATAATTACACATGTTCAAAGGTATTATTTAAATACTTAATACGAATCTTATAAACCTGACTATAAGAAAAATCTGTCGAAAGTTACTATTTTATTTGCAGGCCATGGGCAACCAGATGCAAAGTCAAATACAGTAATGTTATTCATCGGAAAAGTCGTAAAATATAAAGATTTGTTTCTGATTAACGAATATGCAAAGAAAATCTCTTAATTAGTATATCTAAGTATGTACACATATATATAAAAAAAATATAAGGCAAGCGTGATTAAAGATATTTTTAAATTTACTTACCTAAAGTGAAGAAGTCAACATTATATGGAAAATTGGCAGACCGATTAAAATATTTCGTCAAATATAGATGATGCTAAATCATTCAGATGTATGTAGAATTCTTCGCATACTCTATTAAAATTATTTCTGTGTCGAAATTCTATTTGGCTTTGGTGGTCATTCTTGTTACATTCTCCATCTTTGAAAAGGCGATATTTCTGTTTTCTCCCTGATAGGTTGAATCTGGGAAGAAATTGCCCATACAGACAATTTTTTGACCAATGCTGCAAAAAGGAAGTCAATTTCTTGTGTGGTATCAGACCTGCATTTGAGGCACTTTTTTTTTATATTGGCTCAAATACCGGATTGGCTCAAAAATGGTAGAAGAAAATTGATGTGATAAAGGCTTAAGTATTTAAAGATACAAACTTGAATCGTCAAAGGTTTATTTTTCCAGCTTTTAATTGATCGACGTTAGTAGTAGTTTGTATTAACCCTTTTGAAGACGAAGGGAAAATTTCTTCCCACCTATATGATCTTACAAAATACACCTGTAGGAAGCGCAAAATCCATTATAATATACTGTCCTTGCTATTATAAGAATATCTAGACTGATTCCCTCAGATTACGCTGTCATCTATTGTTTGATCAATTGAATATAATAAACTCATCTATTATGAAAGTTACAAAACGTTGTGTGAGAAATAAATGACCACGAAAAGATTAAACACAAAACAGTTTATTGGTGTCAAAATAGGTCAAGGTATTATTAACAAGGAAAAAATATAAAAACGAAAATAGTTCTACTCTAAAATTATAACATTTTTAATTCCATAAAAATAACTTTACATCTCGCAGGCGTTTTGCAGTTAAAATAAGCAATTAAAAGCTGAAAATAACGTAAATAATCCATTTACAATAAATCATTTTTTAATTAAACCGTATACATTACTGGCCTTTCAAACACTGTCATGAGGTCAAAATGTTTATTCATTTCATTTGTCATATCTGAAGTTATTAAAAGATAGCAAATCTAATGAAAGTGGGCAAAGTGCTTTACTAAAGACTCTTAAAAACAATGACTTTAGTAACTAGAAGCCTTACAGATTGATAACGAAACTCATAAAAGTACATTTATTTGCATATATGTAGACACCAATCCTTTATTCATGTATTAAAGTATATGAAGAACAGTATTCTAAAACATAACTGAAAAAAATGGCATAAATGAGATTTATGAAAACATGTAGCTTCTGAGAGAAACACCTGATGAACTCTTATTTTAAAAGTTAAATTGATATATTGTGCTAGAAACTTTATAAAACTATGCACATGGTGTGTATCAGAAAAAATAAGTTACGGCTTCTTTGAAGTCGATTTTCAAAATTCTAAGAATATTCACAACATCCAAAGAACAGATATATTGAACAACGTAAATATCATTGTTACAGTTGCCAGTGGAAAACACATAAAAGAAAAAAGAATATACCTTATTGATGTATAAAGCCCCTAAATAAATCCCAGATTAATGAGACGAAAGACAAAATCATTCTTAGCTATATCAATAACTTGTCTCCATATAAATGTATTTAAAATCTTTTCTGTTGAAAGAATAAAAACGTCATTTTATAATACAGTTAATATTTAGCTAAATTTTAAAATATCTTGAATCTCCTAGATACCAGAAATTAACACTTGTTTTTCAAAAGTATAACATCCCTTTAAAATGTTATCCTAGACCGTAAACCGTACACTAATACCAATACTTTTTGAAGATTGTTTAAGGTATATCAGGAAGGTGCTTATCAATTAATTGATTTGCTTACATTATGAAAACCAGTGACGAATTCTTAGTACGAAGTTGTGTTTTTATTATTGTCTTTATTTAAAAGAATTTATTTGAATAAAAGCTTTTTTTCGTATATAGTATTGAAAAAATCGGGGGGGGGGAAGGTCTGGCAACGGCTTTAAACTCCGAGACATGAAGAAAAGTGTATATGTGAGTATCTCCATCAGAAAAATAAGTCAAGAATACAGTTTATAAACTAGAGAAAATAATTTTGTAAACATTTTGTAAACATTTTGTAAAGATTTTATGAATTCAGATTATATTTTAGTTACAACTGAGATTCTTAAGGGAATTTTGAATATAATTATTTTAAATCATTTGGTCCTTTATAAAACTAATTTAAACCATGAGATAAAATTGTTCTTGGTTGTTCCAAAATGTAAAATTTAATATGCGAGTTTTTTTCTTTATTTCGATTTGCATTATGTTATTTAAGGTAAATTCAGAAGTAATAACGTGGTGTACTTTTTAATACCAATTTTCCGTTTTTATTATTTTTTTACAGTATGTAAGTTTAAAATTTTGCAAGCTTTATTTTTTTCAAATATCTTTCTCGCTTTGAAGTTTTGTTTGTGAATCTCATTGTTAAAAACATTAAATCATAGTCTAGCTCTAATAGAGTTTGGATTTCATCTAAAACTGCAAATCAAACCATAAAAAAAAACTTCACATCTATCCACTAAATTGGTGCAAAAAAGAAGCATTTAAGCCATTAAAGTATAGCCCTAAAGCAATCAAAGAACCATATAAAAACTACAATCATTCCAGGATCCTCCAAATTGGATCCCGAAGTATCAACTAAATATTCTGCGGATTAAAAAAATTTAAGAAAACGTAGAGTAAGAATTGAAGTTAATGTAAGTATAAATGAAAAAAATCTTTTATGACGTAGAACATGATGCCATAATATTTTTCTACAGTTTTTATTGACGTCAAGAGGACGATGTCCTCCATTCCTTCCTAAAGTTTTGAGCGTTGATTACAGTTTCTTTAAATTTACTGCTCTCGTGATCTTAGTTCAGCGTTAATCCTGGTATTCATCTGGCTCATTTATTTAACTTTTTTCCTCATATTTTATACAAAGAACAGAGAAAGTTTTTTAACAGGAAAAAATATTTGCCTCTTTAATTGAATAAATATTGATAACGCAAAGCTTTCAAAGTCCAAAAAGACAGTTTAAGAATTATCGCGGATTACCTGTGTGTATGCTTGGATACACGATAATTCCTGAATTACATGACCTATTTAAATGATATTATGTGAGCAGAATCATTCGTCACTTATAAGATATTATGGTATAGTAAGTGTCAATTTTACAAACAGTCGCTGAAAGAGTGAAAGATTCTATTGCGCCACATTTTTATAGAATCTATGTGTCATACGTTGGTTGGTTTGAAACACTATGGTATACATTTTTGATACACAAGAGCTAATGAAACCTCTAACTACTGTTTAAAGCCTATTCGGAATGTCTAGAATATCCGTGTCAACTGTGGGGTTTGAAACCGTAAACTCCAATACCGATGTGCAGCTCCGTACCAATTCAGCCATCTTTTGGCATGTAGTCAAACAATAGAGAAGATTTATATAATATCATTTTCACATAAGAGAGAGTAAGCCCTTTTTGATTTAAGCCTTTCACAGACAAGTTATCCGTTTCTTTGATTCATTATAAATTAATTCCCTTCATCTTAAAGCTCGAATTTTTGTTATACAAATTCTGCTTCAGATTTGAAAACATACATGAGTTATAATACCTTGAACATTTTATTTTATTACAGTTGATTTGCTTTGTATTACAAGCACAAAACTTTTAAGGATTTGATAACATTTTATAGGTCAACAGACTCAAAATATTTTTACTTTAAAGGTCATGAAATGTTAACAAACCTTTTTTTAGTTTCTTTATCAACCTTAATACTATCAACGGGATAGAGTCTATCAAAAAACTTACCAAACATACTGACCACTTCATTCCCTGACAAATGTTTTGCTTTAAAGCAGAAGAAAATTAAAATATTTTTCACCTTTATAAACTATCAGACATGAATGCAATAGTTTTACTAGAATATTTTTTTATAAAAAGCATTTTGTATATATGATGTACATTTTGTACGTATATATTATGAACATATAATTGAAAAATCAATATATATATATATATATATATATATATATATATATATATATATATATATATATATATATATATATATATATATATATATATATATATATATATATATGTATATATATATATATATATATATGTATATATATGTATATGTATATATATATATATATATATATATATATATATATATATATATATATATATATATATATATATATATATATATATATATATATATATATATATATATATATATATTCCTCTAACGCTACCAAAATATTACTTTCACAAAATTATATTTTGAGGTCGAATGTATTATTTTTTATTTTTAAAATCTTTGCAATATTTGAACTCTGTTGGGATATTCTATTTAAACACTTATCTTTATTACTTTTTTTTCACGTGCTATGTTGATTAACTTCATCAGTCACATAATAAATTGACTGATGATTAGAATTTTAGCTTACAGGAATCTGCATTCTAATATATTTATTTGAATTTATATTATAAAAGGAGTTTTAAAAAATAATCTACATGTTTCCGAAAATTAATCAATTTGTGCTTATAAATTACCAGTGGTGAACTAGAAAAAAGCCACTTCCTATCATGCCTGTAAACAATTTTTATGGAAAAAAAAACTGTGTTTTTGATAACCAAAACGGCTTCTTAGCAAGGTCACTGATGCAACCGTAAAAACAGTTTTACAGGCAAACACGAGCTTGGCAGACATCGTTCGGCCTCAAGTATAATTTTGTAGCAGATACTTTTGGTCTTCCTCACTATTCGAGTAACAAATATATATATATATATATATATATATATATATATATATATATATATATATATATATATAAATTAATTTTTCAAATATGTTTTTATTTAAAAAATATTTCATATTGATTTTTATAAGAAAATGATTTTGGTAACACTTTCAAAAACTATCACATTCATGTCAAATATTTTGTTTGTGATAACAAATTATTTTTGCTAAAAATATTTGTCAGGGAGCGAAGTTGTTCGGAAAGTTGTCTGGAAATGTAGAACAATTTTCGAAATGTTAATGATGTAAAAGAAATGAGTATACTAAAACAAAGTATTCACTGATACACATAAGTCAATATGACCGAGCGGTCAAGCTCTGTGGGTATGAACATCACTCCTACCATTGATTGAATTCTACTGTCAGTTAGACCTTATAGGGACACTTGTTTTAGGTGTGTAGTATAGCTTTCATAATGCTCATACTTTGGTGAAACAAATGAGTAGAGTAAAAAAAAATGATTACCTCGTGAATTTCATATTACAGTAGTCAACTTAAATACTGTAGTCAGGAGCGGTCTAAAGCAAGATTTAAGTTCTGGTTCTCGAAGGAAAACGTTGGTTCAAACCGCACTCCTTACATTCTATTTTTCAGTTAAATGTTAGGTAAGTTTTATTTAAGCGTAAAAAAAGCTTTCGAAACGTTCATACTTTGGTAATGGATAGTGTATAGGAAAACATATTATTGCCTAGCGTATTTTTTATTACTCTAGTCCTCATAAATATTGTAGTTGAAATGGCAGAGTAGTCTGAGGAGGCAGGTTCTGGTTCTAAAAATAGAGCGTGGTTTCGAACCCTATTCCTGACATTCTACTGTCTTTTTAAAGTTTTATTAAATTCCTACTAATAGTTCTCTCTCTATATATAAATATATGTTTATATATATATATATATATATATATATATATATATATATATATATATATATATATATATATATATATATATATATATATATATATATATATATATATATATATATATATATATATATATATATATATATATATATATGTGCGTGTGTGTGTGTGTATGTATATACATATACATATATATACACACATATATATATATATATATATATATATATATATATATATATATATATATATATATATATATATACATATATATATATATATATATATATATATATATATATATGTACATATATATATATACATATATATATATATACATTTATATATATATATTATATATATATACATACATATATATGTACATATATATATATACATATATATACATATATATATATATATATATACATATATATATACACATACATATACATATATATACATATATATATATATATATATATATATATATATATATATATATATATATATACATATACATATATATATATATATACATATATATATATATATATATATATATATATATATATATATATATATATATATATACATATATTATATTTATATATATTTACATATATTTACTTATTTATAAGTCTTGTTCAAATTTTCAATAGTTAATAAAACTCTTTTAGTCATCCCATTAAGTTCAAATACATTTTTTTAAACTTGTAGTGGATGATACTTGATGTTAATATAGTTTTTGAAATAATAATTCATTAATTAAATTTAAATAATTTATATTTTTTGCAGAAGACTCGAGCCAAGATAGTTGCGCGAGTCTTCTGATTTCGCCATTGCGTCGCCATTCAGTTTAGAGTAAACCTAAGAATTGGGATTGGAAAATTCACGAGATTACACGAAATTTAAAAAAAAATTATATATTACTTGTTTACGTGAGTAGAAAAAATTTCGAAATACTATAAAATAAATTTTATGGCAAAGAAACTGAGATATCAGTTTTTGAAATTGGTTCAATCTGTTTCTTAAAAAAGTCAATGATGCAACCGTAAAAATAGGAACGTCTACAGGAACGTCAGAAAGTTCGTTCAGCCACAAATACAATTTTACGGTTATCGAACAAAGAAACTGTGAAATCAGTTTTTGAACTTGGGTCAAGAATCAAAATGGTTTCGTAGCATTGATGTAAATTTAGCAAACAGTAGCTGCGTTTGACCTAAAAATTATATTTTTTTACTGTGATTTTCTAGTCATCCGTAGTATTGGAGTAACAAATATATTACAAATATATATTAATTTTTCAAGTATAAGTACAAAATCAATTTTATAAAAAAAATGATTCTAGTTATACTATAGCATTCACGTCTGATTGTTTCTAGAGGTGTAAATATTTTATTATTTTAGCTTTAAAGCAAAATATTAGTCAGGAAGTAAAGTGGTCAGTATGCTCGGTAAGTTTTTGGTAGACTGTACATCCCACAAAATAATATGCAAACAAGAATGGAAAATTGCCGATTCTAAAACTCTTTGAATGTTTTGTTGCGGAATCAAAGCTCAGCAAAAATTGTGATAATGCCTATAACTATCCACAGACTAACACAGCTTAGTTGAAAAATATTATAACACGACTATAAACGATTACAGTACTTTTTTGTCTTAAAAGTAATAAAACCATAAAAAATCAAAATTATAATCTTAAATAAGTTATCTTTTCATTATAGTTCACTTAACAAGAGTTGTTTCGATATTTCTATGTTGTATTAATGCAGACTTCACTAAGACCGGTTTCGTTCATATGAGAAATACTGAAATTTTTTATTATATATTGCAGACTGAAAATAAAACGGGATACGCACAACAAAATGTTAAAAGAAACCTAAGAAAAATTTATCGTTAGCTTATCGTTTTTTAGTCATGCGAGGTATGCACATACGTAGTTTATTACGCACTGATTTCAGGCTAAAATCAGTCAAAACCGATATAGGTGTTGTCAAAATAGATATTTTAAGTTTTAAAGTTTATCAGTACTTACGTACAGACGTAATGCATTAACTAGTCAAAATGAATTCAGCCGGGTAAAGATATATATATATTTCCGCTGAAATCTGATGATGAAAGTTTTTAAGATAAGAATACTTTTTATTTTGTATTAGGAAATAGAAAGTCTCAATTTTAAAAAGATTTTCAGAATAAATAAAGGTACTGCATTAGGTAACAAAGCTTCCTCCTTTTCATAAAAGAACAGGCTTATATAGTTTATATTCAATTCGCCTATAAGTGATATTTTCGGATATTTCGAAATTTCCTATTTCTTTATGCATTTTATCTTTCTATAAATTTTTAAAGGTGAATTTTTAATAATTACGTCAAAAATTGTTCAATGACTTTTCAATGACGTCAAAAAACTGTTACGCACTGGCATAAAGTTGGTGGTCAACTTTAAATTTTAACAAAAATAGAGAACCAACTGCTACAATTAGTATATGATGTTCTTTTTGCAATGCAATATTATATATTATCTCTTGTATTTGACTAATAAAATCCAAGTTTGTTTACACTTCCACCATTTTGTGTGCATGAGTGTGTTAAAGACTGGCATGCTGAATTTCACCCCGTTTTACTCGAATTTGTCTGTTTGGGATTGCGAATGTCAAGCAAACAAGCAAAGTACTTCGATATCACGTTTTGGCTTAATTCGAAAATGTCTTTAATTAGTTTGATTTCAAGAAAAAAATCCAACATGGCTCACTGTTTCTCCTTTTCCGTTTCCAGCTCTAATACCAGCGAAAAAGAAAAAAATAGACAGTAATAACATATAGTCGAGGAAACTTTGAGATCGTGAAGCGTGCGAAAAAATTCCCACAATACCAAAGTGTATTAGAAATAATGGAAAAAAGTAATTATATACTTCTATTTATTCTCATAACAAAAGATAAGTTAACAGCTGCCTGGATATTTTTTGCTACATAATGAATGCCTGTAAAGGGAATTATCACAAAGCAATTAAAACCGTAGAACTACATGACAGAAATTTCCCTGAGAAACGGGAAAATTAATTATTTCGAGGAAAATATTCGGAAGCTTTCTTTTAACAAATGCGAAAATTTCTCTCTACCCCTCCTTTGAGCGGAATGCGAGAAGTTTTAGAAAAGTAAAGTAGAGATATCAACAAGCCGAACTTTTGAACTTTAACACGACAAGAAACATTTCGTGGAAATTGAAATAACCCACAGTTCCTTTTACGAAAAACAAGACACAGAATTCAATTTCAAATCTTCCCCCTTCCGGGAACTTTTGCGACCACGTCATTTCAAATACCGCTTTACTTTGTGTCTCCCGGCTCAAAGGAACACGGAGTGTAACTTGTACTAGAATTAGACCGCCTGGTGCGTCTTTTATGCGGAGGTTATATGTAGAATTCAGGAAATAGGTATGTTTGTTTACGGGATGACACCATTCAGTCTGCGATATGCAGGTCGATAGATATTAGGTTGTGGAAAAAAGAAATCCATTATTTTTTACGGTAGATGGCTGTAGTGATTGATATCTCGTAAAGTATCAATCAAACAATTTCAAATTTATGCTCATTGTTAAGGTGACATTTCACACTAAAAAAATTTTTTTTACTGTTTTTTGTTTGGTCCATTCAGTTGTGAGTTACAGGGTGTTAAAAATGGAAGTCAACAAAGAGAAAATTCGGTACATTTTACAGTTTTTCTTTGATAAAGGCGAAAATGCAAGCTAAACGGCTGAAATTGTGAATAGTGCTTATGGTGCCGATACTGTAACAGCTAATTAAGTGCAATTTTGGTTTCTTCGATTCCTGTTCATGCATTTTTTATGTCAAAGATGCACCTCGAACAGGCAGGCCCGTCGTCGAAAATGTGGTTAAAATCCCAGAAATAATAGAAGTTGACCGGCATGTTTGTAGTCGTAGCATCGTCCAGGAGCTAAAGATCAACCATAAAACAGTTTTAAACCATTTACGCAAAGTTGTATTCAAAAATAAGCTCGATGTTTAGGTGCCACACCAATTAACAACAAAAAACACGATCGAATGTCCGTCTGCAAAGCCTTGGAAAGGAATTAAATCGACCCATTTCTTAAACAGATGGTGACTGGGGATGAAATATGGGTCAAATACGACAGTATTGTGTGAAAATGATCGTAGTCAAATCGAGGTGAAGCAGCACAAACGGTGGCCAAACTAGGACTAATGGCCAGGAAGGTTCTACTGTGTATTTGGTGGAACTGGGAGGGAATCATTTATTATGAGTTGCTTCCGTATGACCAAACACTAAATTTATATCTCTACTGTCAACAACTGGACCGTTTGAAGTTAGCGATTAACCAGAAATGGCCATAATTGGCCAAAAGAAGAAGTTTTCTGTTCCATCGGGACAACGCTAGGCTACACACATCTGTAGTTGTCAGAAACTCAGGGAGCTTGGATGGGAAGTTTTAATGCCTCCACCATATAGTCCGGACCTGGCACCAAGCGATTACTACCTTTTTCTCGCATTGCAAAACTTCCTGAGTTATAAGAAATTGGGATCAAGAGAAGATGATGGAAATTGATTACTAGAGTTTTTCGCCAATAAGGACCAAGACTTCTATGAGAGAGGCATTATGAAACTACCTTTAAAATGACAACAAATTTTACAACAAAACGATGCATATTTGACCCAAATCGGACAATCCGAAACATGTTAAATAAAGTCATTAATTACATTAAAAAATAATGGATTTCTTTTTTCCGAACCTAACATATTAGGAAATTTGAAACAGTTTCTCTGTCAACACTATTCTCGATTATATGCAGTTTAAGGAAATATTGCAACAAATGAATTCAGTTGTGTTGGGGTAAATTTCAACTTATTAGCAGAATGCCCAGAGTCATATTATGCGTGTGGTGGGGAGATACGTAGAAAGTCCAAAGACACAGTTCATTTCATGGATTAAACGTTTATTCGTTCAGCTCGAACGATAAAAATATAAACAAGATATTAAAATAAACTAAAGCAATTTTCGGCATACTACATCGTATTTCCTTACGACTGACTGACCAACATTCTTAGCAGTACCAAAGAATCGGAGTTACAGAAAAGGCCGAGGAGCTAGCCGGGAAACTCCATTTATACCACAGCTCATAGTTAAAATACATTTGCATAGAAGGAAATGCGGTTACGGCCAAAATGACCGATATCGATAAACCTTTCCAACAAGTTGGTATTGATGAAAAATATTAGGCGCATACAGCATAGTGCGCGATTCAGCGTCATAAATACGACAAGTATTCACACAAGTACTATATGTGTATTTGTGTGTTTGTATGTAATATCGTTATCGTTTAGAGAACTACGGTCTGCTTTTTGCAACACGTTGGCTAATGAGACCGGGACCTATTGCTTAAAGCCGATTCGTGTTTCTATGTAAGTTTCGAATATTATGCCAAATAATTGTTTAGATATCAAAAATTTATTTCGTCTATTTTCTATTTGGTTAGAAATTAAGTCTTTCTTTTAGATATACTACAACATTTTCAGTTTAACAGAATAGATTCCTATATAAAAAATACTGTGAACGAATACAATTTTGGTATAAAAGTCACATTCAAAACAGGCATACAGTCTACCAAAAAACTTACCAAACATATTGAACAACTTCGTTCCCTGACAAAAGTTTTTCTAGAAATAATTGAAGTTATTAACACGTGAGAGCGAGCACTATCTGGAGCTACATATTAACCAGGACTCGGAGGATAGGTGCAGCTTTTCTCAGCCAAATACCAACTAAATTTCTTTTGATGAGGAACAGAAATTTGTATTATCAAAAATGCATTACTTAAAATTTAAAATGTATGTTAGATTATTTGTAATTTTTAAAAGTATTTTGAACTGTAGACCTTTACTCGGTTTCATTTCGAAACTTAAAACACACACGAATTAAAAACGTAGAACATTTATAGAAAATTTTTATTGGGATTATGAAGTATTAAATCCCATTTCTTTCACTTGCATATCTTGCAAACAATTTTATTTTATTTACGGGATTTTCTTCACGTTTAATGGAAACACAATCAGGATTTTCTGTTTTTTAAAGTGGGGCAGAAATAACACTTTTTTCATTTTATGGAGCTCTTTAATATCTTTAGAGGAATATGAATTTTTCTGATTTGGAGAGAAGCCATCCGATGAAATCTATTAAGCCTTGTACCATCGGTAGCCCTAAAAGTCTTACACATTTACATGAGAATTTTTGTGTCCTTGAGAGTGTAGAAGACCGATAATTCTTTCTGAAATACTTGTGGGGCGAGCTTTCCTTTCTGGTAATAAATTATTTACAATGGCTTCAATATAAAACTCCTACTTACACTCCGCAATTTTTTATAATTATTTGATAATTAAGCAATAACGAGACAGTTACAAGTGAGTATACAAATTTAGCATCGCCAAGTATTCCGGACATTTTTATGATATTACGAGACAGTGTTCATATATATATATATATATATATATATATATATATATATATATATATATATGTGTGTGTGTGTGTGTGTGTGTGTCGGGGTCCAGTAAACGACACTAGAGTCCTGACATCAGCTTCATATCTTTATTTAAATTCACCAACACTCTACTCAACAATGGCGTCTCATATTGGCGCCCAACTGCTAACAAAGGCAGTTTTCACTGCTTCGAGGAGCCACAGGTCCGACTTTCTTATCGCTCTCCCTCTCTCTCTCTCTCTCTCTCTCTCTCTGATCATTGCGCGTGAGCCGTATTTATGTGACTAATAACGCGAGGCGCGTTACTCCCATTAAAAGAATCCCTAATTAAATCTCTTAAATTACTCTATATTTTAAATCCTGACATATATATATATGTGTGTGTGTGTGTGTGTGTGTGTGTGTGTGTGTGTGTGTGAAAGGTCTAGGTTCGTTCTTACTTAACTTAGTAACGTTATCAAATAATACCACATGTGTTTCAAATTATTCCATTCATTTATCCCCTATATAATAATAGCCTAAGGTGTCTGTCGGCAAATTTTTGAAGCGGTTGTACCTGGAATGGATTCCTCGGCTAAGGGCAGGCGATTAAATTTATCAATTTATTCACGTAATAAATAGGTAAAAATAACATTTTTTTTCTAGCATTATGACGTCATTCCTTTAACCATCTCATATAATCATTTCTTGTTTTAAATTATTTAAATATCGCGTGCATTATTTTCATACGTTTTATCGCTGATCCCCTATATAATAATAGCCTAAGGTGTCTGTCGGCAAATTTTTGAAGCGGTTGTACCTGGAATGGATTCCTCGGCTAAGGGCAGGCGATTAAATTTATCAATTTATTCACGTAATAAATAGGTAAAAATAACAATTTTTTTTCTAGCATTATGACGTCATTCCTTTAACCATCTCATATAATCATTTCTTGTTTTAAATTATTTAAATATCGCGTGCATTATTTTCATACGTTTTATCGCTGAACTTACATATTAAGCAAATAATTTTCTTTTATATTTGACTTAAATAATAGATTAAATATATAAGTGATAATTTTAAATTCAATCATCGATTATTTTTTGTTGTAATGAAAATTTTATCATCGGTATTAACAATAAATTCTTTTCATATAAGTCGAGGACTACTAAATATCTAACTTTTAATTTATATATATTTGGAAATTAAGAAGTTTGTTTGTTTGTTATACATAACCACATGGTTTGACTAAATTAATTCCATGTGATTCTAAACTGCATTACAGGATCGGGAGACTCTAGAGGAGTATGACGATAAATAAACTATTGAGAGTGAACCAGATAATTCTCAGCCAAAAAACAAATCATTTTATTACCTGCCTCATTGGGTACTTAACAGTTCTGGAATATTAAAAATTTTACTGATCCCGTCATATGATGGGCTATATGCTAGTTTAGTATATATGTCATTCAGAAGTGGACTGGTGGTCCCTAATATTTTCTCTATATCCATTGTTTCACTTTTGTTTTCATTAACTGATTTCTCAACAGTTGACACTTCCACTAACAGTGTTTGTATCCTTATATTTTGTCATTTTAGCCAAATGATGATTTTTCACAGCATTTCTCCTCCGATCGCAAACACTGAATAAAATTGAAACAGCATGCGCCTCTAGTACTCTGTCTAGAGACCTATCAGACAGCTACTGAAAAACTTTGAAGTTTATTCTAATTGAATGATTTTTAAGAATGTTTTATAATGCTCCGGACTCTTTCTGTTGAGGAGCTACTGGAAAGTGAAGATATCACTAGAATGGATTGGTCAGCGTACTCCCCTGATTTAAATCCCATCGAACATGTGTGGGATGGTTTGGGGAGACGCATTGCAGCACTCTTACATCCTCCGGAGAACACCCAACAACTCAAACAGATGCTGATTGCGGAATGGGCACTCATACCTCAAGAGATGTTGGACTAGCTGGTTCTGAATATGCGGAGACGGTGAGAAGCAACCATTGCAGTTAGGAGACGGTATATCCCAAGGAACATCTGCTTGTTGTTTTTCCTCTTGGATAGACAATCAGGAGTCACGATACTATGCGTTAAATAAAGCTTGTGTTTGATTACATACCATATGCATTATATTCCTTTTGCACCACCGATGCTTTCGTCATCCTTTAAGTACATAATACTCTCCTTCATTCTGAATTTGATGTCTCTCAGAAGATTTCTCGAGGAGTTATGGCAAAAAGCCCACCTGTTGCTTAAGTTTTG
>CM063504.1:152951162-152998662 GCA_032207245.1 Pardosa pseudoannulata | reverse complement strand
AGTAGTGGAGTTTTTGCTTACCTCGACACTAATGACGAACAGTCTCCTTGCTTATATATCGGGTGAACTTTATAATGACAACATACGATATCACGATATTCACACCCATATTCTACCAGGCTTGTACCATCGTATTTCGTCCCTATTGTAGAGCCTTTTGGTTTGGTTTGGTTTGGATTGGAGTGCTACGGTCTACTTTTTTTCAGCACGAGGGCTAATGAGACTGGGACCTACAGCTTAAAGCTAATTCCGAACGGCTACGAACATCCATACCACAGTTGGCTTCGAACCCACAAACTCTGGTACCGAAGGCAAGCACCCTAACCAATAGGCCATCGTTCGGGTATAGGGCCTTTTAGTGAAAATTAAAAAACAAATATTTATTATCTCACCAAACAGCCTTGCAAATTAAATAAATATCAAACCACCTTTTACTTCAATATCATTGACTCTTCAATGTCTACAGGGATAGTGTGTGTATGTGTGTATATATATGTGTATATAAATCAACTGCATTACTCATGTAATGAAATGTTTACTTTTTCACTATTAGCGTTGTTTAAAATGAAACAGTCTATTGAAAACCAACTTATCTGAATCGAAAACAGAAATAAAAAGGTTTTCGGAATGCATAGGCTACACTCCCTCCGAGGTTCGCAGCAACGAGTGTATATATGGGAGTCGGAACTAAAAAGCATTTATGTCACACATTTCAAATTTTATAAAGAAAGTGTAATAAACACTTTTTTTACTAATTTGTATGATTTGGGCCTTTTTTATTGGAAAGCTTTATAAATGTCTCACTGAGTTAAGAAGAGAGACATGACGCTTGTAAACATACGAAAATACTGGAAATAAGATTATTAATATCCAAATGGGTGGTCTTTACATCCAAACTATGATATTTCCTAAGACCTTGTCCAGTTCGCTATATCTCTCAAATTTAGAGAATGGGGGTTATGCTTTTATCACCTAAAAGGAGAAAAAAACATGAAAAATATGCAAAATTCTTAATTTTTAAATACTTATGATGATGCCCTTTACACTTGATGTGCTATATAGTTTTGTATTATCATTGAGTGTAAGTTTAAATCTTAGACTTTCGAATAACATAGGTTAAATTGAACTAAGAAAATCTCTTTTATTTAATCAGCCTGAAATTTCTAGTCCACAGTTCAAAAGAACGCTGTCTTAGTTCAGCTTCAATTTCCAACCTTTATTTTAAAAATAAGTTATACCGACAAAGAAGACTCGGAGCGGAAAATGCTGTGGCCGCGTCGGATGTAAAACATAAAATTTCATATCTCACAGCGAGAGAACGGAAAAATTACTCCTTTCTAAGCTAATTTCTTTGCCAGCAGAAATTATTAGAAATTCTGCCTTGTTAATAAAGGGATTCGTTATGTTATTCTGGAGTTTGGGATGATACCTACTGATTTGTTTAAGAAGTTGAACATGCCCCTAAATTAATGCAGACGAAGCTGTTTAAAAGTTAGTTCTCTAGGCATGTTCTGCTGGTATGATTTTCTTAAAAAGGCACGAATGTTGTGCATTATATAAAGACATACGTTAAAATTTGGGAAGATATTTTAAAGTTATTTATAATCTCATTTATTCATGCGCTGGTTCTGTCAAATAATGTTTAACTCGAATGACCTTTGTTTTACAAAAAAAAATTAACTATAAGTTCTTAAGTTTTTGATTTTAACTTTCAATTTCAGAAACTTATATATTTCTTTATACGTAGCTAAAGTGTTTTTAATCCAACTTTTGACTTTTTTGGACTGAAGTTCTCGTCGAAATTTCCAGATGACATATCTAAACACCTTACACTTTCCAACAGTTAATGTTCCTTAGATGTTTAAGATATTAAGTTAATATTCAAGGTATTAAACACACACACATATATTGTGTGTGTTTAATGTATTAAAAGTTTAATCTAAAGGCAATTCAATTTTTTCCCTAGTTTTAATTCTATATCGTGATAAAGAAGAAAACGTCAATGCAAGAGCGCTTTCATTTTTCCATTGAAAGTCATATCTTGCATATTTTACTCCTTTGTCTCATGTAGAATTCATAAGATTTAATTGAACCTTGAAATTTGATTCTGCGAAATCGAGTAAGCATCTAGTTCCGTTACTAGACCACAGTAACATTGAATTTTCGAATTCGCCTGAGAAAACTACTTGGTTTAGCTCTGGGCAGTAAGTTTATAAAAATTTGCTGACAACTGTCTTAGTTGATAAATAAGTGGTGAACCCAATCAAAGTTTTAGCTTAATAAAATGTAGAGTTAAAAAAATGTGTCGGTTAACTTCTTTTGAAAGTTAAAGGGAATCAATGACCAATCATAAATGCAAGTAGGACTTTGCTGAGTTTAGTTCCAGTGAGAACGAGTTTTTGGTTGTTTAATGAAGTAAATGTTAACTTAGATGGTCTCGAAACAAGTTAGGGATATTGTCGCTTGAGCAAGTAGGACTTTGCTGAGTTTAGTCCCAGTAAGAACGAGTTTTGGGTTGTTTAACTCCTTGAGGACCAGCACTTAAATGCTATACGAGTGACCGTTGTGAAAACCATTGACGTTTACCCCATCTAGTAATTAAATCTAGCATTTAAAAATTAAAATAAAACGCTCAGATCTCCTATTGCGCATATTCAACGCTTGTCTCTCAATATCAACTGAAATGAAATCGCTGCGTCGCTTATGCGAGACGTTGGTCGCGAAGGTTTTAATGAAGTAAATGCAAACTTAGATGGTCCCGAAACAAGTTAGGAATACTGTAGCTAGAGCCTGTACCGGCCGCAGTTTAAAAGCTTCGTGCCATGAATTGTTATGTCGGCTTTTATAATACTAAGGTTTTATTGGGGAAGAACAAAAAGTAATACATTGGTCTACAAAAATACCTGTATTCAAGCATTTGAGCCCCAAGTAATGTATATACTCCTCAGTTTTTCAACTACATTAATGCTATTTTGATAAAATTGCTTTTATTTTGTTAAAATTTTTAATAAAAATTACAAAACATTTCTTTAATTATTTTTACATAATGTACAAGTAACATATTGATCTCCTTTAAATATTAGTTTATAAAATATATTTTTAACGGTGTATGTAGGTTTTTTTTAAGAAATCTATTGTTCTACGAATACCATGAATCGACAAAGTTTGAAGACAACTGGTATTATAATACTCTAATTGACACGATATTCGACCCGATTTCTAGAACAACTGGTGATTAGTTAGCTTCGATTTATATGTTTATTTCATTTACTTTCAACACCCTAAATCAAGAAAAGTTTATTTAATTTTTTGTCTCTCCCAAAAAACACATTCTCCTTCCTACATTTCATGCAAATCGCATTTAAATACATCAATTATTTGAATTTCTATGAATTTTTAAAATATTTATGGCTTTGGGGGCACCCAAGACACACATATAATAAATTAAATATCTCATTAGAAAGAAGATTATCCATGACTGGCCAATAATCCTTCCGTTCCTATCATCGAACAAATTGTGTTTTTCTTGTGGGATACTCGTGTTTGCCCTTTCTGTCTATGCTCACACTCAGACATTTATTTCATGTTTCCGTAACCGCGAAACACCCGATAAATCATCTTCAGACCGTTGTGTTTGTGACATTTTGTAGACATTTTGAAGGATAGGAGAATATAGATATATGTATAAAAATGGTTTTCGATTCATCTTGTTCCAGATAGAGATGTTGCCACGAAAATAAATAAAATATACTTTTTTAATCTCCAATACCAACTGAATACCTCTGGGAATTTTTCTGGGAGCATAAATACGTTATAGAGAAAGATAAAAATTTTGAAGCAGTAAAAGTTTTTTTATTTATAGATTACATAGTATTTAAAATACTAATCCATATATCAGGCATGTTCCCGTAAAATTATTTCTTTATTTCTAAGCGTAACATGTTGATTATAACTGCTTTTTATGTCGGTTTAGTTTTGCAGTGCTACGGCCTACTTTTTTGAAATACGAGGGCTAATGAGACCGGGACACACTGTTTAAAGCCGATTCCGAACGGCTACGAACATCCATGCCATAGTGGGATACGAACCCATGAACTCTGGTTCCGAAGGCCAGCATCCTAACCATTCGGCCATTGTTCGGCGCTTTTTATGTCATTTTTATATTTATCGAATATTAGGAAAATCTGATTTTCAAATTATTTTTATACTACAAAAATTCGATTTAAAACTATTCATTTTACTTTTTTAAATTACGAGTTAGTAATTACGTGTGGCTAATTCAATGTGTCAAAATGTGATATTGAACATGTTGAAGACTTCAAAATATATTGTCAGTATTCAAAATTTGTAGACGTGTGTAAATTCCAAAAAACTAACTCTGAAGACACAATATACGGCACATCATTTGTTAAAGAGCACTTACATTTTTATTTTCGGTGAACTGACTCACCGTCACACTGCTCGCAGGAATAGTTTTTCCTGATGCCATACGCACAAAGACATTTAGCCTGTGAACCATAGAGTCTAAATCTTATGCAGTGACTGTTCTGGAGATATTTTACACTTATTAGAAGCTAAATTTCACTGATTCCTGTCGCTGAAGCTAATAAAAGCGGTGGATGCAGCGGTGATGGCAATTTCTTCAAAACTAAAATTTATGATGGAATTAATTTAAGTACTAACCTAACTAAGGTTATTAAGATTGTCCTTTTGAGAAAGACAGAACTTTACTTGCGTTAGATATTTAATTAATCCAACAAATAATAATACTGAAGATATTAAATTAAAAAATCCGGAAGGGAAGTAAAGTTAATACCTCATCCAGTATTTCTTTGAGAATAAGCTGAAATACCTAATTGAAAATGTATAACACTTTTATCGAACCAGTAACCACATGTATACATGACATTTGTACCAAGTCAAAAGGATGAATTGGAACGATTAAGGAATTATTTTGAGACTTATCAAGTCTCGACTCTTTTCGTGACCGGAATAAATAGAAAAAGAAACGAAGAGAATAAAAAAAAGTTGCATTATTGAAGACCTGTACCAACTAGAGGTAACGGAACACTAAGAAAGCAATTGCTAAATACTAATTATTAACTAGGCATTTTGGCATTAGAAAATTATAAATGGCTAATTGGAAAAAGAGAGCAAAAGCCATTAAAACTGAAGAAAAATTAAAGAAAAAGCTCATAAAGAGATATAAAGTTAAGGAAAATATATAATAAAACATCAGAAATTTTATTACTTCACTAAATATTGAATTCAAAGTGCATAGGTGAATGGTATCCAAGAGTCGAAGATGAAAAACATAGCATTTGGGCATCACCGCCATTCTTTAATAAGCTGGTCAGCTTAAAGGATTATTGTAAACAAAGACATAAGAAGGAGTAGAGAGGAATTTCTCACGTCGATGTCAATGTCAAGGTATTGATTTTTACGGAGTACTAAGTGGTATAAAATTCACCAAAAGAAAAAGATGAAAACATAATTTGGAGCAACAATGCAGAGTAGCCAAATATAGAATTTTCCAGACTCGCAGCGACTTTCGAATCAAAAGGTTAGAAAGCGTGCAAGGTTTGGATTCGTTCTCATATCAAAGCTATGAGTAAACAGCGTCTATTTACAAGGTAATTAAACTGTACGTTGACTTCAACACACAGGAAAGTGGGTTTAATAACAAACATTCAGAGATAAATGTAACTGGAAGCAATTTCGAGAGTATATTCATTGGCGCCATCTATTAACACCATGGACAACTAAAGCTCACTCAGAATATTTAAAAATAGATGCAAAACAATTAAACTCAATAGTAAAAATTAACTCCTGATACAAAAAACTAGGGAATTCTCACAGTAGATATTAATAGATTTAAAAAAATGATTATGTGGCATTTACACGGTTACAGTATAACATGTGTGATTCTCATGGGCTCATGCACTTGTCTGGGCAATATCTTTAACTAAGAATAAATTTTAAAAAAATATTTTTGAATTTAATAATTGAACTCGCGTTATTTTCTTTCATTGCATGTATAACTTCGTATATGTATATGTATATATATATATATATATATATATTATATATATATATATATATATATATATATATATATATATATATATATATATATATATATATATATATATATATATATATATATATATATATATATATGTGTGTGTGTGTGTGTGTGTGTGTGTGTGTGTGTGTGTGTGTGTGTGTGTGTGTGTGTGTGTGTCATGTCCTGGATTGTCCGTCTTTAATTAAGGCAGTCGGGACACTAGTTTTCTTCCAAATTAACTCTTTATTTAGATCCAAAACATGAGGTGAGATAATTGCATGCTTAATACAAGTTACTGCGGCGACACAATGTCTGACATGAGAGCTATGGATCTCAAAGAGAGACTAGTCTGATTGGCACGACTAGTTAAACTCACGGCTTGGGCGAGAACATATTAACTGACGAGCTGACGGTTGGTGAGAGAACAGACTAACTAGATAGTTGACGGCTAGGGATAGAATGTCTCCTTTTCTAACTGACGGCTGGATACAGAATATGAACTATTTATACAAACTATAAAATATAACACTGTAGTGTTTTGCGGAGGGTGTTATTGTGGCTGACCATTTAGATTTTGCGAGGACGTGTTTGGGGAGTTCTTGAAAGTCTTCATTGGTTCTCGCACTTTTCCTTTTTAGTCTAGCCGGACAAGTAGCGTATATCTCTATCCTGTGCGGTACAGGTGGCTGGCGTGGGGTTTAACTCCCACAAGTTATGTGACTCTATAATGCCACGGGGTTTTACCCGTTTAATTTTACGCCTTCTGTAACGTCAAAAGGGGATTAAAAGTGCGTCTTTTTAACTCACTGGTGGTTCACATCTGTGTGTTTGCCGGAGGCCTTGTTTATTTCCCACACTTATAATCTCTGTTGGGTTTTTTCCTTATTACTTTTTGTTTTCGGGGTGGGAGGGGCCTTATTCCTATACATTTTATTGCTATAGTTTTATTGCTATTGTAATAGTCCCATATTACATTATTATTCCCTTCCTATAATACAATACGGGTAAATCCCCTGTGACAAATATATATATATATATATATATATATATATATATATATATATATATATATATATATATATATATATATATATATATATATATATATATATATATATATATATATATATATATATATATATATATATATATATATATATATATATATATATCAGGGCTGTAGCCAGAAATTATTTTCAGAGAAGGACCAAGGGAGAAAGGCATTTTAATTTGTGAATGATACTTCGATGAAAGGGAAAGAACTGTATTTCCGGACTGTACGGCACTGTACAGCATTGTATTCCAGTGCTGTATTTGCGGCCAACGGCCTAGGAAGACTTTTATGGTCTGAGAGGTTGTTTTTTTAAGGGAATAACTGTTCATGAACAGCTAGGAAAATAGTACACACACACACACACACAAACATGGGACAATATCTATCTACAAAATGGTCTTTCAAAATTTCGGGAGGGGACCAGTCCCCCAAATCCCTCCCCCTGCCTACGGCCTTGATATATATATATATATATATATATATATCTATATATATATATATATATATATATATATATATATATATATATATATATATATATATATATATATATATATATATATATATATATATATATACATATATATCTTGTGTGATTTTGTGTGTGTACCTAATATTTAGAATACATCTCCTATATCTTGTGGTAAGACACAAAAAAACCCGCATTATAAATTTAACAATCAGTGAACATTGACCATTTGAATTTTGAGTTGTTGATTTTGCACTACCATGCATAAAAATCAATTCTAAACTGTCAATTCAAAAGATCAGGCTATTATTAAGCAACTGTAGTAAAGACTGCCGTAATAACTAACTTCTCGTGATTCCTTCTAATTCATTTTTTCTGGCATCACAAGCGTTTGATAAAACTTTATTAACTTCTGCTGCGTGACATAAGACGAAGAAAGCTTATTTAGAACGAAACGATTAGAAAAAGTTAATAAAAGAAAATTGCTTTTCCCGCCTACTATGACAGTTCTTATTTGATCACGAGAGAAGAAAGATAGAACGACTAATTGACAATTATTATCAAAATTTTGAAATGATAGTTTTATGACTTTATTACGTCTGAAAGGACGTTGTAAAAGAAATAATGTTTCTTTAGTAGATTTTTGTGATTAAGTTTTTTTAAGGGAGATTAAAAGTCACTGGAGAACATAATTAAACAAAGAAGTAAAATATTATACTAAATTTAAGACCTGTATTTTATCTTTCCATTTGAAACACGTTTCATAAGTAACATTTCTTGTATAAATGATTTTTTATTTAACTGAGTGAATATTCTATATAACTGAGTGTATATATATTCATGTGTATATGTATGTTTGTGTTTTTGTTCTTTATACAACTCTACACGATTTGTTGTAAAATAACTATACTTTTGACATACTCTCTTTGCTACCGCAAAAGGTTACTATCTATATAAAAGCCTTTACCGTATTCTACATAATGTAAAATCTCAATATACTGAAATTTGATGTTCACTATCCCCAATAGATGGCACTACCTGAAAACTCAAAACAAAATCAATATGTCTTCTAAAGTTTAAATCAATCATTAAGAATTTTACTAAATCAAATCTAAAGATCTACAAATTGGTAATTATTTATTAAAATCAAATTAATCATAAGTTATAAATACTTTTTGAAAGTTTAAATACAGCAGTGATGGGATTCATCTTTTCAATTTTTTCTGGGTCTAATAATCATTTTCATTTTTTAATATTTTGGGACTGTTAGTCTTTAAGAAGGCTACATTTAAACATACAATTATAATATTTTCATTAAGTGGTTCAAAAGATATTAATTTTTGAATTTTAGCATATGAAGATTCTCTTATTAGCTTTATGTATACCTACAGAACTTTCATGGATCTATCTACAGCTGCTCTCATCGGAAATTTAGTTTTATTCAAGTTGTTACATATCCTTTTATTTCTCTTCAAATTTAGGTTTGATTTCAGAAATTTCAACAATGGTGTGAAAATTTGTAAGGTAACGCGAATATTTAATTGTTCTCAATACTTAAATAAGTTATTCTTTACATCTACTGTCTTTTTCTTTATTCTCTATAATTTAATAATTCACTTAAATTGTCATATTATTATAAATAATGTTACTATATACTTCATTTATATTCATTTATTCCTATTCAATGTAATGACTAATCTAAATCAGAACTTCAAAAGTGTTCGGGATTGTGGAGTCAAGAAAAATATCCATAGATTTGGAAAAATGTGAGAAACTAAGTTTCTCAAAATTTTCTGAAAGTTTTTGCTAAGTTTCATCATTGTATGACCATAATTAACGGAGATATTAACTTAGAACCACTAAAAATTCTACTTTTTTAGTTGAAATGTGCATTTTTCTTTTCCAAACGAGTTCTAAATTAGAGATAAAAAGAAGCCATGTACTTTGTTGAGTTTTATTAAACTACATCTAAATTACTTTTAAAAAAGCAGTCAGAATGACACTTTAGCTGATATTTTTTCTGGGAGATTCTTATATACATTTTGTATTAACGTGCACTTTAAAATTTTAATTCAAGCCTAGAAGTCAGCTATCAAACAGGGTAAGCTAGTAATGTATAAAACACGGTAGATTCATTAAAGAATTAATTTTGATAGTCTACTTCTAAATCAATCAAACTTTTCCTATATTTCGGTCCAAAGTATATTATAAAGTACCTTAATGGTTGATCTCCATCTCATCCAACAAAACGCAAGCACATCGAGAGAATTGTCATCTCTCTTCATCACCATGACAACAATTCGGAAGAACCGGGTATCAAAATCCCCAAGTGGTTCTTTTAAAAGGAAATCAGCAGTATCCACGTATTCCATTTCTTTCAAATTCTTACGATACATTTATATCGCTGACAAAGTGGACTTTTACTTCGATTATGTAATAGTCTACTATTGAGGTGAACGACTGCTTTTGCAGAAAAATACCTTTAAATAATAACAGCTTTAAAAACTATTGTAAAATATAGGTTATATAAATTGACAATTATAAAAACTTTTATCTTAAAATTGGGCCTAAATTATAAACAAAATAAGTATTTTTTTCGCGTTTGTAGAAATACTCTTAACACTACAACCGCGGGAGTTTCGGTCTACCTAAAATCACGAGGTGGATTAAACTTACCCCGATTGATATGAATCCGTCTTGTTATTCAGATTTTTTTGCAGAACCTCAAACTAACGCATCATACCGTAGCCACCCTTCTGGACTTCACAAAAGCTTTTGACAGAGTATGGAAACACAAGCTAATTATCAAACTGCATAATACCTTTAACATCTGTAGCAAAACTTTAGTATGGTTCTCGGATTACCTTCAACAGAGGTTTATCAGAGTCAAGTTCAATAAAACGCTTTCAAACACCTTTTTTGTTAGTCAAGGTTTTCGTCAGGGAACAATGCTTAGCTTAACCCTGTTTTCTATGTACTTGGCAGGGGCGGAGAGAGCTGTCTATTCTGGTACATGCATTGGTATGTTTGCAGACGACATTGCTCTTTCGTACTCCGGAGATGATATAGATATCCTCGAGTCTGAACTCAATGACTCATTAAAGGCATTGCCAGAATTTGAAAAAGATCTTAAACTCAACTTCAATCCCGTTAAATCAGTCGCTACCTTTTGCACACCAAATAAACACATGTATGACTATCAACCGAAACTAATATATGAAAACCAAAATCTTACCTATGAAAAGCTCTCAAAGTACTTGGCATATATACTTGATCCTGAATTTACATATAACAAACATATTGATTACATAGTTTTAAAGACAACAAAACGTCTAAATATTCTTAAATACATTGCAGATAGAGACTGGGGAGCTGATGCCGCTACCCTTAGAACTACATATCTTGCACTCAGCAGACCTATTCTTGAATATGGCTTTCCAGTTTATTACTGTGCCTCAGTTTACAACTTGAAAATATTAGACCGAGTACATCTGAGTGCAGCTTGGATAATTTCTGAAGAGGAGTTGCCCTTCAAAGATAGTCATGTTCGAGGCTGATTTAGAGCCTCGTCTCGTTCGAATACAGGCCAGCTTTACAAAATACTTTAGCAAAATTTATAGCTATGGCTCTCAAAACAATACCTAAAAGTATCTTTGTAATTTAGAAAACCACAAAAGACTCAAAAATAGCCCTTTTAATCAAGCGTTAACTCAAAATGCTTTTACTAAAAATGTTGTCACACATTCTCTTCTTTCCTGTATGACTCCAAATGAGGATTTTTCCAGAGCTCATTTTGATTTCAACCTTTCTTCCACCATCAATAAAAAGAATATTTTACCGGAATATCTTAGATAATTAGCCTCGGAAATTATTAATATTCCTAGAAGTGACATTAAATTGTATACCGATGGTAGTAAAACTGACAATCTTGCAGGTAGTGGCATTTATATTGAAACACCTCAAAGGACTTTCACGCTGTCTGATACAAATGTTTGATCTTTTGTATTTTAATTACATCATATTTTCAAGCGGCTTTATAATTTTTACTACCACTGCAGTATTAACTAAAAAATATTCTTAAAACTGTGTCATTTAAATTGTCTGAGAGTTAATGAAAAGCTAATATAGTAAGAATTTTGTGTCATAATTTTGCCAATATTTTGTCATATAGTCATAATTTTGTGTATAAAGCAAAAACGATGTAAAATCATATTTTAATTACATCTCTCATATTACTCATTTGAATTATATTTACTTCGATGTTAATTATTACAAGGAGTCTACAAAAAATAAATCATTTCTTTTCCAAGAAACTTTAGTATAATCTAGACACACCTAAAGTATTCAAAAGTTTTTGTCTCGAAATGCCTCTAAGCTCCAATAAACATTCGTTTTGTTACCTGCCCCCGGAAATACATAAATGTATACTTTAGAAACATTTTAGAGAAAAGAGAAAGTGAATTCACGGTTGTATGTTATACAAATTTATCTAAAGCATATCCATTTTTCAAAACTTTCTCATTTCAAAACCAAAATAAAATAGGTATATGTTGTCCCCTGACCTTTCTTGTCTAGCGCTATGTAAGAATGTTTCTATTCATGTATTCTCAAGAATGATAGTGCATAGCAACATTTTCTTTGGTCAATCCATGATAAATGAGCAAAATGATCCCCTTTTAAAAGCTTGTTCTTGTTATATTTGACTAAAACATGTGTATAGGAGAATTGTTGCTTTTATTTTTTGAATGACATAGTCTATTCTACCGTAATATTAATATCTCTTTTTGATGCATTATTCTTTTTGATGCATGCTATTTTACCATGTTTTTCGCGAAATCCATTTAATTCAGTGTCAGAATACTGAATAAAATGAACTTTAAACGTTTAGTACTTTTACATGTACGGGGTATATAATGCTTTATTGACTTCTTGCTCGATTATCATACAAAAATAGAGGAAAACAATTAGTATCCTAGATTATGTAGGGAATTTTTTTTTCAGGATGATCCTATTAAACAAAATTTCTGCAATCTCAGATGAAGCTTGAATAACTGGGGTAGGAGACTTCAACTGAATGTATATTTAACCCTACAATGCTTTTCTTACGTTTCTGAGACTTTTGTAATTAAAAGTAATGTAAAAGCTGAAAATAAGTTCACCGAACAGTACTTCCCTACTTAAAATGAAAGTCTATTTATTACTTCCCCATCTTTGGTTTAAAATATTTTTAAAAAGCTTTCATGTATGTATAAAAATTGTAACAGCGCTCGATAAAATCAGGGCAACGTTCTAGAATGAAAATAAAAACTATTGGAACAGACAGTTCATTAGGATAGTAATTTTTATGTTTCTATTAGCATTTTATATTGTTATAAATGGTTTTTCAAAAAATTATTAATTGCAGAGAAAATAAAAAACAAAATACTCCTGTATGCGCATACTCGAAATACCGGAGAATCGACTTTACAATTTCGTCCTACCGATTGTTATCGAGAAATCAATCCAAATTTAGAGTCCTATATGAGATCTCGATATACAAAAAATTTCCCGAGGATAAAACTTAATATTCTGTTATTATTTTAATTAGAAGTTTCATGTGGTTAAAATGAGAGAATAAGGTACAGTAAAGTATTATTTTATCCACCCGTAAAATAAAAAGATACTAATAGCTGGCTAATCTACCAGTAAACCGGAGTACCGAGCAAATACAACACCGAGTGATTTGTATTAATACAGCAAAAACTAAGAACTATTTAAATAGTACAGTGGCGAGCAAGTGGCGAATTTATCCCAACTGTTCTTTGGTACAGGAGACCACGCGTTCGAATCCCGATCCTGGTATGGATTTTCGGAGATGTTCAGACTCATGTCAACTTAAAGCAGTAGGTCCCTGTCGCATTAGCCCTGTAGCAGACTATTAAACCGTAGCGTACTAAACCTAATTAAACTAATATGAAGATGTTACCAGATTTTACATCTTAAAAAACTATGGCATTCAGATATCACCTCCAGAAAAGGAGGCAGTTGAAACACACGTAGAACAAGAAATATTAAGAAAAATAAAAAATTAAAGGAAACTAGATTGTGTCTGTTTACTTACTGTGGTGAGGAACAGTGGGAACACTTTTCCACTTCTGTTGAGAAACGTGAAGAACACAGGTAAGTTTTAAAATAATTTCTATAGTCTCCTGATACCGTTCTATGTATGTTGCTCCCTTTTAAATAAAAATAACAATTGATTTTATACAATGAATTGTAATAATCGAGTGCACACCATACCGGTCTCTCGAATGTTGTTCATAAACCTAACCAAAATCTGCTGTATAATAAAAGTACCGATGTATATGTATGAAATTATAGATTAATTATCCCAACAGAAACTAGGTCCTGTATAATTCGCCCAAGGTTAAGAGACTCTCCGCAAAATCTGCGCCTCAGGGATAAAGACGATTTCGTTTAGAAAATAGGGAAATGCTTTTCCCATGTTGAGCTCCAATTATGTGCAGTACTTTTCAGTCCTTAGAGAAAGGGTTCACTTTAAAACTGGAACAAGTTATTGCATCTTTAAAAGTAGTAATAAACTAAATAATATAATGAAACAAAGCAAAAGAGCATGTAATGTTAAAATCTCCTGAATGGATTATTATATCATGTCAAATAAAATGAACAGCCTCCCTAACTTCTTAGATACCGCAGAAACAAAGCTCTTCTTTTAAATACTAGTGGAATTTAATTCATATACATATGTTCAAGTATTAGAAACTGTGCTAGTACATTTTCTCACTGGCTAGTTAAGGAGCCGTCTCTCAACTTGGAATCAATCTGACCCTTCCCACGATCACTCTCTAAAGAAGTATCGAAAATCGTGGAAGAAACCGATCGGGCAATTTGTCCCTCTAGGTGGATGCTGTCCACCTATGAGCAATAAAAAAATGTAATTATCTGGCTTCAGCAAGAATCGTTCTATTCCTATGTCATACATTCAACATTGCATGAAATGTCCTGTAGCAGAACCACATGTGGGCATAACTCTCAGTGAAACAAAGGAGCAACGGGCCTTCAAATTTTAAACTTAGTCCTCTAAGTCTTCCGATTGACTTTTACAACGTAGGACAAACCAAAAATTCCCATTCAGGGAATACAAATATAAAACTTATTTCAGATTTCATTTGTAGTATGCATGACAACATATACAAAATACAAACACAGAATTCTACAGTCTGCTAAGGTTAAAATTTACCTCCCATTTTGGTATAGTTTAGTCCCTTATTTTACTGTAATTGAATTGTGTTAGTACTTTATAGTCTCCCAACCACGGCTTGGTTGTAGTTGTAAGATCAGTGTAAGAAGCAATAATCATTCTGAATCTCATAATTCATTAACATCTTCCAGTAGTAGTTTCCACAAGTAAAATTTACCTCAAATTTGTGTAGAACAGGAATTGTCTATAAATTTGACCTTGAATGCTGAGGGACGCTTGAGACCTTCACGAGTTTAATAAACACACTTTGGGTTTAGTTTGGTTTTGAACACTACACATTGTTTAAGCATGAAAATTAATTATATCTGTACTCACTGCTGAATCCCAATTTCAATTGAATAAAAGCCTGATGTGATATTAGAAACAGTGATTTTCGGTACCGAATAAAGAGTCATTCATTTGGGACTTTTGGAATAATATTTGTCTCCACGATCTATGCATAAATAGGTCATTTAAACCAAAAATGCTATCCTTACGTCCCCCAGACGTTTTGTAAGAAAAATTAAAAAAATTGTTAAAAAGCTGCAATATCTTTAAGGATCAATAAATCATTTTTTACATGAAAGCGTATGTATTACTTATCATTCCTGGTTTTCAAACAAGTTTTCAAAAAGTTGTTTTGCAGGCATACCAGTAATAACAACGTTAAGTAAAACAGAATACGGTAAAAAAATAATAAGTAAGCTGCAGAAATTACATGTTTCACGTGTAATATAAGCCAAATTAGATATCTATGTTTAATTTAGAACAAAGTACATGAACTAAAATATATACTCAAACATATAACGTCTTACAATGGTTACTTGTTTCTTACTTCAAAATGGTAAATCTGCATCTAAATTTTTACAACTGATAAAGAATTTTGGAAGATATGTTTGCAAAATGCACAGATGATACAGGACCCAGCTTAAGAGAATGGTTAGGGATTTTTTTGAGATTTAGAAATCGACCAAAATAATCATGGGATGGTCCATTTGCAACTGTTTGTGGCAGGACTGACAATCAAACAGTTAAAAATAGTCTCTGTAGAGAAAGTGCAAGTAATAAAGGACATCTTTATATATGAGTAAATTTAAAAGTCAAGAGGAGAATGTGCTACATTTTGCATATTACAGTCGCTATACCAACATGCTTTCCACTTATTATAATGTATAAATATACCTCAAACTTTAGACATCAGAACGTAGATGCTTTGTGTAATATTCCTATTCAACGAAAATTAATTCAGTTTATCTATTAAAATCCCTTTCATTTTACGCTTACTAAGCTGTGAGAAACAATTAGTCTTTTTAATGGAATTTTAGTATTATCCTTAGAATATTGAATCAACACATGAATTAAAAAAAATTATACAAAAACATTAATAACGACATTTTATTAAACGACAGGAAATAATTTTAACATAATTCTAAAGAAAAGAAAAAAAATTATCTAATTGTTTACAAACTGACAATAAAAAAACTATCGAATTATCAAGAAAAGGATTTAAATCTTTCACAAAAATGTATAGCTTATTTTGCACTGGATTTTTTTTCTGTATCTAAAATCTATTAGAGAATTTTTCAAACACAATAAACCATTTTAACACATTGTGTGTGGGTACATTTCGCAGCGGAATTCTACCGGGAGTAGGCGTTTTGAACATAAATTTATTTTTTCAGTTAAATCTCAATAGATCCAAAATTATTTAATTTTTTAACCAACTTTTCGTATTTTATATTTAAATATATAAACAAACATATAAATAGAAATATATAAAAAACAACCATAAGATTTTTGTAAACAAAAATATTTTTTTGTTGGTTAAATTTATAATAGCATCGTAAATACGGAAAATAAAATAGAAATTGTAGTATATAGTTTTTTTCCTATTCTGTGGTTCCTCATTGACTCTATGTAAAAACTAGTTTTTATTTGTCTAAATTTTTCCAGAATCTATGTAGTAGACAAGAACATTCGGCTTCGTTTTCCTGTATATACCGTTATTTTTGTACCCATAAACAAACCATGTTGTTACACTAACCCGTACTAGTACGTGACCCGCTCTCAAGTATCAATCGTCAGAAAACGTACTAGTATGTGTCCCGAATACAATGTTTTAAGATCAATAAAAATTAAAAATATATAATCCAACTGATTTCATTTTATTTTATTATAATTTTATCATCATTTACCATATTATTCCATCATTTATCATCATTTACCATCATCATTTCATTCACTTTTAAGTGAATTTCTTACATACCAAATTTAAACTAGTCTGAGAGAAAGACTTCAATTAATTCTTTAGATTTCATTTAGAATTTTTCATTAAAATTATCAAAAATAAGAAAAAATAATTTGATATAGACAGAACATGATTTAATTGCTCCTCTATTAAATCATGAACTTTTTTTATTTTGATTATATGATGCCTTAATAGAATTATCATTTGCTCATTCCTTTAAAGTTTGGAGGTAGGTTTTGTTTATTAAAGTCAAGGTACTAACTGACTAGAACTTAAATACTACCACATGGTAGCTTCCAGCAGTTTTAATATTTGTTTCACAAATGCCATGTTTCGTGTACCATTTCGTGTGCCATGCTTCGTGTTTCTCTGTACAGGAAAAAACAATAAGCATCCAAAATAATTCTCTGCAACAGTAAACTACAAATATTTTAAAAATAAATTTAAAAATCATTATTGCAACTGCTCAAGAAGCTTTATTTCAGATGTACAGGAAATCTATCATTCCGGGTAACATTAATGTATGTTACATTGAGAATTGCAGTTTTGTAGAAAGTGGATTGCAATCGATAAGTGCATACCTATATGTTACAACAGGCCTAAAGACAAAATTTCAACATTTTACGAATAATTGCCTTTAAGCTACTTTCTTTTCCTTAATATCCGTTATAATGAAATTTCTCCACATGTCAAGTGCTGACTGCAATCACAACAAATGAAGGTGCACTATTACTTGTTACAAAAATCCTAATTATAAAATTACTACTTTCTAAGGCTTAATGTACGTAAATACACAAATGTGTATGAATAGATATTAAGTCAAAGGACATCAAGTTATGTATGTCGAAAAAAAAGGCTGAAGATGAGTAAAACTATATGCATATCCTGCACTGCTATCAGTACAAAATGACTCATGTTCAGAAGTTGTTTTCCTCCTGATTTGCTGGGAAGGCAGACGTTTGTTGTGGAATTTCTCGGTTTCAATGAAGTGAACAATTAATATCTATGAAATATTCTGTGGTCAGATAAATCCCAAGGATTTATCAACACACAAAATTGCAAGAAAGGGGCACAGGCAAATTCTTTTGCAATTCAACTAGTACTGATACATTTGCCAAAGGTAATGGTATGTTTCGGGTTGACAGTGTCGCATATGATATCCTTTTTTTTGGGGGGGGGCTGCCTCTTCCGTTATCTGTATGATGAATGGTAAACGGTATGATAGTCTTCTACTTAACCAGGTCATTAGAACACTTCAACAGCGTGCATGTCTGGGTAGATTTATTTTCATGATATAGGGCTTTACTACTCCACACACCGCAAAGCCAGTCAGGCAACTGTTCAAGAGGTATTTCGGAAATGATCGACTTATTAGCTGTTATTGTCGAAAGCCTGGCCATCGAGATCACCAGACATCAATCTTTGTTTCTTCTGGTTGTAGGGTTATATTAAAAATGTTGTGTGCAGTGGCTAAATTGGAAATTTAGCTGAATTGAAGGCACGAAATACGCAACACAGCATATTGAACCTATCTGATGCAAATCTATCGATTATTAACAGATGTTTTCATTGTTGCGTATTAAGTGACCAAAGGACAATTACAAGCCGAATAAGGTCCTTTTCATGCGTTCTGGACCTAAAGACAATTAAAAACCTATTTTTCTAATCTAATGTGGTACAACATTGTAGTGCTGGGTGAACTTTTCCCCTTACAGCGCTACAGCTGTTGACTGACTCGGAAATTATTTTTCCGACAAACAATCGAAACACTCATGCCCATTAAACATTACTGTTGGTTTACTATGTAACTTATACCAAAGCAGTCGTATTTAGATCCAAAATGTCTCTTTTAGCCTAATCCACTTTTGTTATCCCGTTTATAGCTTTATCTATTGATCTTTGGAACATTCTCGTACTATACAGTTTCTCCTTTCATCCAGTATAGTCAGATGGAATTTGAAGTCATTCAAACCAATGGTTTTTTTTTTCTTTTTTGTCAGACTAAATATGAGACTTTACTTTGTATATATAAATAAATTATAATAACTTTGTATACATAAGTATATATGAATATATATGTCTGTGTGTTGATATAGATAGACATAGATATTTATACACACATATATATAGATCATAGATATATATATATGAATATAAATGGATAAATATGCATATTTATATATATATTATTATATAATATATATGAAATCTGTCTATTTTTATATTTCTATAAATAGGGATGATTTATAGATATAAAAATAAATATTATTGATTTTATAGAAGAATATATATAGCTTGGAGTCGAAATACTCGAACGGAAATTTTATAATTTATTGAGTTTAACACGAACGTGAGCATTTTATCTTTACAAAACTTCAAAAAGGAACTACGATTTCTCGCTAACAAGTGCTAACAAGTGATGTATCCGGTCCACTGTCAAATATAAAAAGATGTCCTAAATCCTAGGAACTTCCGAGTTAAAGGAAAATACTCATATTCCTTAACTATTAAAAAAAACTCTTAGCAAATAAACTTTAAAATAAATAAATAAATAAATTGTTTATTTCCGTTTGTAAATATATTCTGGATAAAACTAATAACAAGATCCCATTCTTAAAAAAAAGAATGCAATAATTTCTTGGTGGAACCTAATCAAATCCATATGTATTTTAAATGCATTCTCTTCCTTTAAAGTATTTTAATGGAAAAAAAAAAAATCTGCTTTAACAAACAACTAAACTTCACAAAGGAACTACGATTTCTCGCTAACAAGTGCTAACAAGTGATGTATCCGGTCCACTGTCAAATATAAAAAGATGTCCTAAATCCTAGGAACTTCCGGGTTAAGGGAAAATACTCATATTCCTTAACTATTAAAAAATACTCTTAGCAAATAAACTTTTATAATAAATAAATAAATAAATAAAATTGTCTATTTCTGTTTGTAAATATATTCTGAAAGTAAACTAATAACAAGATCCCATGTCTTATTAAAGAAAAGCGTGTCAATAATTTCTTGGTGGAACCTAATCAAATCCATATGTATTTTAAATGCATTCTCTTCCTTTAAAGTATTTTAATGGAAAATAAAAGAATCTGCTTTAACAAACAACTAAACTTCACAAAGGAACTACGATTTCTCGCTAACAAGTGCTAACAAGTGATGTATCCGGTCCACTGTCAAATATAAAAAGATGTCCTGAATCCTAGGAACTTCCGGGTTAAGGGAAAATACTCATATTCCTTAACTATTAAAAAAAAACTCTTATCAAATAAACTTTTAAAATAAATAAATAAATAAATGTGTTTATTTCTGTTTGTAAATATATTCTGGATATAAACTAATAACAAGATCCCATTCTTGTTAAAGAAAAGAATGGAAATAATTTCTTGGTGGAACCTAATCAAATCTATATGTATTTTAAATGCATTCTCTTCCTTTAAAGTATTTTAATGGAAAATAAAAGAATCTGCTTTAACAAACAACTAACTTCACAAAGGAACTACGATTTCTCGCTAACAAGTGATGTATCCGGTCCACTGTCAAATATAAAAAGATGTCCTAAATCCTAGGAACTTCCGAGTTAAAGGAAAATACTCATATTCCTTAACTATTAAAAAATACTCTTAGCAAATAAACTTTTATAATAAATAAATAAATAAATAAAATTGTCTATTTCTGTTTCTAAATATATTCTGGATATAAACTAATAACAAGATCCCATGTCTTATTAAAGAAAAGAATGGAAATAATTTCTTGGTGGAACCTAATCAAATCTATATGTATTTTAAATGCATTCTCTTCCTTTAAAGTATTTTAATGGGAAATAAAAGAATCTGCTTTAACAAACAACTAAACTTCACAAAGGAACTACGATTTCTCGCTAACAAGTGCTAACAAGTGATGTATCCGGTCCACTGTCAAATATAAAAAGATGTCCTAAATCCTAGGAACTTCCGGGTTAAGGGAAAATACTCATATTCCTTAACTATTAAAAAATACTCTTAGCAAATAAACTTTTATAATAAATAAATAAATAAATAAAATTGTCTATTTCTGTTTCTAAATATATTCTGGATATAAACTAATAACAAGATCCCATGTCTTATTAAAGAAAAGCGTGTCAATAATTTCTTGGTGGAACCTAATCAAATCCATATGTATTTTAAATGCATTCTCTTCCTTTAAAGTATTTTAATGGGAAATAAAAGAATCTGCTTTAACAAACAACTAAACTTCACAAAGGAACTACGATTTCTCGCTAACAAGTGCTAACAAGTGATGTATCCGGTCCACTGTCAAATATAAAAAGATGTCCTGAATCCTAGGAACTTCCGGGTTAAGGGAAAATACTCATATTCCTTAACTATTAAAAAAAAACTCTTATCAAATAAACTTTTAAAATAAATAAATAAATAAATGTGTTTATTTCTGTTTGTAAATATATTCTGGATATAAACTAATAACAAGATCCCATTCTTGTTAAAGAAAAGAATGGAAATAATTTCTTGGTGGAACCTAATCAAATCTATATGTATTTTAAATGCATTCTCTTCCTTTAAAGTATTTTAATGGAAAATAAAAGAATCTGCTTTAACAAACAACTAAACTTCACAAAGGAACTACGATTTCTCGCTAACAAGTGCTAACAAGTGATGTATCCGGTCCACTGTCAAATATAAAAAGATGTCCTGAATCCTAGGAACTTCCGGGTTAAGGGAAAATACTCATATTCCTTAACTATTAAAAAATACTCTTATCAAATAAACTTTTAAAATAAATAAATAAAATTGTCTATTTCTGTTTGTAAATATATTCTGAAAGTAAACTAATAACAAGATCCTATTCTCGTTAAAGAAAAGAATGCCAATAATTTCTTGGTGGAACCTAATCAAATCCATATGTATTTTAAATGCATTCTCTTCCTTTAAAGTATTTTAATGGAAAATAAAAGAATCTGCTTTAACAAAAAGAAAAATATGCAACCTAAAATAAATCTACGAAAAACCCAACCTCATCTTTCTATAGAATTTGAATTGAGTTATGCATGTAAAACTTCCGAATGTCGAAGCCTGTTGAAGGATATTGAGATATTAATGCGTCTCTAGAGAGACATTACTGGCTCAACGTTCTGCAACATTCGGCTCATATTGCGGAGAATTCCATCCACACCCCTGTCGTTTAATGAGTTATTTCTATGCAAATTTATTTTCTGGAATTTCGAAACCATTCTTTCCAACCGTAGAGTGCGTTTTTCAATCTAGATTTGGGATTTTACTGTTTTATTTCTAGTTTTAGAATAAGAAATAGGACAATGTAAATATGTTTTCTCAACTTTTTAAAAATAGTTATTGAAAGGATGTATGATAATTCGAACAAATAATATTTCATTTAGAGCTGTCTGTATCCAGTTTATCCCAGGGAAATTGCAAAAGAAACTAACTTTCCATTTCCCCTGGGAAAAAATGAGTGAATTTGTTTTTGCAACTTCATATAAGACGACCATACTTTCGAAAAGCAACATTAAGAATCATTCGAATGAGATTTCTGGGTTTATAAAATTTTAAAAGTATATTGTGATGAAAAGTAAAAGTTAAGAGGGAAAAAATTCAATACATCTCCATTTTTAATTTGTCCTGTACATTAAACTGTGACATTATTCTATTCAGTATTTCTTGTGTCATTGAAAATCAGAATTTCCTCTTTCGTACAGTATAACAAAATATATGTATATTTCCACGATTTTCTATAAAGTTTTTAAAATAGACTCAAAATTCAACTTACAGGTTTAATAACCATTTTCTTCTCGAATGTGTGAAATAAGATTTCTGTAAAATTCCAAAAATTTTCTCAAAAATTATAGATTTTACAAATGTATTTTGTTTTATTACCCTATGGACAAACAAACGGAAAACACTGCGTACATACAAGCTTTGTGTTATGAACCCTTTGGGAATCTATGTTCTAAACCAGTTATTCTCAGCAGGAACGGTAAAGCTGCTGCCTAGGGGGAGATGGAAGAATTCTGAGAGGCGGTGGCCATGTGTAAAGCGGTAGGCGGCGATATAAGTCTGTTTGTGCATTCACAGTTCGTCTTAAAACTCCGAAATTGAATTAATAAACCGATTATCCAGTTTACATCCCTTTAACCAGAAATAAAACTATCTAATATGACTGGAGCAGTAAATTTTATCCTTCAAGTTTCCATGCATGTAAAGTTAACCACCAACAATACAGAAAAATGAATTTTTTTCATCAGCATTCCCTTGAGTGTTGTATCAGCACCAAAACTTTTTAATAGCCATAACCAGTGTTTTAAAATTCCCTTTTCCGCTATTAATCGCAGTGCATACGTTAAGCCTCCTATCAGTATGAAAATTTCATTTGATCTGCGTTTCTTGTTTTGACTTCCGTATGCTTCATTTCTGTTTTTTCCACCATTTTCGATTTACTTTCATTGCTTATTTGGATAGTTGGACAAATGTGATTATTTCACTTTCACAGACAATATCTGTAAAAGGAAAGAAGTGGCTTTAATACAGTGCCTTAACTTCACACGATCAGAATTGTTCAATCACTGCCGAACTCACAACTATTTATGTGTTTACTTTATAACAAATTTCTATTAATTAGGCAACGAAATTGTATCATTTGCAGAAGCATCTCTAAAATTTTCATCATGACAAACTAAAGATTTTTGTTGTTTTTTCACAATTATCAGAGACCAGTTTCTGAAGGCATAGTAAACTCATACAGCTTGATAGCTTTTTAGGATATATCAAAATTAATTGCAAAATCAAAGAAAATGCTTGCCACAGGTAAACAGTTCACAGCTGACTTTGAATTGATATTTTAGAAAGTGCTTTTACACCTTCCAGCAGCGTGTAGTGTAGTAGAAAATGACCTAGAAGGCAATGATACAGTAAGATAATGAATTTGTGAGATGTCTGAAGTCGTTGAAGTATCCTCCTTATGCAAGCTTTTCACACGCACTGAATTTTCTCTTCAAGTTGGTGAATCAACCTTGCCAATAATGAGATAATTCAGATAGAGATATTACTGTTGGAGTTCGTCCTGTTTGTAAAGGAAGCAAAAAAAACATTCAAGGGATTCTTTAAATAAGGATTGCAGCTGCTAAAAGGGAATCTATTTTTAATGCTATTAAAAACTATTTCAGGGTAAAGTCATTCCTTTTGTGAACGTTATATTTGTTTTCACTGATATAGCTCTTTCAAGGATGAACAAAATCTACAGATAAACTTGGGAGATTATAGATATTTGCTGCTAGAACCATTAAAGATGTTCGCAATATCTGTCCAATTGATCTGTTTAAGGCTGATCTCCAACATTTTAGTAGTAGATTGAATATCTCTGAAAAGTGTCTCTTGGCCAATATTTTTCTAAATTCATCAGTTACCATGATGAGCATAGATTCTCTAGCTAAATATGTAACTGAAACAACAATCGTAGCTTTATCAGAGAATGTCTGCTTAGTGCAATGAGAAATTGAATTAGTCTCTCTAATTGCTTTCTGGGAACTGCTACGTCATTTTACGTTCGGATCTTCTGAATTACGCTCACAAACTACGCTATCTTACTGAATTATTGTCTCAAACTAATAATGGCAGCATTACTTTAAAAAGATTGTTATAGGCAATATTAATAATATTCCCGATGATGATTTGCATATTCACACTGATGGCAATAGAGGTGATGGTGCTATTACCAGTAGAGGTGTTTTCATTGGGCAGGGGAGTGGAATTGAGTTTAGAAGGAGAAATCATAACAGCTCAGTTTTTCGGCCAGAATTCATAGCTATTGAAAAATATTTGAATCATTCTGTCAATCAGGGTGTCAATACTGACATCTGAATTCTAATCAATAGACGTAGTTCTATTCAGAACATGAATAAATTGTGAAAATATGATGACAGAGCAACAGTGAACGCCGTTCAACCTGTGGGCTGCTTGGAGTCTTATAACATGATATTCTAATGGGTATCATGACATGTGGATTTTTACGATAAGGAGAGTGAAAATCAACTGGCCACGAAGACATTCTTAAGCTTTCTACTGATTTTATGGTGGCTGTATTTTTCTTTCAAAACTTGTCTTTGGGACAAACTAGAAACCAAATCCTATTGGAAGAAAAGCCCTGGTACATCAATGTGTCCTTTCTCGTGTTGTCCGTTTGGAACAAGCACTAATCATGATGAGATGGATCTTGCTAGGTTCAGAACTGGTAATCTTCCAGCTCTGTGCCTTGTGCCTTAAATTTATCCTCTTTACCCAAATCACAGTATGAAGTGCCACACTTCTGCTTATAACTTAACATACATTTGTTGCCAGAATCGTCAGATATGTTTCAGTGCTGGTGTTCCTTCTTCTCTCAATATACTAGCTGATGCTATAAATATCTGTTACTTTAGACTTAATAAAGAAACTCACTTTGTGGAAGCAGAATTTTGATCGCAACGAGTTCAGCCAGTTTTCAATATTGACGGATCTGCATAACAGTAATATTTCCATCAGAGATAAACAATTTCAACGACTTGAATCTTTGCACGGTAACTTTTGTTGGCAGGCTTCCTGAAGATATTTTGTCATAAAAAATTTCTCAAAGTGTCATAAACTATTTAATACATAATGAGATCTGGTACCTCATTTGGTCTGGTGTAGCCGAAAATACCAAACCGTATATTAAATTCTAAAAAAACCCTAAATTTTCATAAAAATATAAAAAATATAAATACTTTAATCAACGATGTGAAGATTACTTCTTTCATCCTAAATCTGTCGTATGTATGGATGGTTAGCAGTTCTATGTATGTGAGTAAAATGCAATCCTTTTAAGTGGACAAACCCAAGTTCCAAACAGAGAGTTCAGTTTTTCTTCCTTTACAACTGGCAACTGATATAATATTGATATTCTTCATATACAACTGTCATTTATAATTAAATATTTAAAAGTGATAAGGTGTACTTTGCGTTATAATTTATTATTCCTTTTTCTTGAATGTGTTTCTTCAATTAATTATTAATTATTTTGTTACCTTAATGATTTTTGCGATTGCAGCACAAACTGTAAATTTTATTCAAATTCTGAAATGAATCTAAACTTTCATTCAGGAGAACTTCGATTCGCGAGTCCAATAGCTAAGCGCAAAAAAATTAGTAGATGTAGATATTTAAAATATACTTTGTCTTCAATTCTGAATTGCATTTTAAACTCATCGAATATGAAATCAAAGAGTGCTCCCTTTACTTCACTCTTCAACAGAAAGGAGTTTTAATGCACGACGATCCTTAGTCAGTCTAAATCCGCACAAAGGGGATCGCTTTATTTGGAAACGTCAACCAATTAGGATCACTTTCCTCCAAGCAGTACCGAAAAGGAGAAATTAAGATGGATGTGAGCTCCCAGGTAAACACCAATTAATGCTTCCTTTTTGACTACGACGAAAACACTTTGTCGTTAAAAGCTTATCAACCGCACATCCCAGGGAGAGAAAGGCCAATGAAATGAAACCCTTCCTTTTAAAGGAGGAAAAGGATAAACTGTTCTCTCTCACTCCCTTCCTCCCATGCTGAGCTCTCCGATATCACAGAGGCGGCCGTAAATAGGCTCGCACGGCGTTAATAGGATTTTTGCTCGCACAGAAGCTTTTAATCAGTTGGCTGCTGAAATGTAATACAAACGAGGAATAAAAGTACTTTATCTTTATAATACCTGTAGAAAGTCATATTATTATGCATTATTTCTTTGGAGCATGCAACATTCTTTAAGGGAACCAGATAGCTTCAAAATAACATAGTTCGATCAAAAGTGTGAAACAATTTTTTATTCTGAAAAAATCATGTTAAATATATATTCCACAATCAAAAGACATTTCTGAATAACATGATTATATTACTGCATTCAAAATCTATTTTTTGTCATACGCCCGTGAAAATATACACAAATCAGAAAAAAAAAATCAAAATGAAAACAACAAAGACACATTAGCGTTAAAACAGAAAATGAATTTTTAATTCGTTGTAAACGATAAAAATGACATAGTAGACTAATTAAAGTTTAACAAGTTTTATTCTAAGAACAAAATAGTATCCTTCAAAAATATATCTCTAACTATGTATCAATTATCAAAATCAAAGGTGTTCTTCGGAGTGACAGGTCGCGTCAAGGTCAAACTCTGGATTGGCAATGTCTCTGGACTGACATTGTATGAAAATTGATACAAATCTCTAACTATGTATCAATTATCAAAATCAAAGGTGTTCTTCGGAGTGACAGGTCGCGTCAAGGTCAAACTAATGAAAAAACAGCACTTTATAAAAGCTAAACAAAATCAGAGAGAATTCTGGGAGTGCGTCGAAGTACTTATTTTTTCAAAGACGTATTACGCCATCTAGAGAAATTTCCAAACCCTTATTTTAAATTATAAAAATAATATTTTAATGTTTGACGATTTTCATATGGAATTATTAATTTATAAATTCCCAGGTGCATTACTTTTTTGTATTTATAATTCAAAATTTTGGAAATTCTCTAATAAACGATTTTCATACCCAGTTTAATGAGTTCGTCATTAAACTAGGTGTGAAAATCGTCAAGTTCCGAATTGTTCTGAATTGTAGCTTGTTTTGGGCACCTGGGCTTGAGAAAATCGTCAAGTATTACAGAGTATACCAATTATACTCAAATTACATGGTATTTATTACCCTAAATCCGTGAAAACACTTGCTATAATACTGTATTATTTTAAATAATTTACTTATATGATTAGCATTTAACGAAGCGAAAACCGATACTAAGTTTTGATTGTACATAAATTCCAAATATAAGATGAAAAAATAAAAGCAATTCATTAGTGTGTTACGCCCAGTAACATTTTAGAAATATTGTTGGGCGACTGAATTTTTATAAAATAGTCTCGTATTTTTATAAAAAAAAATTTTCTAATAGGTCTTTGTGTCTTATTTGTTTCTTGTAACAGCATTAGATATTCTTATTATACAGATATAGTTAAAATTTTAAAAATTAAAATCAAAAGTCCTTTTATCCTCAAATTTACAGTATGAGTTGTGTTATTTTATAAAACAGACATGTTCCTTGGCTATTAATTTGAATGCTCCAGATTCCAAAATGAAAATTTTAATTTAATTTAAAAATCTCATGTGTACTCCTAAAATTTTCAACGTGTTCCAGTTAATGGTATTTGAAGTTCGGGATATATATATATTGCTATGTATGTATGTATATACATATGTATGTATCTATATAAATATTATGTATGTATGTATGTATATATAATGTATATATATATATATATATATATATATATATATATATATATATATATATATATATATACATATGTATGTATGTATATATATATATGTATGTATGTATATATATACATATGTATGTATGTATATACATATGTATGTATGTATGTACTTATGTATGTATGTACATATGTATGTATGTATGTATATACATATGTATGTATGTATGCATATACATATGTATGTATATACATATGTATGTATGTATATACATATGTATTTATGTATATATATATGTATGTATATATATGTATTCATGTATGTGTGCATGTTTGTATATATGTGGGTGTATGTATGTATACATTTATATATCTATGTATGTGTGTATACATGTATACATTTATATATGTATGTATGTATATATGTGTATGCATACATCTATGTATTATATATCTATGTATTTATGTAAGTATGTGTTAAAAAGGTAACAGATTCAGTTTAGGATTCTTTTTTCCATTGAAGAATATGCGTATTTCTTGTGTGAGAGTGAAATTTCTTCAACCGATTAAAGGTCTTATCACACGTCAACCTGAACAATAATATATCCCCTGAAACTTTTTGCTGTAACAGCCATTTTTGAAAGGATTGTTAGCTGGTTATTTTATTTAAGATTAAATAACGACAAATTTATCATCTAAGGCTGATTTTAAAAGAAATTGGGCAACAAAGCAATTGAATTCAAAGGAAAAAACCCATTAAAAATGGATTAAAAATAAATTAAATTAAAAAACTAATTCGAATTTTTTATACAATTTGAAATAGTTTAAATAAAATAGCGGAGAGATGCTTTTACAGGGTGTCTCAAATAATCCCTGTACCAATTTTTGTGCATGGGTCTCTCTCAATGATTAAGCCTAATTACATTTACAACAACCAAACACACACTCAAGCAAACACTTTTCTTTATTAATATAAATAATCAACATCATTCTTGAAATTTATAATAGATATGAGGTATAAAAAATGGGTGCATTTCGGGGGTAATTCTACTATAAACTACTCCTAAAAGTTTTAAGTGGATAATTCAAAAAATTTATTATGTACAATGCGCTCAAACTGGAAAAACATAGCTTAGAGAAAATGGACTTTTAAATAAAAAAAATTACTACATTTAGTTTAATTATTGGAATATGTTATAATACAGCATATTCTATGAGGTTTGTTTCAAAAAACTCAAACTCAGAATATTATAAAAATGTAAAAATTTAAAGACAGTTTTTTTAAGGTTTGAAAGTGACATGTACCTTTATATGAAAAATTTCATGCATTTGCTCACGACCATACCTTTTTACAATGTAAAATATTATAAAAAATTGTGCAAAAATTCAATAATATTAATTTACATGAAATACATGTTGTACCGAGGTACTTTCCGACGATGGTCAGCACGTGCATGCACAGCTGTGGAAGAAATTTCCAAGAAGAATTTAGGTGCAGCTGTTGACTTTGAGTTTTAAGGACCCCTGCGGAGAAGTTATTGATCGCGGAATGGCGTAACGGTCAAACTCGCACAGAGATGTAACCGTTAGTTATGGGGGCAGGGGCTAAAAATAATATTTTAATGAGCCACCTGCACTCCCGAAGGGAGAAATTTCACCAAACAAACGATTGGCAAAGAATAAAAAGGGCATTAAAACCGAGATGATGAGTTGGGAAAGAGAGTAAAGAAAAATGAGTCGAAGTCGGGATTGAAGAGTTGCTGGACATCTAGAGAGCCCCGACCAGCAATCGAGTCCCGAACCCGTATGCCAGTATAGACGTACAACAAAATAACGGCCGCTACGCCAGTACCGAAACCCTTTTACGCCCTTTACCTCCTGATGAAAGCTCAAGCCTGCTTCCCGTAATGATTTAACCCCCCGTAAATAGATTTAACATATTTATGACGGTTATTTAGGCCTCAGTTGGTAATTCAATATTTTGAATAAGGAATAACGTATAACAAGAGAATTGTAATAATTATTGTGTAATGATGAATATAAAATCTAAATAATTGCTGGTTATGCTATATGGTGATTAAACAGTGTAGCAATTTGTAAATAGTGTACAGAATAAATGTCTTAATCCAAATATAAGGTATTATATTTTTACTGTGTTTCCCCTTTGTAAACGAACACTGGTGTTAGTGTTGTAAGTACATTACAACACATGTAATGTTTCTCGACTATTTCTTATATACATTCATAAGGATCTCCCATAATATTGTTCAACCGAAGAGAGTCTCAAAACTATTGATGAGTCTATAGAAACAATATCCCGTATCCAATTTGTACGTGTGATATTGAGAATTGGCAATCTAAAAAAATATCTTCACTTAGAAGTAAGGAAACGTTAAAATTCTCATTTAACCAAATATAAGTCGAAGACTTTTTTTTATTATTATTCCTATCTTAGTTATTCCATTTTATTCAATCGAACGATCGATGCAATAACTTTATTCTCTCCAGAAATATCGCCTGATTTGAATAAAATGTATAACACACCTAACATTGAAATTTTTTCAACCTTATAAATAAATCAGAGAACGCATTCATATGGAGAATATTACATACATATTTATACAAAAGGGGGAAATGTGTATTTTTTCAACCTGTTTTACTGCTTTTTTCCCACTCGATATCGATGATGGGCGGAAAATATCGATTTTTATTTCCGATTTTCAGCAACTTTTACTATCTAAATAGACCGACGGATATAAAAAATCACAGGACCCTTAGCAAAAAAAAATTGAGTTACGGAGTTCTAGCACATAAAATATAAACTCCTGAAAAAAAACAAAAGAAAAAACAGCGCGTCGTCATTTTTCATATCGCCAAACAAAACTTTCTAATCTCGGACATTATTTTAAACTCCGATAAAACTGGGCCACCCGTGGAACCATAACTCCTGCGCCATTTTCTTTCCTCTCAACTCAAATATTTTACGGCCATTTATTTAGAAAAATAGATCGCGTCATAAGTGTAGTTCACTTGGTTTCAAGGGAGACACAAAAAGGATCATGAATTCTGTGTAATAATAAAAGAAAATAACAGCTGATTACTTATTTTCTTAGTTCATGTGCGTCTTTAAACAAATCTTCATAGTTATTCTAGTTGCACGAAATTTTGTACCGTATGTTTTCGAAACTGACAAGAAAAGGCTTTCCATATAAACATCGCCTCTACGTCACCCAACGCTGTCTCATCATATCACCGTGACATACAGATCAATGGGATATGCATTGATATTATATATTGATGCCGTGTCATATATCATGTATATTTTCTTTGTTGGTTGATGGACGATGGATGGCAAGCTCAACGATGGTGAAATATGGCGAAATGGTCAAATAGGAATGTTTTCTAATGATATGAGATGTTATGTATCTTAAATATTTCATTAACTAGCATATAGCCCGTCACATGACGGGATCAGTGAAATTTTTAATTTTTCAGAATTGTAAAGTACCTTCTGAGGCAGGTAAAAAAATGGTTTGTTTTTGGAAGAACATTATCTGGTATCTGCTCAATAATTTGTTTTTCTTCCTACTCCTCTAAAGTCTTCCGATACTGTGAATGCAGTTTAGAATCACATTCAATTCATTTAGTCAAACCATGTAGTTATGCATAAACAGCTATTAATATTGCTTAATACAATACTACTACTCATTTTTAAATTAATATTGCAATGAATTTTCAGGTCAATTTTTTAATTTAAGGTTCATATTAGCATATATATGGCTTCGTAACCTTAGTACTACAAAATAAAATCTATTTTCTCTTTACAATTTAACTTTTATGATATGAAGTACTACGGATTGCGTGTGTGCAAGTATGTGTATTATGTATCGCAAATTTCAAACACGTATTCTTAGAGGAAGTTTGTTCTTATTTGATTTGTTGGGGCTATTCTCGGCAAGAATTCGTTAATTCTTCCCAAAGAAAACTGAAATCAATCCGAAACTTCAATCCTTAGAAAATTTACACTTTATTCTACCGTTTAGGAAATCGAGAGATCGGGCTAAATTCACTTTTCAAAGAAAACATACGTCCGTTTTGAAACAGGATTAAGCAGAAAGTGAAGTGGTTTCAATATCATTCCAATAACAAGACGGGAAACGCTGAAAAATGTGTTGATTTCATCTTCTATCAGAATAGAAATAGCTGACTTGCAATAGTCTAGGAATATAGCAACATTTGGGCTTCTGGGATCGTTTTAAACTGTACAAATAAAATACAAAAGTGAATGATTTTGTGTAGTTGGAAAATTAAGCAGCTGTGTTCTCGACAGCGAGGCTCTAGTTTCATTCCGAAATGAGATTCAAAACTGAGAAATATACTTTAGTCATTGTTTAGATAATATTTAATATATTGTATATTTATTACTAGTTTTTACGACAGCCATTTTCACTTTCAACTCGATATGAAAGTTTTTCTATTTATCCCTTCCCAAAACATTCCTATCAGTATGATAAATTGTCTTCCTAATAGTCTGACGAAACGAATGGTCACGCGAAATGTCATTCGTACATCACGCACGCGCTTGCTTAAAATTAAATACAAATATTTGCTCACCGGACTCTCTCATCAGTCTTTTTCAGACCTGACGAAACGACTGCTTCCTTTATGCACGAATGAACAAATAATAAATGAAAAAAAAGGAAAAAAGAGTAAGAGTTTTTTATATACTACACTAAATATATTACTAACTGGTAATGGATTAGTTGAATTTTAAATTTAACCAGAACATACCTGCAGGATAGCTTTTTTATTAACACTTTGAGGACAGTAATATGATATGTTACAGGGAACATTCAATTGATATTTTTACTATTATTAGACCTATGTTTGTTTTAGAGGAATTAATAGGGACATTCAATCAGTAACACTTAAACATTAAAGTTTTTAGAAAAATTTTATAACACGATATGACGCACATACATTTCATTAATCCGCTTTGTAGTCATGTAGTCGCTGTAAACATTTGTCGGAGAATTGCAGCAATTCTTCAATTCCCTGGTGATAGAAATTCGTATCTTGGTCACGAAGCCAGTGTAAGACAGCTGTTTTAAAGTCCCGAGATGAGCATTACCAACGGATATTCCCAATTTTTGTGAAATTTGTGCAACGGCTATACTGCATTTGTTTTCAATAATATTGTTCAACTGCTAAATGCAGTGTTGTGGTTGACGTTCATGGCTTTCCCTGACTCTCTGCAGCGTTCAAATATGTGCAACCAATTTTGAATTGCTGGTCCAATTTCACTCTAAATCAAGACAGGACATTTCCTACTATCCATACACTTCCGATATTTCACAATAAATCTCCGTTCACGTGAGACATTTTTTCCACAAAAAACGTTCTGTTTCAAACGTTGAAATAATTTCGCCCTCACACAACACAATTGCTTATTGCACTATTCGAAAGAGAATGCTCTTCACAAATTCCTGTTGCGCAAAGTGCCGTCTCTGGGAGAAGAGCGTAACTTACTATTTGAACACACTACGTAATTCCAATAACTAGTGGAGATCATATCTTGTAATGTATTAAAAGTGGGGCTACAAACTTAATTTTTTCAAAGAATTTTTTCATAGATCATGCTTAGCAGTGCAAAATGCCTGTACCCAAGAAGCTAAAAACTGCACAACGTAAGTCCTACAATCTCCGAAGTGACCAAGCTGCGAAGCATATGTTCCGATTAAGTGGTCAGTCTTACGTGGAAACCCCAGTGTTTAGTTTCCAAGCACACTTGGTCCTCAGTTCATCTACCCACTGAAGGGATAAAAGGCTGAGTCAACCTTACCCATCCAGCGGATCGAACCTCGGACCTGTGTCGTGGGAGCGCGAAGCGCTACCTCAACGCCACTGAGATTCTACCCAAGAGACAACACAGAGAAAAATTTAACTGTCCCAAATGAATAAAATTTTTCGTGATGACTCAGGTAGGAACGTTTAGGTAAATCAAGTAAATCCGAGGTCAAGCAGAGGATAAAATCATTTTTGCCCTTCATCAGACCTGGTTAGTACATAGTAAGCAGCCAATGGATAAAATTGTTTTATGTTGTAGTTCTCAACGAGACTCTTTCAAGTGCAAGGTGTAAGTTATTCATTTTACACATTTTACTTCCTTGGATGAAGTAAAGGAATTATTGTGATCACGAAGAGCTTTGGTCTTCGGTTTTCAACGAAAATTCCCGTTTTGACCTTGCTTCAGCCTATTTTGACAAATTTCTACGTGACATCTCCACGTATGTTTAAAAAAATCTCTAAATATCCACTTTGACCATCCCTGTATGTATTTTGGCTAATTTCATCATAATGTTTCTATGTATAATTAATCCTCGTATAACTCAAAAACAATTGCCCATTAAAAGTTTCAGATTTTGTATGCAGAAATTCTGTAACACCTGTCTTCTTTCTTTGACCGCAATCTGCACTTTATACTACGAAAACTTTTAGTATACCTGACATTAAAACTACCGGTAGTCAACGTATTCATGTAAAACTGTAACAATGCTTTTTATGCAGTTGAAATAATTTTAACGGTCCCTTCCAGGTATGGAATAATGGTAGTATTGTAATCATAAAAATTTTCTGTTTAAAGTAAAAAATCAGTAAATTGAAATATATCTTCATCAGGTCATGCTATGATGGAAATAATATTGAGCTTTGTAGCAGGGTGATATGAAAGAAATGCACAGTATCATATACAACGTTTTAATTAAACGATCACGGACAATTACACACAACACATTTCGTACATTCCAAATATAACTACACTACAGTGTAACGAGTCATGCGCAGCACCATGTGTAGCGCTCCAGTCGAGTTGCAATAATCCACTTCACATAGAGGTAGGGTAAATAACGAGGCATTGACATAAAGATAAAATACAGGTATAACCTAACAAATAAAAAGATATGTACAATTTGATATAAACACAACTAAATCATGCGAACACCCACAGCATATTTTTTATTTAAAACCCAAACAACGATGGATGCTAATGTAAGAAAAAGATTAAATCTTTAATAACAATATTAATGTTTGCACTTCTGCCTTATACAAACAAAAACTTTCTCTCCGTGACCGTTTAAAAATGGTAAACGATCTGAATCAGATTTTATTAGCAATTTTCATGAAACGAATGTCTTTCAATTTGTGAATTCATTACAAGTTTCAAAAACATTTTTTCCTAAACAAATATTCATTTCAATATTATGCTTCTAATAAATGGTTGCAAATCAATTATAACTTCATTCCCAAATATTTTTCCAAATATTTGCATTTATTGTTGACTTACGACAACTTAAACAGAGTCAATTTTCCGTATATTTAAGCATCATCAGTAGTTTTGCATAAAGAAAAAGTTTATTACAATCATAAAATATTTTAATGATTTAAATAATGTTTACAATTTTGCATTTGATTTTCATAGATTATAAACAAATGATATATATACTGACATCTTTTATATTTTTGTCAACTTTAAGTCAGTCTACATGTTTTTATTAAACGATTCCAATGCAGATATTTTGTATTACGTATTGAGTTTTCCTATGGTTCATAATTAGGAAATTGTAGCTTGGTTTGGTTTGGTCAAGTCTACACGCTACAGTCTACATGTTTGCTATATGAGGATTAAAGAACTGCAATTTAAAAGCAATAAACACAGTAGAGAGTCTTAAATCCGAGAGTCTAAACTTCGAATTTCTTCCCAAAAGTCCGTTTTTTTTTATCAATTATGAATTTTATATCTTATGATTTAAAATCAGATATACTTCTTACCTGTTTTTATCTACATATAATGTCTATTAATTGCATAAATTTTGTATGTTATAATTAGAAATATCTAAAATTGGATTGACAGTTTTTATACTCTTATACAGTTTTACAAGGAAAAGCTTTTCAGAACCCATGAAAATAAATACATTTTTATTATATCCGTTACGTATAAAATTTATCTATGATATCCCGAAACCTTGTTACATCTGCGCATGTCTGAAAAATTAGATTCAGTTTAAATAAGAGCCAGTTTAAATCCTTTTCCAGTGACATGTTTATTTACAAATATTTCGGACTCGTGAGATTTTTTAATATTAAATGAAACATTGAATTTTGCTTATAATGATTTTTAGCTACCACAATACAAGCTATTAAGAATTATTTACACCTAAATTGAAATTGCATTTAGAACTTTACATTCTAATGTCATTCGGTTTGCCGTTTTCTTCGAATTGAACTAAACGAGTCTTCTTCAGTATAACTTTTAATTTTCTAAATTTTTAAATTTCTATGCGTCTGTGGTCTGTTAAAGAACTATTTATACCCATTCTATGTTTTAAAAGCCTTACAATAATTTGTAAGATGTATCGTAGTAAATAGAATGAGAAACTGAGTTAAGAAATTCGAACTTCTGGTGCTCTTTCTTGTACATATTCGTGCTTTTAAATGTTCTCTGAAGCAAATTTTACTAAATAATGTCATTACAAATAAAAGCTATTTTTAGATCCTTCTAAACCATATAAGTAAGTTTTTATTCAGATTTATTCAAAACTTTATGTTAAAATGTATGATACTTAGACGGAAGTTTAAGTTTTAAAACTTAATTTTTTCAATAATTTCTCAATAAATATTAATTAATAATAAATTAGAATAATTTCTAGATTATTAATAAAATTGGTGTAACATTTCGAAACTAAAATATTTATAAAGATCTTCAGAGTATATTTTAAATAATGAAAAGTACTACAAACCCTCATTCCCCAATCAAACATGCGTTTGGAATATTTCAGATCTGAAAGAGTTAACTCGAGGTCGAAAGATTTGAATAAAAAAGGAATACTTTAAAATGTTAGGTTACGTAACGCATGCAAGATCCCGAAACACACTATAAAATCGAAGTTGATTCGACAAGTTGACATCTGAAAAGTCCGTAAAATGATATGACTTTCAAATGAATCATTTATTTGATAATTTGATTACTAGTTGTTAAATAACTGCCTTAAACTTTCAAAGAGTATTTATTATATTATGAAAAACTAATAACAGTTTCACAGCAAAACCGCGCATATCCTGTTTGATTTTAAAAAAATAAACCTCAAACTACACCTTTAAGAAACCTGTGCCGAATCATTTTAATTTATAATGAACGACGATGGTACGCTATTCAAAACGTAAATCCGTAAAAAGAACGTAAAAGTTCAGCAGTATTTGGTGATAATCATAATCAATTTCTTTGAAAGCGAAATCAAATCAGTGCCTAGACTCATTAAGGAAAAAAATTTCATACACGGTGATAACGAAATATATTAAATTTCTCTAATCCCGGATAGCCTAATTTCTTCTGTGAAAATAATCTTGTTCTATTATAACTGCCACTCTGAGTTTTATAAGCATTAAACACTCACTGGCGCGTTTCGCGACTAATAATCATAAGGAATGCATCATTGGCGTTATGAAAGGTTCGAAATGAATTTGGGATGAATATCGACTTTCAGATAATTTAATTAAATATTTCAACGTTTTCAGATTTGTGAAAACACACATATCGCAACGAATAATGATTTGTTTGGTGTAGAAAATAAAAGTGTTAAAGAATCTCAGGTATGCGAATATGTTTTATGTGCAGATTTTAGCAGTTAGACAACTTTTCATGTTATCGTTTCGATTTTATTTTATTATTATTATTATTATTATTATTATTATTATTATTATTGTTGTTGTTGTTGTTGCATACAATGTACAATGACTTGTATACGAATTTTGTAACACAAATCGACAATCAGCAATGGTTTTTCATGATCTTTTTTATTCATATTTACAAGAACAACAAAAAAGTTACATTTGGAGCATTGTAGCCCATTATTTTGCAACACACTGTATAATTTGGCTGATTAAAGATAATTTTGCAGGACAACACTAGAATGCTATCTTGATTTTGTGGAACGTTACTGCTATTGACAAAATTAAATAAAACCATAAATAAATAACTTTAAAGCAAGAAATACGATTTTGTGTTAAAAAATGTTTTATTTTGCATTAAAGACATTTTCAGCTTTCGACAGTTTATAATTTACAAAAATACCGAGTTACAGTTTAAACGAGTCTAACTCTTATAAGCTTGATTTTTAAAAAATTTAATTTAAAAAATTTTTGGCTTTCATTTCTTATATAAGTAATGGAAAAAAATGCTTTTAAAAATCATATTTTGTTTTAAGTGTAGTTTAAGGTTTAAAAATGGGTTTGTTGTCAATAAGCAACGTTAAGCTTTAATTGAAAATTAATTTATCTTGATAAAATTCTATAATATTAAACACTCATAAATTTTAATAACTATGATAAAGAATTTCCACAAGGTAATTTTAAAATTCTTATTACACATATGTGAGAGTGGAGAATTGTGATTGGTCTCCAGGAGGCGATTCAGGACCATCCTTGGAGTCCCGGTCCTTCTGGGCAGAGCCGGAAAAGGACGCATTGTAAAAATGACAATGGAACAACGAATAGGATAATGGAAAAAGTGTAGGGTTGCCTGAGTCGAAAGAAGAAAGGTAAAGAATGCAGCGTTCTATTGGACATTGGCAATTTTTTTTTTTTTTTAAGGCGTAGCACATGGAGTGCTTCTTTTACTTTTTAATTTTTATATATTTTTCTGTATACTTTCTTGTCGTTTCTTCTAATTTTGAACATTGTAATATAGAACAGTGGTACTATACTATAATTAAAAGCAATGTAAAGCAACTTGGGGTTATCAATGTCTTCGAAATGACAATGCAATGTACTACACCACAACAACATACAAATTTTATTTCAAAACATTACAAAAATAAACGTAGAATAGAAAGAAATTGTTTGTATTATGACCTTTATAAAATCTTTCACTTTTTGAGAATCCTCGCCATTCGTTCTAAATTTTTATCCTAATTCAGATCCCAAATACTATTGCTTGTGCCCGTAAAATACAGCTCACGTCCAATTTTAAAGGCTATTATAAGATATAATAAAAACACATATTAATTATTATTCACATGAGTTATTGATATTTAGTTGTAAAGAATATTAAACTGTTAAGGGCTCCGAACCTCATAAAAGTCGAAAAAAATTACATTTTCAATTTTTTCTCTTAGAAAATGCTGCAAAGTTTTTTAATCAAATAGAAAAAACTTTATGTTTCTACGATAATTAGATCAGCAGATACTTTTTTTATAATCTTAATGTACACCACTCTGTCACAAGGGGGTTAAATATCCTTTAAAAACGTTCTCATGTATAAATTGTTAAGTTTGCTAAGCAGTTTTATTAATAAAAAAGTGTATTTGATCGTATAGTTGATTAACATTGCAGCCATTTTACGCTACTATGGTTTAATTAATCTCCAAATCTTAATTTTTAAGCACTTCAAATAATGTAAAATGTAACAAATGGCATATATCTCCTAAAAGACAAGTACTTAAATCTTTAAACACATTTATCTTAATATTTTTTCTCAAGATTTATTAAATTCAAATTGATGTATCTCAATTTCTATCTAAACTACATTATTAAAGTTTTGTATAGATATTCTTTGATATATTTTCTTTTATTTATCTTCGGAATGTTTAAATAAATTTATAGTTTTAAAAATATTGCCCAGAAAATAAAAATTACCATAAAAAATAATAATTTTTTACTATTTGAGTTATTAAAAGGTTTGTAAACAATAGTACAAACTATTTTACAAATCCTAAAGGCATGTTATTTTAAAATATTTTCTCTATAGAAAAGTAAAATATTATTTCAAAAGAGTTCTTTGTTCAATCCATTTAAAATATAAAATTTGCAATTTTTTTAAAGTGAAATTTCAAAAATAGATTATATATTTAGCTATTCCCGTATAAGCATATATTTGGAGGAACAACACATTTCATTTTAAAGCGATTATAATTTTAAACTAAAGATTTTGATGCCCAGATTCCCCGAAAGTCAATAAAAGCACGTATACAGTAACAACAATGCGTATAAAACCAAATAACAAAGCGGTGGGAAAAATCAATAAAACAAAACTTTCGATTATATAGCGTTATTTTTAGTATTCTAAAATTCCACCTAAGGAAAATTGCCAGAAGCAGGAAATCATTTATTTACAAGAGTTAAAATTACATATTGTAAACAGTAACTCTTCATTCTTTGCAAAAATATTTTTCACAAAACTTTTAAAAAAAGATGAAAAGATTTTAGTATAATATCAAAAATAAAAATGTTAAAATGTCAGTAAATGTTAATTGACATAGTGTATCTATAAAAATTTATACTGTTTGGAGAAATTTTAACAAACTTTCTTCTTAGAGTAGAGACATATTTATTTATTTTTTTTATTTTGATGAACTATACATTAAAATGCCAAAGGTTTTTAACATTTTGTATATAACATATACTCTTAATCTGTCAAAACTTTTTTTCAAAATTATTTTTCTTCTATGGATAGTTTAAAAATTCTTAGTTCAAATCTTCATCAATAAACAGTTTTTTCTTTTCAAAGCAAAAAATATTACATACTATTAAAGGTTATTAAAAACCACTCTTAATTCAAACAAGATAATTTTTGGCTAAATTATTTATTTTACATATAATTTTTTCGGTTTCGGGTCCTACTGGTAGTACATCAAATCTGATATCACTCTATTAAGAAATGTTTTACAAAATATTCCCCGATCCCCGAGTTCTATTAAAATGACTTGCTTTTAAAACATGTATTTCATTATTTTCTTAAAAGAAGTCTATACATAATTAGGTCTGAAAATATTTATTCAATATAGATTCATATTCCATTCAAAAGTCTAACAGAAGAGTCCCTTTTTTTATTCTGATTTTTAATAATATAAACAATTCTGTCATTGTGTAAAAATATTGTCTTTAAGCTTTAGATATTATTTTATCTAATTTACATCTTAATAAATAGTTGTATTTTTATTTAGTTTCCTAAATCAAAAATGTAACTATTTATTAAAACATATTTATTCATCATATATAAATAATATACTAATTATAACATACTCAAATAAATACTATCATCACATATTTATTTGAATATGTAACCTAAAATCCAAACTGTCAAAAATAAATAAAACTTGGTGTAAATTATCTTTAAAAAAAACGATCTTAACTTAACAAAATTACCTTAGCCCCCTCCATTCTTGATATCTTCTCCACACTGAACTGATATTATATTTATATTTTTTTATTTACATTGTCTTTATATGAATTTAATTTTATCTACGTATTTTCTCCTTTTTGATAAGATCAACTTTAACAAACTCTTTAACTACACTAAATGTTTATTTTCGTGATATTCTCAATTCCTGACTAAAGCTGCCTGAGGATGATTAGCTATTTAAATCCCAATATAAACAACAGAGAAACTTACTATTTATACTTTATAATACTCTGTAACAGGCCTGATTAAAAAAAATATTAAAGATTTAGCAGTCTATCTTTTGTGTCGTTTTGTTTTGATTAGCGAATCAGTATTGATTTTACCCTAGGTGTAAGTGTAAATCTAAAGTAATAACAGTACTGGGTGTTCTCATATTTTACTTTTAAAGTTTTCCCTGCTTATTGTTAAAGATATAGCACAACAAGTGATTTGTAAAGCAATATAAAAGAGAGAGTTTAAATTATACCATAAATAGTTACTGGGCAATTTAGATCATTAATATAGTTGATAATTAATACAATTGATATAATTAACATAAATGATATAAATAAAACGAGAAGTGAAATGCTTGGGATCTAAATCTGACCTCATCACATCTTTTGTAAAGGAGAGAGGTTCAAAAAAATTAATTTAACGGATTCGTCGTGTACGGTATTCTCGGGTGGGTTTCTGATCTCAGTCCCGAATAGAATAATGTCTCCGTTCATGACACTAAATAAGATCGTACCTTTGTGAAGTTATTTATGAGTCCCTAAGGGACAGTGCCAAATTTGAAGGGGTAAGGTTTTCACCATGTTTGCGATTTAAAGGCGGGTAAAGGGATACCAATGGTTAAATACAGCTCTGCTGATTGGGCGAAGAGAAGTAAGAAAGGACAGAGATGAAAATAGTATAAAAAAGGAAAGTTAAGAAGAGAGTTAGAGTTTGCGAGTCGGAGTGCAGATTTCGAAGAACAAAGGAAGAGTTGGGTCCAAGAGAGACTGAAAATCTAACGATGACGACATCTAGAAACGACCAGAAGTGTTTCAGCGCATCCGCCTTTCAGAATCACCCCAGTTATTTAGAAGGCCCCAAAACCAGTGGTGAGACTGAAGTCAGCAGTGCCTACATCCTTTCACCAAGAGTTCCCGCCCCTGATTACCGCCCTTGCACACCCAATAGATCCAGAAAGGTACTTATTATAAATATTCTAAATTTGAAATTAGGCCCTCTCTCTTCTTTTTTTTACCTAAATGTTAGGATATTATTAATGTTAAATCTTGAATAATGTGGCACCTAGTAGAAAGTTTGAAAAAGCAAATTTTATGAAGTTTGAATCAAATTTTTGTACATAGACATGTCAATAGCATAAAAATAAATTTGCTTATTTTTTATTTTAAACTATCAACCTTGTATGTGTTTATTTTAAGTGTGTAATATTTGATTTTAGTAACTCTTAATTTAGCTGATTAGCTTAAAAAAAAAAGAATAAGTCTGTAGTCTCTCACAGCCTGAGGTTAAATTTAAAACTAAAATAATCTACACAACGCAAGACAAATAAAATTTAGTCTTTGACTAACAAAATAATAATCACTATAAATTTGATGATAGGTGAATACCTAAATTTAATGAAAACTACGAGACAACTACCTGTGGATAATTATATCTTTTTATTTGTTATAAAAATATGTCGATATCTTCGTTACATAGAATTGTGTAGAATGAAACACAAAATGATGTAGAATGAAACACAAAATTTCAACACATTACGTATAATTGTTTTTGAATTAAGCGAGATATGTGCATACATACATATATGAATATGAAAAGATGTCATGGCAAATAGTCAAAATGCATTCAGGAAAGTCTAATTTTAAAGTTTCAATGATAGTTTCTATGTTTATACAGACGTAATGTTTTAAGTAGTAGAGATGGTTTCAACCCTGGTCAAAATTGGGAATTCCGTTGAAATCTGTAATTCGAAAGTTTTCGCAATTAGAATACTTCCTTTACTTAGAACAAAGACAAAAAAAGGTTCGAAATGCTGACGTATTTCCGTTATGATAAAAGAAAAGAAAATATTCAAAATCGTTTCGTTATGGGGACAAATCTGTGGTTAGGGTTGATATCTACAAATTAATTACCTGAGGAAGGTCTATGTTTTCACACGTCTATGAACGTTATTATAGAGTTAAACTTGAGGGAAAAAATTAAAAAACTATCCCCTATATAATAACAGCCTAAGTTATCTGTCCGTCTTTAGGTAAATACCTAAATCTAATGAGAGCTACACGACATTCTAATGCTTTTTTATGCATTTCACATGAATTCTAGGATAATACAATAGTTTTTCCCACTCCATAATGTACACGTAAGTATATTTTAGCGGAAAGGGGAACTTTATTAAATTTCACTCGTTGTGCAGTCATAAAATAGCTCGCAGAGGCAAACTGTGTCAACATAATTAAGCCTCTATCTCCGGCTACATTATCCGAAATGACGTCGTCTTAAGGTGAGGCTACTGTTTACCGGATAAGCACCAAGGAGATTTGCATTCACCGAGAGATCCGACACTCGTTATGGATTTAATGGGGCGTGCATGATGTACGGCAGATCGTTTCCGTGTTTCAATGACGGGACATACAGCGCCATAAAATCACTACAGTCTGCGGACACGATGATACAAAAATAGTAATTTAATTATTATATATACATGTATGTGTGTGTATTTATATTCTGTACTGCGCATGTCTGCAATGATCAAATTCACCTTGCACCCTACAGAATTTTTATACTCTGTATAGCTAAAAATGTTCTAATCAACTATGTCACTTTAAATTAGTGAATTTTAAAAAATGTACAGACATCTGTAATATGTATTTTTTATAAGTTTTCCTTTACATTGCATTTATTTCAACGACAAGAAACACCAAATTAAGCGACTTGACTTTATTACTTGCACCTATTTCAAGACACAACAGGCACTCCATTTACACATTTTCATTACACAATTTTCCTAATGCAAGATTCCCTAAATGTAACGTGGGCTTTAATATATATATATATATATATAGATAGATAGATAGATAGATAGATAGATAGATAGATAGATAGATAGATATAGCTATATATATATATAGATAGATGATATAGATAGATATATAGATATAGATAGATGCATAGATACATAGATATATAGGTAGATACATAGACATATAGATAGATACATAGATAGATAGATAGATAGATAGATAGATAGATAGATAGATAGATAGATAAATAAATAGATAGATAGATAGATAGATAGATAAATAGATACATAGATAGATAGATAGATACATACATACATACATACATATATACATACATGCAAACATAGATAATAGATATATAGATAGATATATATAGATAGATAATTGACATACATATACATATAGATATATATATATATATAGATAGATTTCGCACACAACATATATATATATACACACACACATATATACTATATATATATATATTTTGTGAATCTATATTATATATATATATATTTATTTATTTATTTATATATATGCATGTATGTATGTATACATACACGGGAGCATGTTGCTAAGTTTTACCTGGCACTAAAACAATCTAAATAGGAATTAAAAATTTAACTTAAGCCATCCTTACATAGGAACAATCCGGAATTATACGTTTCTCCGAGCTTGTCTCGTAGAGTCACAGTGGTTATGAAATCCTGTTCCATCGGTACACCGATCTATAGAAACTGGCAAATAAAAAATCAGTGTCAGATCGAGGAATCATAAAAGAACTGTTTCCTTAGCTGGAAAATCAGTTCTGAAATGTTAACTGTCTAAGTGCTTCTTCAACGACTCAAAGAGAAAATCACTTTGTGCGTGATCCAGACTAGGGTTGGAGTGTTTTAATATCTCCCACCGGAAGTCTCTTCAAGTGAGCTGAACTCGTGAAAGACACTTCTTGACAGCAGTACACCCTAATACTCCCCAAATATTTCTGGACTTCACATAAATTTGGATGAACTTCTGATGATGGGTGGCATACAATTCATCATTATTAGCTTGGGGCATTGTAATGAAATGCAAAATTGTGTTACCACTACATACTACAGTCGATGACAATGTTTCAATTAATACTTTCACCTTCTAAGATCTAAGAGTGAAACTGTACATTTAGCTCTATTTGCTATCGTCTTTCAAATGCTGTGATCATCTCTTTGTATAAACAGAGAACTTAATTCGTATGAGGAATTAGTGCAAGCTCCAGAGATCTTGTTGCCTTACTTTTTAAACTTATAATTTCTAACTTTTTAACTTTTATGCAATAGATAGTAATGTACAGGATGTGTCTTACGTCTCTATACAAATGATGAAAGTAATGATTAATTTTTCTTTCATTTTTAGGCAGGTCAACCAGTGGAAAAAGAGATGTCACTCTCTAAGGAAAAGTGGATAAACATGGAGTGGTATCACCTGTAGCTACTAGCCAGTTCTCTACCGTTATGCATGCAAACTGCTTCATAAATGGACGTTGATGTAGTTGGAACGAGGTGTATGTGATTTTATCGGTGCATATGAATACCTCTTATCTTTTTCCTGAACTATGTAGATGTATTGCATGCGATTATTCTGTAATCAGCATACGCAATCTGAAGGCAATATGAAATTTCTTTCGAGACAGTGAAAGCAGTTCAACAGTATTCTTTAATTGTGCTCGTGCTCACGCAGCTTTTCCTGGAAACAAGTTTAGCTGTACATGAAGGCAACTCTGATTTTGTGCACAAGCAGTCTCGCCCAGTATTTCCTTGTGAAGTTTGAGTATTTTCTTCTACTGCCCCATCGGAATCACAGTTCAATCCCTGATCACAACTATACTGGATTTTAAAACTTACTGGATTATTTTTGTTGTTACTGGTAAAATAAATGTTATGTGAGTTTACCAGCTTCATTATCGTAGATATTCGAGAGTCGCACACTATCATCCATAGTGGTAACCCGGAGGAGATTCGTACACGGAATCTTTTGATCATATACCGCTCACTTTTAGTGTAACACATAGAATACAGATGACATATAACACCATTGCAAACATTATCAAAATATTCAAGACCCTTGGACGGCTTAGTGCCTAGAGTACGATACTAAAGTCTCGGAGTACTGGGTTTGAATACTGGCAGCCTCCGAAAAGATCTTCCTATATAATAAGAGAACGTTCAGGATATTTGTATCAACCTATACATTGACTTGTTGAGAGGATGGATGGTTGAAGAAAGATATATCGGGAACAAAAATTCCCCTTTCTGAGAATGATCAAAATTGAGGGAATGTCCGAACCGGTATGATGCTAGTTATCAAGTTAAAACATTTCTTTGCCCTGTAAGTCTACCTGAAATACTCAATATGACACATGAAGAAACTTGGTGCTATTAGCAATGTTTAACACATTGTATAACAGTACACGTACTAGTTCGTTTTCTGACGATTGATACTTGAGGGCGGGACACGTACTAGTACGGGTTAAAGCAATGACATGGTTTGTTTGTGGGTACAAAAATAACGATATATACAGGAAAATGAAACCGAATATTCTTGTCTACTACATAGATTCTGGAAACATTTAGACAAATAAAAACTGTTTTTTACGTTATTAGTTTTATGATTGCTCATTTCATTTTTTTATTATGTAAAAATGTTTATATATAACATAATTCGATAAAATTTAACCTATATATTACTTTTTCTATTTGATTTTTCATATATAAGATACTATTATAAATTTACCCACTAAAAATTTATTTTTTGTTTACAAAATCTTATGGTTGTGATTTATATATTTCTATTTATATATTTGTTTATATATTTCAATATAAAATACGAAAAATTAGTAAAACGTAAATAATT
>CM063504.1:152936162-152946162 GCA_032207245.1 Pardosa pseudoannulata | reverse complement strand
ACGTAATATGCTTTATTTATTTTTATGAACCTTAACAAACTTACTTTCAAGATGACCCTCATGATAATAAACGAAATAGTGAAATAAGTTTAAAATTGTTTTTCATTACTACTGGAATATTAGAAAGTGATAAGAATACATAAAAACAAAGCAAAATAAATACTACCAACAAATAATTCTATAGATGCAGAGGAGAAGCTATTTAAATTTCTTTCCTTTTTCCTACATTTCAGTACCGAGTATTACAAAGAGAATGTCTTTAGCCCTCTGCCAACCAGGAATCTTACATACTTAGATGACATACACTCACATCTAACTGAATGGTTTATGGATGAGAAAGATTAAGCTGGTGGGAAAAACTTTCAACATTATTCATTTCAGAATTATACGCTGATTAATTGACTTAAAATTTAAAAAAAAAATTATTTCTGTTTACTTCAAAATTTAATTTGTGTAAAAGAGTATATAATTTATATATAATTTAACTTTTTATATATGATTTATATTATATATCTTTTTATAAATATATGTTTCGATATTATTTTTAATAAATATAAATAAATAAATTTTATACATGTATGCTGTATATATAATATATATTTATAATTTTTTATTATGTTGTCTGTATATATATATATATATGTTAATATTTATATAAATAAATAATTTTAAATATATTTTTATATGTAACTTTTGTATATATTATATGTTTATATATATTATATATATATATATATATATATTGTATATATTATTATATATATGTTATATGTTTTCTTATATATTATATATATATATGTATTATATATGTTAATATGTTTTTATATTATATAATAATATAAATTTTATATATATATATATTTTTAATATTTATATTTTAAATATATATATATATATATTATATATATAAATTATATATATGTATTATATATATGTATTATATATATTATATATATATATAATATATAATATATATGTAATGTTCTTTATATCTGTTGTATATATATATATGTATATATATATATGTATGTAATATATATAATATATATATAATATAATATATTTTATATATATGTAAAATATATATATATTTATATAATTATATATATATATTTAAAAAACGATATATAATGAATATATATTTTAATATATATATATATATTTTATATATATTTATATTTAATAAATTTGTTATATATATATAGATATTTTTATATATTATTAACAATTTTAATATGATTATTTATAATTTATATATTTATTGATTATATTATTTTTGTAAAAATTTATATATTCGTTTCTAATATTTATATATTACAAATATATTATTTTATGTTTTTATATTTTTTTTTTTTATATATCTTTTTAATTTATTTTCTTTCATTCATTTTGAAATGAAATAATTTGTATATAAATATTATTTTCGTTTTTCAACTTTTGACAATATAAATAAATCTTCCTTTCTTTCACTTTTTAAATATCATAAATCTATAAGAGTCGATTTTCTTGTTTACGTTTTATATTTTTGTTTTATTAAAACAACGTTCATTTTTATTGCATCAGATGGTCTCTCAATTCACCGATTAGCATCGTGAGGCACCATAAAATAGTGCGTCGCGTTGCTTGGTCAGTAAATGTTTCCAAAATATTTCTCCATTGTAGAGTTCAAACCATTGTTTTTTAACAGCTGTTTCATTTCTCATTTACAATCTTTTTTGGAAAAAAATTTTTTATAAAAAAAATATTAAAAAAATTATAAAAAAAATTATTGATTTAGTTGCATTTTTTGCTAAAATATCTGCATATTCGTTTCCAATATTTAACATATGAGTTTTGATCCAAATTATATTATTTTCTCGGCTTTTCATATATTTGCCTTCTTTTTATATCTCGATTATTAATTTTGATTTTGGTACTAATCATTCCAGGCTTTTAATTACAGAAAGACTATCAGTATATAAATATATATTATCCTTACGCAAATATTTTATCTTTCTGAGAGAATTAAATATGAATCAAATCTTCCATACGTATTGATTTAGTTGCATTTTTTGCTAAAATATCTGCATATTCGTTTCTAATATTTCCCATATGAGTTTTGATCCAAATTATATTATTTTCTCGGTTTTTCCTATTTTTGCCTTCTTTTTATATCTCGGTTATTAAGTTTGAATTTGGTACTAATCATTCCAGGATTGATTTAAGTTTATAATTTATTGATTTAGTTGCATTTTTTGCTAAAATATCTGCATATTCGTTTACTGATCTCGGGAGCTGTATAAGTTTATAATTTATTGATTTAGTTGCATTTTTTGCTAAAATATCTGCATATTCGTTTCCAATATTTAACATATGAGTTTTGATCCAAATTATATTATTTTCTCGGCTTTTCATATATTTGCCTTCTTTTTATATCTCGGTTATTAAGTTTGAATTTGGTACTAATCATTCCAGGCTTTTAATTATAGAAAGACTATCCGTATATAAATATATATTATCCTCACGCAAATGTTTTATCTTTCTGAGAGAATCGAATATAAATCAAATCTTCCATACGTGGTTAGGCACTTTTTACCCCTGGAGGATCAGAAAGTAAATGCTATAAGAGTCGACCCTTGTGAAAACCGTTGCCGTTTACGCCATCTAGTAATTAAATCTAGCATTTAAAAATTAAAATAAAACGCTCAGATCTCCTATTATGCATACATGACGATGGTCTCTCAATATCAACCTTAGATCATTGCGTAGAGGCGACGCTGGACTGAAAAGAGAGAAATCGCTGAGTCGCGTATACAAGACGTTGGTCGCGAAGGGGTTAAAGCTGATTCCAAGAGAATATTCATGCCATAGTAGAGTTCAAACCACAGTCTGTTTCTAAAAGATCAGCCGGTACCTATTCGATCCCATTTAGCAGATGCTATTTGGAAACATACAATGGGTTTTAGAGAACAAAAAATATTCAAAATTGGCAAAAATCTATAAAAGATAGTAAATATGTTAAGTCCCCAAAGAACTTTCATCGTCAAGTAAATTTCTGGTAGAAAATAATTATTTTAGTCTATTAAGATGTTTTCTGTTTAAACCAATCCATTAATGCTATAATAGCTTCTGCTGAATATATTATTAATAGACATAAAAAATTAATTGCCATAATTTTATGCAAGTAGGTTGGGCAACTTTCATCGTCGGTTAAAATGAAATAGTTTAAAATATTATTTTCGAATTGTAACTTTTGTTCAACTTTTGACATTATAGTATGGGTATCTCTTTCTTTTTCACTTGTTCCCAGTATTGTTGCCAATCTTTATTTATGTTTTCTTTCATATCATTTTTAAGTACTGATCTCGAGAGCTGTATAAGTTTATAATTTATTGATTTAGTTTTTTGCTAAAATATCTGCATATTCGTTTCCAATATTCCCCACATGAGTTTCGATCCGAATTATATTATTTTTTCAGTTTTTCATATTTTTTGCCTTATTTTTATATCTCGGTTATTAATTTCAATTTTGGTACAAATTATTCCAGGCTTTTAATTACATAAAAACTATCAGTATATAAATATATATTATCTTCCTCAAATGTTTTATCTTTCTGGGAGAATCAAGTATTAATCAAATCTCACCTGAGTGGTTAGGCCCTTCTTAACACTGATTGAACAAAAATTCATTCCATAGTAGAGTTCAAACCACAATCTGGTTCTGAAAGTTCAACCGGTACCTCTTTGGTCTTCATTTAACAGATGATATTTGGAAACATGAAATGAGATTTAGGAAACAAGAAATCTTCAAAATTGACAGAAATCTATAAAAGATGGTAAATATGTTAAGTCCCCAGAAAAGGCGTAAACTTTCACCGTCAAGTAAATTTTTGTTAGAAAATTATTATATTATTCTATTAAGATGTTTTTTACCCCACGCTTCCTTATTTTAATAAAAGTTATTTTTTTTTTGTTTAATACTTTTTAGTTAAATGTAACTTCCAAATATTGCAGGTCATCAGTTTACTTTTTATTTTTTCACATTTCGTAAATTTCTTTTGAATAAAAAAGTTCAAATTTACTAATTTTTCATAATAAAATCAAAAACAGAGAAAACGGACGCGATTCTTAAAATATATAACACCCTTCGATGTTAAAAATGGAAATACTCAGATATAGCAATAGAAAACTTTTCTTTCCATTTTTTTCACAATGTGTTTTCTAGACTTAATAACAGTTTTTTAAAAATTGCTATTGAAGATAGAACGTTGGAATTTTCTGGAAACGTAAACACAGTTTGTTCCTATCACAGTATCAAGAAAAAATTTAAAATATCAAAAAGAAATAATAGCAAAAAAATGTCAAAGTTTTCAGTAAAAAATGTTGAGATTTCTTTTTACCAAGAAGCCAAAAGATTTTTTTATGTCCCAGACCTATTTTCTGATATCGTTCCAAGCTATTTTTAAAATAATTTAGTAAAATATCGATATGGCATAGTCTCAAATATTGTTTAAGTTTTTTAAACTAATCCATTAACGCCTTAATAGCTTCTGAATATATTATTAATAGCCATAAAAACTTAGATTAGTAATCTAAATTATTATTCCCTACCGATATAGTAAATTAATAATTAAAGCGATTTATATATTGCAGTCTGTCCTATTTTTATTGGTGATGAGCTATAAATTTAAACATTATAGAATATCATTTAGATAAGTCTAATGTGGAAACCACGTGACTTCATTTTATGCATATTAAATTATACATTTTTTTAATTTTAAATGTATGTATGATGCATCATCAAAACTATCACTTTCACATTTTCTTCAAGGTTCAAAATTACTTCTCTGTTTCAACTTAATGGTGTGTCTTAGATAAATTCAAAATATTACCATCTGCTGGGGACTCGACTCGTTCCTAACCGTTACACTGATATTTTTCGTTATAAAGTTATATATATTTCATTATAAACTGAAGTTTTTGCGAATACACCACTCTTTTTAATCAACAACAAGAGTATCCTTAGAAATCATTGTTTCAGCTGCTTTAAAATCAACTGTTACTCCTACATATGAATACATCGATTTTTTTCTGTTGTATTGCTGTATTCAAGCACAGTAACGTTAATATCCGTTACATCAAATTAATGTTTTCTTTATTATACAGAGTGCAGATTGTAATCAAATAGAAAGTAACTCAAAAAGGGTCACAACTGCACAACAGGTTAAATTTCAACTTCAGTTTATTTGAGTTATACCAGATAAATATGTAAATACGAAAATACGTTCGTACATGCAGTCGTCCCGATGAAACTAGTCAAAATGCATTTAGAGGTGGTAAAAATGGTTATTTAAAAGTTACAATCTCCTAGCGTACAGATGTAACGCTTATACCAGTCAAAAGGGATTTAAGTTTAGTCAAAATGGGTCATTCCTTTAAAATCTAACGACCGAAAATTTTCACGATTAACATATATCCTTTACTTTGGACAAGAAAGTAAGAAGAAAAAATACGTGATAAGAGATTTATCTTACATAAACGCAGAAATCGAAAGAAAATTTTAATAATATATTTAGCTCCTCTTGATTTCAGTCGATGTACTTGATGACGTCAAATTGTAAATTAATAGTAGGAAATTGAAATTTTCACGAATTCTATATGGAATTTTCATCCACCTTTACTAAAAATGAAAAACCGCTCCAAGAAAATAAAAGTCTACAAATTATTTTTAACTGTCTTTAGAAAAAGACTTTAGAAGTTAGTGTTAAACAGCTGCAGTAAATTAGAGTGTAAATTCACATGCGAGAGTTTGAAAAATCCTCAACTGTTGAATTATAAATAATATCAAGTATTTGGTTTATGGTTTACTGTTTTTCTACATGACAGCTAATCAGATAAGGACATACTACTTACAGCCGATTACGAAAGGCTACGAACATTCATGTCAGCAGCAGGATTCGAACCCACGAACTCCGGTACTGAAAGCAGCTCTATCATTCTGCCATCTTTCGGCATAGCAGGTAACTAAAATTTTCAGGAATTCTTAATGGGATTGCCATCTACCTTTACTAGAAATGAAAAACCTACAAACTATCTACAAGGTCTACAAACTATTTTAACTGTCTTCAAAATGCGTCGTTAGGCTTTATTGTTAAACAACTACCATTAATTAAATGTTTGACCTCATTCTCAGATGTTGTATTAATATAGGAAATTTAAGATTTGTATTTACTGTTATAAATATATATCTTGTTTTTATCTCCATTTTAAAATGAAATATGCGTTTATATACATATCCTTAAATATCTCTCTATTTCACATGTCAAGATATGTGTCTCTTCAGTATCTAAGCCAGCCCTGAATTTAATATTTATATCCTACAGAATAAAACCTAGTGGAATTTTTTTGTAAGCTTTAAACGCCAATTTTAAATTTAATGCTAGGTCTAATCGCCCGTATCATATCTAATAAGTCAAATTCCTCGCTCTCTTCATAAATAACTCAGTTACGTTTCTCATCTCAAAAGATATAAAACGCTTCTGACTCCAAATATATTTAATTTTTTTAACTCTTTTGTCATATTTTACTGTCCTTCAAAACGCTATTCTCCAGTGAGTTCTTCTACATAACGTGCTTAAAAATAATGAGATAGAATCAACAAAAAAAGAAAAAAAACATAGTATGAGCACAAGTGATCTGACACATGTAATTAAAGACAAATAGAGTGGAAAAAACATTTAGAAGGTAAAAAAACCTACTTATGTCGTTGAAAACAGGCTTTCAAAAAATGAAAAAAATTTAATGATGCGTAACAAATAACTACATTTTAACTACCGACATATGCAAAATAATTTTTCTGCCATTGAAAATTCGATTTAAGAGTACCTTTTTTTTTTCGAGGATCCAGATGATTGCCTTAATAGTGTAACAAAAGAACAGCGTAATGTCTCATCTAGTATAACGTTTGCTACCTATGATATTTAAAGTATTAATATCAAAATAATCTTATATACATATATACACACATGTGTGTGTGTTTGTGTATATGAGTAATGAGTGTTTTTACCCTCTAAAAACTCAGAATAATTTTAACCCCTTAATGTAGAGTTTTTTTTAAATAGCCGGTCAAAAAAATCAAATCCTTTAATTTAAAAAAGACAATTCAGAACGTTGTCTTGCCAAGAAAATTACAAAGATACAAAAATAATGGAAATTTCCTGGCAATTTTGGATTTTGATATCATTGCAGAAAGTAGTCGAAATTTATATATATATGTAATATATCAAAATTAATTAACTCTAATATTTCTTTAAAAATATCCTCTCTTACATTTTAATCCATTTAAATCTTTTTTTTTCCCAGCATCTAAATAGTTTAATCAAAGGAATATTTTCCACTTAACATTCCTTTCTGTCATAAAATAATTGTAAACTTTCTGCCTATACAGCAGTTTCTCAGCTGTTGGCGGAACATAGTTTCGCGTTTTGCTGATATTGCATTTAATTCGCTTATTAAGTTGTTTTTTACTGTGGGAAATTATTTTTGTCATCGCTCTTGGGTGCACCTCTGTCCGATCAGAATGAACTCTGTGGTTTTTGGTTGTCCAAAAGATTAGATGTGCGTTGTTGCCGCTCTGGAATAAAGTTTAAATTAGACTGATGACATGTTCTTCAATATTGGCCCGAATGCATTTTTATTATTACTAGCTGTTGAGCTTTCTCCTTGGGAAGGAGTTTTATAAAAAATGGATTACACACACACACACACACACACACACACACACACACATATATATATATATATATATATATATATATAATGTCATTAAAACGATAGTTTTTTTTTCTTTCACATTGTTATTTTCAATTCTCGATTGCATTCGAGTGTGAAAAATTGTAGCAACATAAAGTACAACGCCGCTCGAATTATCTCGTGTGGGCACAGTTTGGCCAGTTTATCGCGCTCGAGTTACTCGAGCATGCACGTAATTGGGTTAAGTGCAGTCGTTAGGCTATGAAAGAAAAATACAAAATTTGAAAATAAAGATGTTGATTTGAGTATGTATGTAGTACATGTTGTTTTGTGTAATAAATGTTGAATATTGATTGCGTTAATTTGAAAAATGTTGATTGATGTTGAGACAATCTGTCTATGTCTCTCTGTTCCCAAAACTTTTTATATTTGCTCATACAATGCTATGAGAACGCAAGAGTGCCAGCCAATCAGAAGCGTTAAGAGTATACAGCATGAAGATGAAGCAGTAGAAACTAAGGTACATAAAGCAGTTATATCCCTTTAATGTCTGGCATCTTATTTTAGATACCGTTAAAAAAACTTTTAGAAGTTTCTTAGAAGTTTCCTTAGAACAAGTTTTCCTTTGGAAACAAAATTTTTTAAGCAATTTCTATTATTTATAAATTTTCCATTTGGATCAACACTTTAAGATTTTTCAAACAGAGAGCAAGAATTTACTTTTTCGGCAGGTATATAGACAGAAATCAGGATAAACTGTTTTATCTATTATAAAACAACCATTTACAGTACTTATTTTGCATATGATACCAAATGAATCTTTTATCACGAAGTTTTCTTTTTTCTTAAATGGCAACCTACGGCATTTAAATCGATAGCTGATCAGTAAGAAGATATGCTGTAGTATTCAAAGCTGATTGAACATCTTATTTACATTATTAAGTGAAGTCCATAATAACTTAAATTTAAGATAGGCATCGATATATAATAGGCAGAAACAACTCGTATTAAAGAGATATAAGATTAGTTGAGTTAAGCAGAAATTAACGTGATATAGTCCTCAAAGCTCACCACAGTTAGAAAAGAAATAAAGAAAAGGTGCCAATTTAGGTATAAGACTCGCCAGAATAACCTTTTATTATATAAATAAATTGCTTAGTTTAGTTTATATATACATGATATAAATATTTTTCTTGAATTGTCCTTGAAATCACAGAAAAGAAATCTATATAAAATGATAAAATAAATTGTAAATAAAATATGAAATATATTGGAAGGTTAAAAATTAAATATTCATTTATTAACCCATTAAGCCTAGCGTCCCTTCCTACTGCCAACTAAAAGTAGATTCTAGATATTTTATTATTTCTTGGATCGGGTTTCCCTAGTCAGCAAAAGTGAATGTCAATCCTATAAACAACATTCAAAATTTGTTATCATAATTGTATCAATTTCCTCGACACTTTACGATGTTTCAAGTTTTCTACAGGCATTAACGTTCTCCATAAACTTGGAGCTAATAGCTATATTTATTTTAAAGACTTTCCATAGTACTGTAATTATATATCGCTTATCCCAAAATTTTACTCATTTATAAAATAACTTTCCATAATCTTTATAATTGAACACTTAATAATTTTTATAATTGAATCATCTTCTTAATAATCTTTATAATTGAACATTTATATTAACACTTTACGATGTTTCAAGTTTTCTACAGGCATTAACGTTCTCCATAAACTTGGAGCTAATAGCTATATTTATTTTAAAGACTTTCCATAGTACTGTAATTATATATCGCTTATCCCAAAATTTTACTCATTTATAAAATAACTTTCCATAATCTTTATAATTGAACTTCACCACTAATTAGGAAGGGTAGTGTTATTCAGAATTATTACAATTTCATATCTTGTTTACGCCCATGAATTAGTTATATAACATACATTTACACTACACACTTTAAATATATATATACATTATATATATACATATATACATACATATATATGTATATGTATAAAGTATATATATACATATATATATACATTATATATACATCCATATATATACAAATATATATATACATTATATATATATATATATACATATATATACATATGTACATACATATATATACATTATATATATACATATATACATACATATATATAATAACATATATATATTTATATATATATATATTCCAAGAGAGTAAAACACACACTTGTTTTGGTCGTCTCTTGCAGAAGGTTGGCGTTACAGGGAT
>CM063504.1:152881162-152931162 GCA_032207245.1 Pardosa pseudoannulata | reverse complement strand
ATTCATATACTAAGTAATACAACAAAGTATTTGCCCGAAACCTCGTATTTGCACAATAATATTCGATCGTGGGCGGAAATAAATTTTAATTAAAGTTTTGAGGGAAATCACTATTTTTATTTCGGCCAACATAATGAAGGAGGAAACAAGAAGACAGGTAATTAGTGATAAAATGCGAATTCTGGAATAATTTGTAGTTTTAAAAATTATTTCCGTGAAACTGTTCCGGGAAAAGCAGAGGATACGAGACATTTTATTGGTCTTTTCCTTCATTTATTTCATTCATTCATGTCTGTAAAAGAATATGTAAAAAAAAGTATTCCGAAATAGGCCCAATTTACATCGAAGTGAATTGTTGACTAAAAAACGGTTACGTTTCTGTAAATAACTTACAAATAAACAAATTTTCTATTACGCCATTAGTCATTCAGCTTCGCTAAATGAAAAAAATAAATAAAACGACCCCAGTCTGAAGTATCAAAAGGAAATTCAACTGATAAAGGAAAATTAAATGAGCAATTAAAGAAATATTCTTTCATTCTTGCAAAAAAGCTAAAAGGGGTGGTGGAAAGTAGTTTCGAATGTTTATTTAAGGTCTCGGGGTTTTAAACTGATATAAAACAGTGTACATGTGTTTTGATTTCGACAAACAATAAATTAATAGAATATTATTACAATCGATAAATATCTCTGAAAGCTTTTCAGAAATCTTTAAATTTATTATTTTTAAACTGTACCGATGTACTTTCCCACGATGGTCAGCACGTGCTCACACAGCTGTGGACTAAATTTCTAAGAAGAATTTAGACGCAGCTGTTGACTTCGAGTTTTAATGGGGACCAGTGCGGGGTATTTATAGCTGGGGGAGTGAAAGTCAATTTTGAATAATGATTTGACTGATGCACTCTTACCTAACTTTCTGAAAACATTTATTGAAATTTATAATTACTGTTTTTGTACCTTATAATGTGAACTGACAATATAAAGTAACAATAAAATAAATTGTTTGTGCTATCTGTTTGTTACCCATTAATATTGCACAAAATTAGATATTGCAATAGCAATCAAATAAAAATGCGTATTTGCAATAAACAGATGATATAGGTTTGGTTTGGTTTGGAGTGCTACGGTCTACTTTTTGCAACACGAGGGATAAGGAGACCGAGACCTACAGCTTAGAGCCGATTACGAACGGCTACAAACATCCATGCTACTGTGAGATTCGACCCCAAGAACTCCGGTACCAAAGGCCGACACCCTAACCAATCGGTCATCTCTCGGCGCAGATAATATGGAAAATAAATTGTAATTTACTATCAAGCGGCTTTCGAAAAATTTCCGTCATAAAAATGTGTTAATAATCATGCGCTAAGAAGGATCATGCAACAAATAAAAACACTTTCACAAAAAATTTCCTATAAATATATGTACTTTCATGTAAAAAAAGCGCTTTTACAGACTTTTTTCCACATTGAAAAAAAGGAAGTTTTAAACACCGTAATTGACCATGTCTAGGGTTCATAATTTATACCCTTTTCGGAAACAAATATTTGGATAAAATCACTTTCGATTTCTCTGAAATAAGTTCATTAAACTTTTAAATATTTTTAAGTTTTTGAATATTATTCTGGTATTTTTATTACAAACAAAACATATATACACTATGTAATACACAGTATTTGCCCGAAACCTCGTATTTGCACAATAATATTCGACCGTGGGCGGAAAGAAATTTTAATTAAAGTTTTGAGGGAAATCACTATTTTTATTTCAGCAAACATAATGAAGGAGGAAACAAGAGGACAGGTAATTAGTGATAAAATGCGAATTCCGGAATAATTTGTAGTTTTAAAAATTATTTCAGTGGAACTATTCTAGGAAAAGCAGAGGATACGAGACATTTTATTGGTCTTTTCCTTCATTTATTTCATTCATTCATGTTTGTAAAAGAATACATAAAAAAAAGTATTCCGAAATAGGCGCAATTTACATTGAAGTAAATTGTTAACTAAAAAACGGTTACGTTTCTGTAAATAACTTACAAATAAACAAATTTTCTATTACGCCATTAGTCACTCAGCGTCGCTAAATGAAAAAAAAAGAATAAAACGACCCCAGTCTGAAGTATCAAAAGGAAATTCAACTGCTAAAGGAAAATTAAATGAGCAATTAAGGAAATATTCTTTTATTCTTGCAGAAAAACTAAAAGGAATGGTGAAAAGTAATGTCGAATGTTTATTTAAGGTCTTGGGAGTTTTAAACTGATGCATAACAGTGTACATGTGTTTTGATTTCGACAAACAATAAATTAATAGAATATTATTACAACTGACAAATATCTCTGAAAGCTTTTCAGAAATCTTTAAATTTATTATTTTTAAACTGTACCGATGTACTTTCATACGATGGTCAGCAAGTGCACACACAGCTGTGGACTAATTTTCTAAGAAGGATTTAGACGCAGCTGTTGACTTCAAGTTTTAATGGGGACCACTGCGGTTAATTTATAGCTGGGGGAGTGTAAGTCAATTTTGAATAATGATTTGACTAATGCACTCTTCGCTAACTTTCTGAAAACATTTATTGAAATTTATAATTACTGTTTATGTACCTTTTAATGTGAACTCATAAAAATGAGATAATAATCATGCACGAGAAAGGATCATGCAACGAATAAATTTTATTTATTCTGTTGGAAATCTATTTTAGAATTCATTTTGTTTGGCACTGTAAAGCATGCACCCTTTTAATAGATCTCTTTTTCGCCAGATAACCCTGTCTACATCTCTACATGTTTGAGTGTTTGGACTTTAGCGACCGGGATCTACTGCTTAAATGAGAATCCAAACGATTATAAACATCTCTGCTTACAGTGGGATTCGAACCTACGACTTTGGAAACGAAAAACAAAAACAGTGCCCCTTCGATTCGATCATCGTTAAGCGGTTTGGCGATATTTGACCACAGCAATCCTTAAGAGGTATAGAACATGCTCTTTGGTTCTAAATAAGTTACCTCCGAATAATAATTAAAACAATTTATCTTAGATCAATTTCACTAAAGAAATTTTACTTTAGGCATAAATTGAAATTGGTGGTTTCATACCCTTACTTAGTTAAAAATGAATTATGTATTCGAAACAAACTCTACTTTACACGCTTTAACTGTTCATGCAACTGTATGATTTGTTCAGGATATTTCTGTCTCCAATGTCATTCCTTTCTTTAGACCCATTACTGCATTCACTTTGAACTAAATTGTATATTCCTAAATAAAGTTCTGCTGAACTTGAAATTCAATTACTCTCTCTCTCTCTCTTTCTGAATTAAACGTTCTATCCTCAAAGTTTTGGCGAGAAACTTACTTCCCCACCCATATTCTTCAAAGTGCCCATTAATCATTCAAAAGTTGTCCTGTAGATTTCATTGGCTCTATTGATTCTTACTCCAGGGACACGACAGTTATCCCGACTACAAAAGGAAGCTTCTCGAAATGGCGAAAAATCGGTATATATATATATATATATATATATATATATATATATATATATATATATATATATATATATATATATATATATATATATATATATATATATATGCTACACACGTCGAAGCAAATTCGTAAACAATGATCGGGGAATGGAGTTAACTCAAATCCACTTTCCGTTAAATTGTTTTGAGACTTTAAGAGTAGCATTTACTCTCTTTTCCTTAATGTTAACTTGCTAACAATTGGGAAAGACTGTCGCAATCTTCGGCGATCGTTTAAATGTTGATACACATTCAAAGAAAATGGATAAATATTTAATGAAAGCTATTCTGTTCGTATTTTAATCCTTTCACATGGCACACCAGGAGCTCGAATTTATAAAAAGTTGCTAACCTAAAATAACTATTAAAATCGGATGTGAGAATTTCTCGGAGCACTATGGCTTACTTTTTTGCAATACGGGGTCTAATGAGACCGGGACCTACTGCTTAAAGTCGATTTCAAACGGCTACGAACATCCATGCCAGTGTGGGATTCGAATCCACGAATATGGTACCAAAGATTAGAGAACTCACCATTCGATCATCGGTTGGCTAAAATTTGAAGTAAAGAACACATATCTTCACTAAATTACACATATTTTTAGTTCTTTAAACAAAGTAAAGAAGGTAATTCGTTTGTGATAAATTTTGATCATATACGGTACTATTTTTAATGAATCACATAAAAAATTCATGAAATCATAAGGAAAACTTTAGAAGTAGAAGAGTAAGGATGGTATTGAAGGAATTAATTCATCCGTTAGCCTGTCATTACCAGTTGTAATTTCATTTTTGAAAATTTTTCCCTTTTTACTTCCACGGCATCTGCCACTTTAAAATCTACCATTAGTAAAGGATCATGGGAAAAGAGGTTAAAACTCTGCCATTACCCTGATAGAAAGGTGGAATTTTTCTACACCTCAATTTTTTCACTAGTTATGGATAGGTCTTGAAAGGAGAGTAAGACTCACGGATTTAACCTGCATATCCACTGATTTTTTGCACATGCAAACGGGGCTTTTAGGAACTTGCAACGAGATTTTCTTTTAGGCCAAAGTCCGATTTCATTCGGTGGAAACAACCTCCAACTCCTGAATGACAGGCGAAAGCTTTAGCCAGTATGCCGGCTGGGCAGCATAACAAATTGGCAATGTCCATAAATTTTCAACTAATAGACAATGTCTAAAAATTTCACAGCCGAGCACTGGCCGAATGGTTAGGGTGATGGCCTTCAATACCGGTGTTCATGGGTTCGAATCCCACTGTGGCATGGATGTTCATAGCCGTTCAGAATCGGCTTTAAGCAGTAGGTCCCGATCTCATTAGCCCTCATGTTGCAAAAAAGTAGACCGTAGCACTCCAAACCATAAATTTCAGTATGATTGAGAAAAAGTAATGCACCTGTTCTAATTTCAGGATAAGATTTTAAAAAAGTATTGAGGTATATTCATTTGAAGTCACCAGTTCTTGAAAAGAAAATCCTTTCGGTGTAAACGAAGTTTAATTTTTGATAGAGGGTGTGGCATACATAGTAGCATAACATAAAAAGTTGTTGTCTTATGCCACTTGGTGAAAGCAAGCACGATTGAGCTTGAGGCTACTTGTATTAAGGCAAAGGGGGTGCGCCTTTCGGTTATAACGAGCCCCACAAGGGTGAAAGTGCGACTTATGCTCAGGTGGATACTCGTAATTTTGAAGCAGGGACCAAGCAGAAGACCCCCCAGGCTATGGCCTGTCACCCCCAGAGGTGATTAAGAACATGGATGACATTGCAACCACGAACCTATTTTATGTGCCTCAGTCACCTTTAACGAACACGAAGGATCTTAGGCCGGCTCGGGTTTCAAACCCGTAACCTCTCTGTTAAGAGACCGTTGCCTTTGCCGACTGAGCTTCCGCGGATCTGCAAAAAAAAGTAATATATTCAAGTTGTTTTAAATATCTTTGATTTGGTTTACAGCAAGACGGTATACTTTTCTGGATACATGAAGGCTAATAAAAACGAGACATATTGCTTAAAACCGATTCCAAAAGGCTGTGAACATCCATGAATCAACATCCGATCATCAGTGGGTTTTTCCTAAACCCATGAACGCTGTTAAAATGCAGCACCTTACCCATTCGTCTATCGTTAAGCCTTTTTTCAAGTCTTATGCAATGCAATTAATTCGTATACCGTCCTGTGAAAATCGTTGTTACATTAAATTTAGAATTAATTGAAATCGAGAAAAATGTATTCTATGGAAACCGCGTTGTTACTAGACACATAGAAATATGACGAATCTGTTTAATTTATACCTCGTTATAAAAAACTCAATTCAAAATGAATGAATTCATACGGCGTTATACAGATTTTCATAAATGAATATATTGTGTATACATTAGACCTCTTCAGACATTTATAAAAACTGTATTCTTAATAAAATATCAAGCTGTAATCCAGGTTAGGTTTATTGAGTATAATGCATACTTTAGATTACAAAATTATAAATTTAGAAAATAAAAGGAGTTTTGGGGGGTCTATTTTGTCGCGGATTGAATGTTTGAAATTTTGGAGGAAATTCCGAGATAACTGTAATTGAGAATATCATAAATCTCAGTAACAAAATTCAACACAATATAAACTCAACACAATATGGAATAAGTGCTAATATAGATAAATTTTTCAAGCTCTATGAGTTGTTGAAATGTTCCTGTAAGAAAAACACATTATAGGTAAACTGTCGCAATTTCAGTATTATAAAAACACCGCATAACAGGACTTCACTGTATATATTGAATTTCGTAATTATCATAAAAACATCCAGTTCTCATCATTTAATATTTAAAACTTTTTATATTACTTAAGCTAAAAAAGGTATGAAAATATCAGCTGTAAAAGTTTGTATTACAAACCTATTAAGGGGGACGAAAGACCCTTAAAATACCAAAATTTAGCTAAATGCGAAAAGTTTTCCTTTTTCGTTTTCTTTTTTTTTTCTATTATAAATATGAAACTAGGCATAATTCAGAATAAGTACATTTTCAGCAATCACACATTATTTTATTTATTTAAAATCTACTTTTGTCATACATACTTGCCAAAAGAAATCCCATTTTCAACTTTCGTGATTTTCACTTGAGTAACTTTGACATGTTCTAGAAGAATGTTACTTTTTTAAATTTCTAAATATATCTACAAAAACGATTTTTTTTCATGTACACTTTTGTTTTTTCTCATGTTTTTAATTCCTTTTCTAGAGATATATTGTAACTAAAACAAGTGAAAAACGTTTGTTTCCGATATCAAAATTTATCATAACGATTGATTTTGACATTTTACCTTTCATACCACTTCCCATTCACTCTATTCTAAAATATGCTCGTTCCAATGCTATACATATTTCTTGACTACTATATGCGTATAAATATTCTTAAAAATGGAGAAAAATGCATTCATACCTGAGGATATGGTAGATTTGTATTTATGATCCTTTCCAATAGATGTCACTACTTTCTAAACAACAAACTTTTAAAACAAACATCTCCTAAGGCACTTCAAATATTTTATTTTCACAGCGTGAATGACTTAAGCGTAAACATTCTAATATTTATTAATAGATTTATTTAAAATAAGATCATGGGAAATTGAACTATAATATACATTTTTTTTCAAGCGAGATTGATGATAGCAGTAAAAAAATACTTTTTTAATAGCTTATCTGTTATTTTTTACATCCATAGTGCCAATACAGACAATTAAATTAAAAAACACTCTATTCCTAGTACATCGGAGTTAACAGATCGTTTAAGATAAACTCATTGCTTGTGAAACAATTATAAAATCATTGACGTTGAAAGAGAATTGAAGCAGAAAATGTATTTGTTAAATACAGTCGCCCGTAAAATTTGGATTAATGGAACATAAAATAACTTTAACTGCCAAAGACTCTATAAAATTTTCAACATCGTCAAAAAAATAAAAATAAAAAGAATTAGAAGAAAAGGTATGACTTACCTTCTCTTTTTCATTTTGAAGGGAGAAGATGGCGAGATTGCCGATTCTAAATTCCTAAATCATCGTTTTTTCAAAGTAAAAATAAACAATCGATAAGTCAAGCCATTCAGAAACCAAAATAAATTACAGAGAAGCTTTAATATACACACTAAGACAAATACATCACATCAAACTTTTTTATTTATTTTTTATACAGATTGCAGCGTCACTCAGTGGTCGTTCGTAGCAGACTTTAGAAGCTTCTTCGACGGCTGTGTTCTTTAAGGCTGTGAAGTATTTTATTTTTAACGATGATGATGAAAAAACAAATCAAATTAATATATAAAATAATTTGGAATGAATTTTTCCAAGAAAAAAAGAATATGTAAAGGCTGAAGATCATATAAAGGCTGAATACACTGAGATATTTTAAATGCAAAATATCAGAAAAGGATAAACACTAATTTAAACAAAATATTGAATGCATTGTGTACGAATTTTAATCAAGGAAAAGACTTTTTCTGGAAATGATATATTTTGATTAAAAATTATATAATTTAATTCAAAATAATGAATATATTTGATAAAGTAATACAATGTAAAACTCACAAAAAATGAAAATAATTTTATTTTGTCGTATAAATAATTTCGTATTTTATAGAAGAGACATTTAATTTGTTGCTTGTAACTAAGTATGTGATATAGGTTTGCAATATTTATGCTTTATATATATATATATATATATATATATATATATATATATATATATATATATATATATATATATATATATATATATATATATATATATATATATATATATATATATATATATATATATATATATATATATATATATATATATATATATATATATATATATATATATATATATATATATATATACATATATACATATACATATATATATATACATATACATATATATATATATATATTTATATCTATACATATATATATAGATATAGATATATACATATATATACATATACATATATATTTACATTATATATGTATACATATATATATAGACATAGATATATACATATATATATACATATACATATATATGTATATATATGTATATACGTCCGTAGGTATGTATGTTCGTCCTTACATATATATATATATATATATATATATATATACGTCCGTACGTATATATATATATGTATATACGTCCGTACGTATACGATACGTATATATACGTCCGTTTCTGTCAGGTGTTCACACGAACTTTTGTTCATTTTAACATGTGAAAATGACAGCATTATCCCCGAAATGGTTTTCTTTGAGTACGGAGGTGTCAAATGTGTCGTTTGTCAACGCACCGACAGAGAAAAGGAATTTTGCTTTGATCCAGTCGGCTAGGCGCCAAAGGGCGTTTCGCCTACCCGAAGGACAAGGGTCAAAGGGGGGGGGGTCAACCTGCCCTAAAACCGAGGTTTCCTGTTTGGAAAAGAAGAAAGTGGCGAAGACTCCCGGCTGAACTTCTAAGAGAGCAGGTTGATCTATAGTGATCGCCTCTCTGGACGAAAGGTTGTATCTGCATACACTTTAATATTTCTTTAAATGTTTTATTTTGTTTTAATAAATCAGCATTGTTAAGTTGTAATCCTCCACAGCTGGTTATTTAGTATCCATGGCTGCTTCATAGCAAGGGATCCATGCGAAGTCATATCCTAAATGACTAGGGTGTGACGGACTAACCGGACATAGAGACAGCGCGACCGCTCAGAGTTACTACAATCACTCTTTCTCTTTTTTAGTGTTGTCTATTTTATTTTGGTAGCTGTCTATCATCCTCTCATTTACTTCGGCAATGAACTCGATGTCCACCCGTCTTCTAAGAACTTACAAGAAGTGTTCTGCCAAAAATTTGAACAATGATAATTGGTATATAAATAGCTATTAAAACAAAACAAATCAAAAGTAGTTCCTTTAAGTTTTAACTTGCTGGATTCTACTTATGCAATATTTTTATTTCTATAAAGGATTAAAAAGACTAGAATCAAGGTTGCTTATGTGTGTTGGTGTATCTAGAACCTAAAAATAACCAAACTGCAAGAATTTGTTTTTAATAATCCATTACCATTTTATTATAAATCTATAACTCTATACTTATGTGATTTTAAAGTTTCACCTACGCCTTGCTGACAAAGTAGTGTACTGCCTTTTATAATAAAGTTTGATTTGATTTATTTCGCGGTTTGATACGATCTACTATTTTACTACGCGAGGGCTAAGGAGACCAGGATCTACTGCTTAAAGGCGTTTCCGAAAGACCACGATTGTCCATTCCAGCAACGAGATTAGAACACACGAACGCCGGTACCGAACTTTTTGTAATCAAAGTTCGTAAGCTGAAATAAAGCTGCTGGCAGGAAGGAATATCCATAGTTGTTTGGAATTGTTCTTTAGATGGCTCTGTACCTGTTATATTGGATTTTTCCCTCTCAGTATTAACCTATGGGGAAAATAAAATCCTTTTGGTCAGCTCGCATTTTAAGAATTTTTTTTAATTATACTATGTGAAAGAACAGCAAATTTTCTAGGATGCATTTTTAAAATTAGTTAGTTAAATGTTTTTATTGGCATTTGGAAAAGAGTATACCGAAGTTTCTCACAAATAATTTAAAATTAAATATGTTTTTTCTCGATATTTTTTAAAAGGGAAAAGATTGAATCATAGGAAATTTGCTATTCTATCATGGGGTATAAATTGTTTAAAGATGTCTTAAAATATGATGCGGACAGAGGGAATTTTATTTTTCCTATAGGTTAACATAGGGCAAGAAGAAACTACTATGACAGATACAGACCCACCCTCCCCACTTAACCACTTAACATTTTACCTTTTACGTCAAACGTGAATCAAGGCTGTTTATCTACTCATTTCTCCACTGATGTACTGCGAATCTTTGTTTACGTACTAACTACCCTAAGCGTCTCTTTATAAATAGTTAAAATCGATTACTGATTAAAATTAAAGTTTTTTTGATTAATTATATTTCAAATAGGAAATCGTGGGTCAGCCATTCATACAAATTCCGCCAGACGCTACCCTGAAACAATAGCCCGCACACCCCACCACTGGTGGTAAGTCCATTCGCTGGGATACTTTGAAGAATGCCTACTTCGTGGAGCTGTCCTCGTACTTCTGATATTCTTCCCACTGCAGGATGAACTATTGAATGGGTATGCTTTTGTCACAAAATATTAGTCTGATAAGTTGATAAACAGTAGGTATCGATGTCATACACCTTCGTTACCTAAACATTAGCCGATACGCTGCAAACGAAAGGTCTACTAACTATGCATTATGCAAAAAGGATACTCACAGTCCCTCTTCCCATAAGGTTCCAAATTGGATACAGACTTACATTTATACATTTCCGATGTATAGAGCCGATTTCATCTGTTGCGATTTAGTGAGATAGTATCTAATTCATTTGTATTTTCAGAGAAATAGACGACAGGCTCTTATGGAACAGACTGTAATTGTGTAAAACTCATAATTTTCTTAGACTTATATAATTTATCGAAATACTCTACTCATGAAATAAAAATATTGTAATTATTCACTCCAAAAATTACTGTAACCTTTCAATTCAGTACAACGTAACACATATTTATTACACATATATTTATTTTTCAAAGGAAAAGAAGATCGCACTTGTGTATTATATGTTCGTTTTTTAAAACAGAATTACATATAGGAAACAAATTGTATAAAATATTTACCTTACATCTAAAAGTACAATTTTGGTGTCTGGATTGCATAAAAATAGACAAAAGAAAGTATCCCATTACACACCAAGGAATTACATAAATTTTTCTTTAGGACTTCTATATTACCCTGCATAACAGGGCCAATTTAACAATTTCTTTAGACCTAATCTGCAAACGAGGAAGGAAAAACTATAAAAAAAATTCTGATAGAGGGATAAAAAATTTGACTTGGTTTGGAGTGCTATCTTCCTTTAATTTATTTTAATAGCTTTTGTACTTTCTTTTATATTTGCAACACAGAGTTTAATTATACCCATATCTAAAGTCAATTACAAATAACTACAAATATCCATGCCAGTAGAAGGAATCCAACCAACGCACTCATATAACGAAAGGCAACGCTCAACCAGTATTGAATAATTCAACCGTCAATACACCAAATCTAACAAAAATTGCAGTAGATAAATGCTTGAATCATCCTAACGGGTCGCCTACTTTGACGGGTGTAAAGTGTGCGTGATGCCCCTCTGGAGAATTCCCTCAATTTTGACATCCTCGGGAAGGGGGATTTCTGCTTCTGAAACCTTACCTCTCTCCCACCTGGCAACCTCCCAACGAGAGGTTATCCAGAATCACAAATTTACCTTTTAAGTTTTCTGTGTGTACAGGGAGAAGTTTAGAATGATCACAAAGCTCGAACCTAGCATCCCGAGGTTCTAATTCTCCCCTCAGCAATCTCGAACCCTTGCTTATTTTGTAAATACAAAAATGTTTTTACTATCTTAAATACTAACAAATTTTTTAACTTTCGTTAGTTACCCACAACTAATTCAGAAAAATTATACCATCTTTTATTCTTTTTCACTTTTGTTAGAATCCTAAATCTTCTTTCAGAAAATCTACGTAAGCTGATTTGTCGACTGAATAAAATCGTTATTTGTCTCGGGCTCAAAGCCCGTCCTATGCATAATATTACATAAATCTACCCAAATAGTAACAATTTTGAATTCAAAGCTTAAATTTCGGCTTTCAAATTTTCTTATCTGTAAAATGGTTTAGTCGTAAACAACGATAAATAACTTCGTGCATTCCTAAAGTGCTCCTTCAATTTCAATTTCAATTTCAGAATGTTTACCTAATATTTGAACTTTCGAAATAAAAACGGTGCTAAATAAAATTGACTTTGCTTATCTGGTTTGAATTCATTTTGCTTTTGCAAATTTAAATATTCATTTTGGAATCTCAGGAAGATATTTTAGTTGTAAACTGTGCTAAAATAAATTGCGGACTGTAAACTTCTCTTTAGATGCATTTCATATTTATGCTAGCTATCTAAGGCACCCGGCGTTGCCCTAGTTATTTAATTTCTTCAGTATTTACACAGTCTTATTATCAAACGTGAGAGAAATAAATGGCTGTAACTCTCAGAACCTCAATAAATACAGTGAATAGGTTAAGTGTGTATTCGAGCTCTACTATCTATTTCAATAAGCAATGGTTAAGGAGACAGAGTTCTGCAGCTTAATGCCGGATACGAATTCATGCCAACAGTTGCTGTTGTTGTTTCTCATGCCACTTGGACAAACCAAGCACGATTGAGCCTGCAGGCTCTCGTATTAAGACCAAGTGGTGCGTCTTTCATTTTAATGAGCACCATTAAGGTGAAAGAACGACTTCGCTCAAGTAGGTCCTCGTATTTTGAAGCAGGGACCAAGCAGAAGACCCACAGACTTGGCCTGCCACCCCCAGAGGTATTGATTGAGAACTTGGAGGACATTGTGACCATGAACATATTTTAAGTGCCCCAGTCACCTTTAACGAACACGGCGGATCTTATGCCGACTGAGCTTACCGTGGCTCATGCCAACAGTTCGATACCTTAATAAATTTTTAAAAATGATAAAATCATGAATCATTTTATATAATCAATAGAAAAGTAAATTTTTCAACTAATTTTCAATACTCTTAATATTTAAAAAAAAAATCGTGTAGGACATCTTCTACAGCGAATTTAATGTTCTTAATTTAAAAATACTTTTAAAGGGATTAATATGTAAACTTATTTCAGAGGAATCATGACTTTACTGTAAACGAATTGAATAGTAGGTAAAATCATATAATGGACATGATATCGCTGCTTGTACCGAGTGACCTACAGCGGCTTGCAATATATATATATATGTATATATAAATATATATATATATATATATATATATATATATATATATATATATATATATATATATATATAAATATATATATATATATATATATATATATATATAATATATATATAATATATATATATATACATATATATATATACATATGTGCGTGTGCGTGTGTGTGCGTGTGTAAATTTATATGTATATATATATATATATATATATATATATATATATATATATATGTGTGTGTGTGTGCGTGTAAATTTATATATATATATATAATGCTTATTTTACCACTTTCGGTTTAAGATTCTATTTTCCTGGTAATTATTTTCAAGAAACCCTAGCGAATATTCTCGAATGCCGGCTAGTAGAAATCCATCCAGTTCCATAAAGCCCCTCCACACTATGGTCCACTGCAAGCCATTACCACCGTCTGAAGGGGGTATGGCTTATCGAGGTCAACGATGGCAGACTATAAAATGGCCTTGGCTTCAGGATGTCTTCAGAAGACGTTTTTCTACAACAATCAAAGGCAATCATATGCGCAACTAAAGTGATCAGTAGAGCCTATGGACGAATCTACGAGGTCGGCTCATTTAGTGGTCTACTGTGTGGATGCAACCCATAAGCCATCGTCCAAGGTCGCCATCAGGAAGAAGTGAACAGTTGGCCATAGTGTGGAGGCTATATAAAAATTGAGTTCTAACACGTGGGTTACATCACCCAAGTGACTTCAAGTAATAGCTGAATGGTCGGCACAAGTGACTATTTAAGAAGATGTCTCAAATTTCAAAACGGTTTCGTGTAATGTGTCGATAGAGTTCCATCACAGCTTCGTTCTGTCACAATTTCGGCAGGCTTATGTAGTATGGAGTGTTCCGGCAGTTTCGATATTTCGATGAATAAACGAAGTTAGATTCAATTTTTCAGTGTCTTGATTGCGTTTTCATCGCGAGGTTCCACGACTGCAGGGTACGATAACAGCCCGATACCTCACTTCGTAATGAGGCAAAAAGCATTATTACATATATATGTTCTAATACTGAAAAAAATATTTCACATTATAAAATATAAATATAATTTTCTTTTGTTTTATGCCTTCAACAATGATGTTACTATCCATGAATGACAGGGTGGGCGAAGACAATTTTAACACGACAATATTCAACGGTACCAAAAGTTTTTGTGAGGCTATAACACCTCGATTAGATTTACATAAAAAAAGAAATATACATGAAAACATATTTTCACCATTATAAATATTTATATATTCACATTTGGTGTAAAACGAAAATTTAATTTTCTAGTACCTTGGTTCTGGAAGAGAAATGTACGGTTCCTCATCGACAAACAAACTAATTCAAGAGAAAATATATTTTAAAATCTCGGGTATTCAGCATTTCAGAAATTCATAGCATAGCAAATGAGGTACTGGAAATTATACAAGTAGCAGAGCTTTACAAAAGTTATTTTTATTTTTAGTTCTGCTCGGCAAAAGCATAAACGAAAACGCGAAAAGGACTTTACTATGAAACCACAGATTTTGTTTTCGTAATCATATAAAGGCTGAATTCACCGAGATATTTTAAATGCAAAATATCAGAAAAGGAAAAACACTAATTTAAACAAAATATTGAATACACTGTGTACGAATTTTAATCAAGGAAAAGATTGTTTCTGGAAATGATAAATTTTGATTAAAAATCATATAATTTAGTTCAAAAAATGAATATATTTGATAAAGTAATACAATGCAAAACTCACTAAAAAAGAAAATATTTTTATTTTGCCGTATGAATAATTTCGTATTTTATAAAAGACACATTGACATTTTTATGAAATTATTTCTCTTCTCAATTTCTGTCCTTAACGTTGGCATTAATGAATTGTGGATGTGACGAAAGACGAAGCAAATCTCCCTCAATATTTCTATACCTAATAATCAAACGATTCAACTCCTTACCTTTTCGTACTACATATATTTCTGGATAGAAATCTGTCATGCAAAATTCTCCTATGTGCCTAAAACTGTTTTCGACAGCGATAACTAAGTTTCAAACAAGTTTGACTACCCGAGGCCTGAAATCTCGTCATTTTCACTTTCATTTAAATTGAATAATAGGCTTACCTCAAACCACTCTTTAACTTAAAATTCCCTTTTGAATAATTTATATATTTCACATTACAGATTTTCAAATCATATAATTTAAACACTTTCAGGATGACGATAATTTAGAAACCATAGTCGAATTCTTGCAAAGATGTATGTACATACACATGTTTATTGTTATGCATATTACATATATGTATAAATACATATACAGGGTGTCCCAGCAAGACCGGATAAACTCTACAGAGCCAGATTCGTTGTTTGGAATACATGAAAAATGCCCAAAGAGCTGTACCTCTACGAATACTAGGAAAATAAATCGGTTCTCTAGGAAAAAAATGGACAAAAATTTTGAGATTATGCTTGAAAAAATGTTAAATTTAAAAAACTAAGTAAACTACTGTAAAAACTAAGATATTTTTTGGATTATTAAAAACATCAAAAGCATAGATTTAATCACGGACTTGGAAGTTCATGGTATGTAGTCTTCTGATTTTAAGAATCGTATTATTATCACCCTACTATGAATTATTATGTATGAAATCTTAATAATTTATAGTAGTACACATTAAATTATTTTAATAATATACTTCTTAATGAACTAAATTATCCCTTGTTTTCATTTTTGAGTTGATTTCAGATGATATGAACTTTTGTTTAAAAGTATTTGCAATTTTTATATCTACACTCAAGAGCCAAAACATTATGACCACCCCTACATTTTGTAATGAACTCACCTGGATGACATGGAAGGCACGTGATCAGGTGGAAGTGGTATTTAACTGCTGATGGAGAGTATGAAGTATCATTCTTTCACTTACTTCTGTGTATCATGAGAAAGGCGGCGGATCTATGCGATTTTGATAGAGGGAAAATTGTAATGGCTCGAAGGCTCGGAACAAGTATTTCCGAAGCTGCACGACTCGTGGGTTGTTCACGATCTACAGTTGCTAGTACTTATGCAAAGTGGATGAATAACTTTGAAGTAAGCAGAAGACTACATGGTATTGGACATCCACACACTATCGAAGAAAAAGGTCTTCAGAGACTGTGAAGAAAAACTGGAGCCAGACAGTGGCTCAGCTGACAACCCAATACGATACAGGTCCAAGTATAATAGTATCGGATCACACGGTTCAGCGGACACTGTTGGATATGGGACTACGCAGCAAACGTCCCACTCGTGTGCCTTTTCTGACCAAGCGTCATCGCCAACTGCGCCTACGCTGGGTCCGGGAACATCGCGACTGGTCCATGGATCAAAAGGAGAGAGTTGCCTGATCAGATGAATCACGGTTTGTCCTTCATCACGCCGATAGAACACTGGATTGTACTTCTTCACTAGATTCTTCACGTCATCAAACTTATTGTTACAATCACCATATTAAAGAACAAGGGAGATTTGAATTTTATTACAGAACATTGAAAGAGTTTTATATATATCTTTCTGATATACAGGATGTCCCAAAACGACCGCATAAACTCTGCACAGTTACATTCCTCGTTGGGAGTGCATAAAAGAAGTATGACGTCACTACCGGTGCAAGAAAAAAATACTTTATTGGACATATTAACAATAGTATTTTGCATATCTTTCCAGAATGTTTGAAACGTTCACCGAGCATATCGCATCATGCATGCGCGAGAGCCATGGAATGACATTAAGCAGCCGTTGAACTGGTATTTAAAAAGCTGCATCTTGCCGCTACCAGTAGTCTTCGTATGGTGGTCATGTATTCCGTTCGTGACTAATGCGACATATACCTGATATACGGCCGATGTAATGGAACTGCCTTACGAACTGTTAAGGAGTATGACCTTTGATATCCGTTCCACCGTCCTCCCGATGTCAACGTCATCTGTAGGTTGGACAACAGACCGCGATGTTGTAACGAGTGATGACATTTATTCCATGGCGTGCTCAAGCCTGCCTCGACATGCACGGCGGACACTTTAAACATCTGCTTTAAATTGTGCATATATTGCTGTTGATATGTTCAATAAAGTGTTTTTTCGAGAACCGGCAGTGACGTCATACTTTTTCGTATTTTTCTCGTAAACTATGGATAGTAAACTATGGACCAACGAGTAATTTAGCTGTGTAGAGTCTATGCGGTCGTTTTGGAACACCCGTATATGCTAATTAAATTTGAAATAGGATATTATTATTAGATCCTAAAATCCTTTTGTATGTTACATATTCATATGGAAGCTGTAAATACTGAAGAGACTTTCGTGCAGCGGCAGTGACGTCATACTTTTTCGTATTTTTGTCCTAAACTATGGATCGTACATGAACGCTTCTTTGGGCAGTTTTTATATACACCCAACGAGTAATTTAGCTGTGCAGAGTCTATGCGGTCGTTTTGGAACACCCGTATATGCTAATTAAATTTGAAATAGGATATTATTATTAGATCCTAAAATCCTTTTGTATGTTACATATTCATATGGAAGCTGTAAATACTGAAGAGACTTTCGTGCAGCGGCAGTGACGTCATACTTTTTCGTATTTTTCTCGTAAACTATGGATAGTACAGGAACGCTTCTTTGGGCAGTATTTATATACTCCCAACGAGGAATTTAGCTGTGCAGAGTCTATTCGGTCGTTTTGGAAAACCCTGTATACGCTGATTAAATTTGAAATAGGGGATTATTCTTAGATCCTAAAATCCTTTTATAGATTACATATTCATATGGAGGCTGTAAATACTGAAGATAAGTAACAAAAAATTACTTTTAGGCTGTTTTTTCTATTCTAAAATCCTCCAAAAGTAAGCAACACCTCAACACTTTTCTATCGTTTCAGAACTTTCGTATTATTTAAACTACTTTCGGATGGGAAAAAAGTTTCTCTAAATTAAGTTTCCCATCTATAGAACTGAGCAAACTTTCCACCCCTTTATTGAAACTCCCAAGAGCAAAAGAAAAGTAGTTACTCTAGTTTTAAACTTCTTAAAATTTAATTTGGGGTGTGCCGGTAAAAACTTATATCCGAAAAACCTAACAGAAATTTGGGACTTTTGATCTCGGTCTATTGTTGTAGGTTTAAAGTAAATGAATTTGTATGTACTGTAGTGAATATACTAGAACCTTAACCCCTTCCGGTAAAATGACGAGTCTAGCTCGTCATTAGTTTTTCATTCCGTACCGCACAATGACGAGCTACACTCGTCATGCGATTAAAGTTACTGTTAAATATGATAATTAATTTAGTTTAAAATTTCTAGTGTACTGAATTTGGCAACACTTTTATCACTTGTGAAAACACAAGTCACTATTGCATGTTTACTTAGAATTTCTTGGTACAAGTCATTGCCAAATTAATGATTCAGAATAAAAGAAAACCTACTAAGAAATGCCGTGTGTGTTAAAAGAATCAAATTAAAAATGAGACTACTTGGCGGCGTAAACAAAGAATTCCTTTGCACTTTGTTTTGAAAAGTACCACTAGCTTGAAGACTATTGTCTGTATACCTTATTAATGTTTTACTTTGATATTTTCTTAATTTTACTGTTTCTGATATGATTTAACACTATGTAAAAAGTGGATTTTAATTAAGAATATGTAAGAATTGTAAAATGAAACACGTTTTTTAAATAAAAATTAAATGGTTATTTCATGCACAGTTTTTCATTATTAAATCATACCGGAAGGGGTTAATAAATCATTATTACAAATGCGTGTGTATTTGTGAAATATCGCTTATAGATAGCAAAGTATTGCTTTTAGGTTATTTTTTCCATTACCTTAACCACCCTCTATATAATAATAGCCTAAGTTATCTGTCCGTCTGTCCTCGAATTTATGAAGCGGTTGTACCTGGAATGGATAGAGTCATCCACATTGGATTCTTGATGACTTAGGGTTAGCAACGTTCGAAGTCCACACCTTCCCCCTTTTCTAGCATTTAATGCCATTATTTCAAGCCCTATTTTCACCGGTTAGGAGCAGGTGATTAAATTTATCAATTTGTTACATAATAAATAGGCAAAAAAAACATTTATTTCTAGCATTAGGACGTCATTTCTTTAACCATCTCATTTAATTATTTCTTATTTTAAATTACTTAAATATTGTCTGCATTATTTTCATACGTTTTGTCACTGAATTTAGATATTACTTAAATAATTTTCTTTTATATTTGGCTTAAATAATAGATTAGGTACATATGGGATCATTTTAAACTTAATCATGGATTATTTTCGTTGCAATGAAAAATTTTATCACCGGTGTTAACAACAAATTTTTTCTACCTCCAGAGTGTAGTGAAAATGATTGTTTCATTCCTTTACTTCCATTAATTACTGCGTCAAAAAATTGGGATGAACTTAACGATAATTTCGACGTAGGTAATAAAACTTTAATGTCAAAGCGTTTAATGCCATTATTTCTAGTCCTATTTTATCCCAGTAATTTATCAATTTATCACAATAGGTAAAATAGGTAAAAATAACATTTTTTTCTAGCATTATGACGTCATTCATTTAACCATCTCATTTAATCATTTCTTATTTTAAACTAGCAAATAGCCCGTCATATGACGGGTTCAGTAAAATTTTTAATTTTCCAGAATTGTAAAGTACCCTATGAGGCAAGTAAAAAATGTGGTGCTACTATATTGCAGTCGACATATGTCACTGGTGACTTTTGCGTCATAATGATGTCAGAGTGTGAAATTTATAATACCGAGTTCCCATCTCTGGCGATTTCTGACATCATTATGATGTAGGAGTCACCAGTGACATATGTCGGCTGTAATATGGTAGCAGCCATGGTTTGTTTTTTGGCTGAGAATTATCGTTCTACAAAAATAATCGATTAAAATTATCACATATGTACCTAATCTACTATTTAAACCAAATATAAAAGAAAATTATGTACGTAATATCTAATTTCAGTGATAAAACGTATGGAAATCATGCAGAAGATATTTAAATAATCTAAAATAAATGATTAAATGAGATAGTTAAAGGAATGACGTCATAATGCTAGAAAAAATTGTTATTTTTAACTATTTATTATGTCATGAATTGATAAATTTAATAGCCTGCTCCTAAAATAGGACTTGATATAATGGCATTAAATGCTCTAAAAGGGGGACGAGTTGAAATTCGAACGTTTTAAATATGATAGTATTTTTCTCTGTGATACGACGCTTATTCCTACCAATTTATTTTAGAATCTGATCTATAGTTTAGGAAAAAATAAACTTTACTCGCTTTGAATTTTGTTAACCCTAAGTCATCAAAAATACAATATGGATGCTCTATTCATACCACGTCCAACCGCTTCCTAAATTCGAGGACAGATAGACAGATAACTTAGGCTATTATAACATTACGAGAAGAAAGTTTAAGTCATAAAAAGTTGAAAAAATAATAAACATTATTTTAAAAATAATAAAACAATTTTGAAAATAATAAAACAACTTTAGAAAAAATAGAATTTAAAAGAAAAATCCGGAAATATTAAATTAATTAGACATTTAAAAAAAAAAAAATTGGCTTAGTCGGGAACAGAACTGTTAACCCCAGAAGTACGCTGAATAATTTGGGGAGACCCTCTACCGAACGTGCTAGGCCTACGCTCGATGAAAGAACTAATTAGAGTATATGAGGGTCGAGTAAACACAGTAAAGTTTAAATATTACGCTCAGCCCTCGCTTCTCCCTCTTATTCTATACTAAATTCATATCAAGAATGAATTTAGTATAGAATAAGAGGGAGAATAAAACTTGAAATAATAGCATTAAACGCTCGAAAAGGGGGGATGGGGTAGATTTCGAACTCGCTTTGAATTTTGCTAACCCTAACTCATAAAAAATCCAATATGGATGCCTGTATCCATTCCAGGTACAACCGCTTCATAAATTCGAGGACAGACAACTTAGGTTATTATTATATAGGGGATTATTTAAATATCGTCTTCATTATTTTCGTAAGTTTTATCACTGAACTTAGGTAATGTATTAAATAATAGATTAGGTACATATGTGATAATTTTAAGTTTAATCATCGATTATTTTTTGTGGCAATGAAAATTTTATCACCGGTATTGAGAACAATTTCTTTTCATAAAAGTCTAGGAATCTATTTCATGGACTAATAAATATCTAGAGTTTAAGTTAGCGTTTTTTCGTGTGTGTTTGTTTTTCATACATAACCACAGGGTTTGACTAAATGAATTCAACGGGATTCTAAACCGCATTCACAGTATCGGAAGACTTTAGAGAAGTATGAATTTAAACAAATTATTGAGAAGGTACCAGATAATTTTCATCCAAAAAACAAACCATTTTTTTTTACCTGCCTCGTAAGGTACTTTACAATTCTGAGAGATTAAAAATTTCACTGATCCCGTTTTATGACGGGCTATATGCTAGTTCTTAATAGCTTCGGTAAACTTAACTGAATGGTGAAAGTACATAAATATATAGACGTATAAAGCAATTGGTTTCAATATGCGCATTATATTTTTAATTTTTAATATTATTATTTTTAATATTATATATTAAATTCTTTTCACAAAAGTCTGGGAGTCTATTTCACGGACTAATAAATATTTTACTTTTAAGTTATATATCTTTGAAAAGTAAGAAGTTTGTCCATTTGAACGTTTGTTTTCTATACATAACCACACGGACTGACTAAATGAATTCAACGTGATTCTAAACCGCATTCACAGTATCGGGAATTTTTAGAGGAGTATGAAGATAAACAAATTATTGAGCGTGTGCCAGATAACTCTCAGCCAAAAAACAAACCATTTTTTTACCCGTCTCATAAGGTACTTTACAATTCTGGAAAATTAAAAAAGTTTCTGATCCCGTCATATGACGGGCTGTATGCTAGCAACACCTCAACTTTTTCCTATCGTTACCTATTGTTGCAGAAACTTCCTTTTATTTCCGCAGAAGAAAAAAAGTTGAAGTATGTTATAAATAAAGTTTCCAAGCTATAGCATTGTTATAAACTTCATTCTCATACTTTATACGAGCTCCTTCGTCGAGTGTCGTAGAAAAAGAAGTGTGTTACTCTTATTTTCTTAAACTTCTTAAAATTGAATTTGCGGTCTGCCCGTAAAACCTTTATTACATTAAATTTTATAGGCAACCAACTCCCGGCTTTTGATCCCTGCCTATTGTTGTCGGTAGAATATATGTGAATTTCCATGTACCGGACTCGCTACACGCTGGCTCAAATAAAAATTTCCATTAACTATATGCCAAGACGACTGAAAATAGAGGAGAAAATAGAAATAAAAAATAGTGGGAACACTGTTAATGTCCATATCTTTTGAAATTTACTTTAAAACTTTATATCAGGAAGCTTATTTACAGCTATGCCGGGTAGAAGTATCTACACTATCTGCTAGAAGCGTTAAAGGAACAATTCGCTTAAAATGGGTAATATATAATTTAACATTAAATTCCGGGTTCTTTTACTTTTGGACGTCTTTCCAACTAAATTTATGTGTCTAGCTATTCTCCCAAGAGATATAGTCTGAGCCATGCTAGAATTTTTTTTTTCATGTTTATATAGGTGGGATGTGAATTAATGTTATTTCACGCGTAATATATCCAAAATATCTATGAATTACTACAGTACTTTCAGATAACATAAACTGTTTTTACATGCTAGGGTGCTTCAATACCGTAGTCAGAGAATTCAAATCCTGCTGTTGGCATGGATGTTCGTAGCCGTTAAAATTCGGCTTTCAGGGTATGGTGAGCGTTACAAAGCATTTTTGTAAGACTTGAATATTAAAATTTGTGCATATATAAACTAAAGTATACTAAATTACTAGCATTAGATGTTTTCTTAAATTTGGGTGATATTTTCGTAAAATTCAATTTTTTAATCAAGTTTCTCTTAGTTTTTATAATTTTCCTTGTCATTTAATTTCTCATAAAATACTACGAAAAATAACCGAATACTTTTAATATACATTAACAGAAATTGAGGTATCAGGTTTAAAATTCGACTACATTTATATTATAAAATTCAATTTAAAAGTAGAAAAGTCCGAAAGTTTTACTAATATTTAGCATACAATCATAAAATATATTTCTTATATGTTATTCATTCAATCTATCGACAAAGTAATACCCAAAAATGTTCAAAAGTTATTTTGAAGCAATAATACGTCAAATATAAAAGCATAATATAAAAATTAATGCTCAAGGAACAGTTTAAAAATTAACCAAATATCTCAAAAAACCTTATTTTTTAAGTTTTGTGATTATTATGATTATTATGATTATAGTTATTATGATTTTTGAAATTTTGAAATTTTTGAACCATATTGATTTATAGTTATACATAAATACATATGTATGCATAAAAAATTTCACAACTCTGAGTTAAGAGTTTCCTAAGAAGTATTAGCAAATGTCCTTTGTCCACTGTGTCCTTAAGCTAATAATCTAATTTGCTAATGATCATTAGCTTAAAGGTTAATGATTTACCTGACCACTGTCTAGATCAATTAGATCAGAAAGTGCCCAACCCAAATCGGTTGGTGGGTCAAAAAAAAAATTACTGAACTGAGGTGGGCCTCACATATGAAAATAAAACAACAAATTATTCAAAATATTTTATTATCGTGCAATATTTAAAATATGCATTTTTACAATGCCAGCTGCGACTGTACTTAAAAGTTGTGTTATACATATATCATAACTACAGCGACAATAAACATTAATTATACTGTATTTGTAATCACCTACAACACTTACCTTCCTCCCTAATCATGAGGGTTAAAACATTATTATTATATTTATAATATAAAATATAATAATATTTATGGTCACTTTTATAGTCATTTAATAATAGGAAATGAATCAAATTATTTGATTCTAATTGATTTTCATAAAGCTGAAGCTTTGTTACAAACAACTAAAATTCTATGTTTCAACTGTATATAGTCAAAATGACTAAAACTATATAGAAGTTGAAAACTTCAATTGAGCCGCAAAAAGTTTTTAAAAGGGCCGCATGCGGTCCATGAGCCGCGGGTGGGGCATGCCTGAAATTAGATCATTAGCCCTCGTGTAGTAAAAGTAGCCTTCCAAAACAAACCATGAGCCATTTTCTTTTTAAATGGGCCCGAGTTATAAGAAATATAGTATTGTGTATATATACTACGCCCAGTGGTATTAGGGTAGCACTTCGCACTCCTAAGCCACAGGTACAAGGTTGATTTAGCCTCTTATCCCTGCAGTTGGAGACAAATTGAAGACCAAGTATGCTTGAGAATTACACACTGCGGGTTCCGCGAAGTATAACAATAACGTATTTGTCTCCGAAGAGCTCACGGACTACACCAAACCGACGTGGGTCGAAGAACAGCACCCACCATAGACACAGACCACTGAGAACAGAGTTCGATGGACTACCACCGCCATCCAAGTTGACCACCTAGCCGTGACATATGCTTCACACCCCAGGGCCCTGGTCTCGGAAACATATATTGACACACACGTTGTTCTTTTGCACTGAGGAGTTTATGAGGAGTGAAATGTTTTGATGAGTCTATGATTTTTAGATGGCATACTGATTTTAAAACGTTTGTTTGTAGAAATGGCTCCTAAGCCCCAACGACCACAAAATGTTGCAAATGATCGAAATGTTAACATCTGGTCAATCGTGCAAGCAAATTGGCTAATGTAACGAGAGGAGATAACGGCATCAACTAGTATTTCGAAAACATCAATATTTCTCCTTTTACGCAATAATTTCCAATTCCACCAATTTGTTCCAGATGGGTTCCTCATCACCTTACTAACAAACAAATGCAAACAGCAATTCGCCAGTGTTGAAAGTGGAAAGAGATGCTTCAAAATGATCCGAATTTTCTAGAGACTGTAATAATTTGGGTGCATCTTTTTTTGTCCCCTCACTAAGTTTGTAACAAATTTATGGAAACACACTGATTCTCCACCCCTGAAAAAAATCCGACAAACCAAATCTACTGGAAATGGGAGTGGATCGTAACAGCCCTTATTCTGCAAAGGTTTCAAGAAGAAAATTACAAAGTTCAGAAGTTCCCTCTATTGATTAACATGAAAAATAAAACTATTCAAGTAATTGTGTATGATCTTGGGCAGATTTTGCACCATTGTTAATATTTTTTTTAAATTTTTTGATATTTTTAATTAGTTTTCTATTTTTTCCTTGATATTTTTATTACTTTAATTGTCAATTTTTTATCCTTTTTATTAGTTTGTGTTGTTTTAAATTTTTTAAACTAATCTTTACCATTAAATGAGCTTGAGCAGTTTTTCACCAATTCTAATATTTTACTTACGTTTAGACAGTTTTTAAAATTTATTTTCTATTTTTATTTATTTTTTTTTTGTTACTTGAATTGTCTATTTTTTATTACTATCTTTATTACTTTTTGTTCTTTAAGTTTTAAAATTAATTTTTACCATTATAAACTTTCTTCATGCCTCATGCTGTCCAAAATGTGCTGTAAACAGCCTGATTTTTAATGACAAAAAAAATTGATCCAGAAAAATGTCGTTAAATATAATATAGTAGAAACTAACATTTTTCTATCAAAGAATGTTTACAATCTTAAATTTTACAATCCCCCAAAAGTATACAGCAATATTAAATTATTATTTCACTTAGAAAACTTAAATTGATGTTGAAATTCAAGCAGAGTAAAAGAGACAGTAAATTTTCATCCGCTTAGAAAATATATTAACGCACAATTCACTTTTTAACTGCTTTTAATGAAGAGTAAAACTTAAAATAGAATATATATCCTTAGATCCAATGTACTTTTAAAACTCAATTTACGAAATGAAATATTTATTTTATATTGTTCTATACTTTAGGGAGGTATAGAAAAATTTAAGATTATGAATATTGTTTGATAAAAATAAACGTATAATCTTCTAAATTATTATATTCAACGACATTTTAATTAGTAATTTCTTTCATGCTTGAATCAGGTTATTTATTGTAAAAATGTTAACAAAGAATTTACTATTAAGATAACAAAAAGCCAACAAGAAATAAAAATAAAAATTAATTTTTAAAGTTATTCAAAACGTTAATATAATGTTGTAGAAATGGCACAAAATCTTCTGAAGCTTATTCACGATATAGTACACAACTCAATCTCATATACGATTACTTGAATAATTTTAGTTTATAAATTAGTCAATAGATGGCGCCAGTGAACTAAGTAATGTCTTCCTTGAAATCTTTGCAGCATAGAGCTGTCTTGATCCAATCTTCTGGAAAGTTCATAATTATTACTTTCTGTGATCTATCAGAATTGTTGTGAATTATATGTTCTTTATATTCATGTCAGATGCTTTCCAGGGCATAACATTAACCAGTCAAACATAAAAACTCCACAAATAAAAGTTTAGAACACTTTAATAAAGTACAACTTAATAAAACTACACTAGCCTATCATCGATCCTAACAACTTCCGAACACAACACTTATCATTTTCAACACATAGAAGAGAGTAGAAGTAGTATTTCTTTACAGTCTAGTGGAAATAGTAATTATTTACAGTCTGTTGGAATAGTTTTTTACTGTCTAATAAATCTTCCTCTAAAGGAGAAATTTTTTCTTAATTTCTGACTTAAAAGTTAGGGCTGTTATCCTATAAACAGTAAAAACGAAACACAAGTAGTCTATTGGACGTATTAGTTCTTTATAGTATGTTGGGCCTCCAAAAACTACTGTGAATAGTGAATATTACGTCACAGTTTTGAAAATTTTGTGATAACACATTTTGAGAAAGTGTCATGAACTCGTAGGGAATTAAATATTACATCACACTAATGCGTGCCCACAAGTCGATACATCTGTTCAGCAATATCTTAGTAAATGCAATATCCGTAACTAGGGCGTTACAAAGTTAGCATTTGCCACGAACGTATCAGTTTTGAAACTCCGAACCGAGAAGAAAATGGAGTCTGAAAAAGGACAATTCGTCAGAAATAGAAATAAGGAAAAGTTGAAAAAAAACTTTTCTTATTATAAAATCCAATGTGTTTAAAAGTTATTTTTTATGAATTTTCTTATTTTTTAAAATGCTTCTAGAGACTAAACCTATTATAGATTCTTACAAAATGTTTACCAAACACTCCTAATATTCCTTAATTTAATTTCGGGTATTCGTTTGAAATTTTGAATTTATTAAAGTTGTTAAAACTAAATTTATATTTAGAAATTTTGCCAATTTTTTTACGAAAATTCAACGTTTTAAAAGAAAAATCTCCTCAAAGAAACCATTCTGTTTATCAGCAAAATAATACAAAATGTTCAAAATTATTTTTAAGAGAAAAATAAAAAAATTTAAAATTAATATTTTAGGAACATTTTAACAATTAATAAAATATTTTGTGAGTTTATTTTGAATATATATACATATATATGTAATATTAAAATCCCTTATTTACATATTTTAATATTAATTTAATAACTTTTGTTCATAAAGTACGTTGGGGGTTTGCGCGGTAATTCTGATTTTTCCCTCCAGACAAGCTATAGACTTAATTCAGCCTCTGTCTGTACTACTTTAGCCAATAGTTAGCGCGTTCTCTTTAAACATGGGTATTTTTTATCACGTGATCAATTGTGCTTAGGGATTATTCGTAGTCTTTTTACCTGAGAAATCCCTACTTGAAAAGTGTATGTGCGGGATCACATTGTCTATGTGCACGAGGTTGTAAAAGTGTTTGCCTGTTGTATGGATTTCATGTATCTCACCAGAAATAAAATGTGTTGTTCTTTTGAATGAGTCTCGCCCATATTACACACACACACACACACACACACACACACACACACATATATATATATATATATATATATATATGTATAGTATCCACCAAGATATAAATCAGTCCACTCTCATCGTTATTACCTTTATTAATCCACTTCATACTCTAATCAACAGGCGTCTCATTTTAAGCAAACAAAGGCCGTATTTACTATTTCGAGAGCCAAAAGGTGACTATAGTAATTGCTTATCGTCTCTGCTGTATCACTGCGCGTGAGCCGTATTTATGTGACTAAACGCGAGGCGCGTTACTCCCATTAAAATAATCAATTAAAATCTCTTAAATTACTCTATTTTAATCCGACATATATATATTTTTATCACCAAATTAGGCAAATTTCAGATTACCTATTTTTGTCCTAAGAAATCTATATAAACAAAGAAAGGCGTTTATGATGGTTTGCTTGAATACATGTGCGTGTGTAATCTCGAACGAGCGAAAATGGTAAGACATAAAAGGTAACGGTACATATTCTTCTCAATACTGTGCGAAGTTTCTCGAAGTTATTTTTTAATAGAAATATGATTTTGAGGCTTCACGAATTAAGTCAAAGAGATGCACCTTTTGTTTGAAGATCACGGCTAGGGAGAACAACTTTGTTTACTCAAATAGGGTCCTCATATATTAAAACTAAGGACAAACCAAAAGTCCATCAGACTGCCACCTACAGAGTTATCGTTTGAACTTGGAGGACATTGTGACCACAAAGATATCTTACGTGTTCCAGCCGCATTGAACACGGCGGAGAATTTGGTCGAATCGAACTTCGAACCCATAACCTTTTGGTCATGAGCTCAACGCCTTTGACCAGGGTTCGATTTTGTTTATTTCTTGATTAACAATGTTTCATAGTTTGTTTATACATCTTCTTCCGTAATTGTCGTACGAGTTACCACGAATATACAATATATTCGACACAATGGCGATAGCAAACAGTCAAAACCAGCACAAATCGTGGAGAAGAAACATTCCATCCCTCTTTTTCAAACATTTTAAAAGCCTCCTCTTTCGTAAAAGTAGATTTATCCATTTTGCTTCTCTTGAACCTTCTCTTTATGCGCCCTAGCAAGTCATCCATCATTCCAGCTTAGATATCCGCAAAGTAGGAAATCATCCCAGATATCAACAGTTTTCATCCTCTAATTTAATTTTATAGGCGCGAAGATAGTCGCTCACTCAACATCGTTTCAGAACAGTAATCGATCCTCATCGATCACCATCTCGATCATTGTAATAACAAAAAAGAAAACACTTAATGCGTTCCGGAAAACATATTCTGATTCTTCTTCTCATTTCTATGAGTGATCAGAGAATAAAAAAATTGATACAGAATATACCTCATGGTGTTTATGAGAGACAGAATAAATTGCTTCTCATTTAGGAGAACTACATAACTTCTCTTTGCACATAAAATCAAAATTTTTCATCGTTTCTTTTTTCACGTTGAAGTGCAAAACTTTTTACTCCAGTTTTCGTGTAAAATAAAACGTAGCCTTTTGAGACAGAACATCTATTACATCGAAAGTGTGTTACGAGTTTTTTGAAAAGATAATTTTATCAAACCAAGTAAATGTTACCACTTCATTAAATATTTTATGGTACGCATATCGGTTATTCAAATCAGAAAAAAAAATTTTTAAATAGGGTTTCAGCATATTCTTTTTGAAGTCTGTACAAGCCATGTGCTTTTATGTGGCTAGTTCACGTTCCTTGATATCTGCCTTCAGAATTTTTTATTCTTTGGTGAAACTTTTCATTTCTCCTTTTTCAAAAAAAACTGACTTACATGAATTTGTAGGTTATCCATATACACTCCTCATATTACAGCCAATCTCCTTGAAAATGAGGACCTGTCCTCTACCCATTTAGGCTGTTTCTCAAATATATACTTAACAGTTGGGCTGAAAAGCCCGTAGGCTGACATATAGATGGCGCTACTAGTAATAAATCCATATGATTTTTAGTTAGCCCTAACCTTCAAGAGACACGTGTATATATTTGACAGCTGTCGGACCATTCATTTGTGAGATATAGTATTTTAAGTGAAGCAACTTTTGTTAGTTTGAAAACAATGGATAAAAACGAATTTCGTGTGTTAGTAAAGAATCGCTTTTTAGCGAAAAAACTACTCTTGAAGCCAAGGCTTGGCTTGATAAACATTACTCAAACTCTGCACCAGAAAAATCAACCGTTGAAAAGTGGTTTGCTAAATTTAAACCAGGCGAAAAGAGCACCGAGAACATTGAAAGCAGCTAATGCCCCAAAGAGGCTGTTACCGACGAAAACAAAAAAAGTCGACAAAATAATTTTGGATGACCGTAAAGTGAAGTTGATCGAGATATCGCAGACTCGAAGATATCAAAGGAAAATGTTGGACATATCGTGAAAAAATATTTGGGTTACGAAAGCTCTGATCAAAGTGGGCAAAATTATATGAATTGGGCTTCGAATTGCTTCTGCATGTACCGTATTCTTCAGATCTTAACCCCAGCGATTTTTTGCTGTGTTTAGACCTCAATAGAATGCTCCCTGAAAATAAATTTAGCTCCGATGAAACATTAATCGCCGAAATTGAGACCTATTTGGATGCTAAAGACAAATCGTACTATAAAAATGGTAACGAAAAATTGTATGACTGCTATAGTAGTTTTATCACCCTTGAAAGCAACAGCATTGAATAATAAAATCAAATTTTATCAAAAAAAGTTTTTTTTTTCTATGTTAGCCTACGAACTTTTCAGCCCAACTGTTACCACTGAAGCTTTTGACAGCTATAACAAATGTAGACAACGTATGGCTCACAAATAATTTAATGATTTTACAAAATCCAGATATGTTTTTAGATATATATTCTGTGAAAAGACTATTAAATAGTCTTGATTTCATTTTCTCTGATCAGTATAGGAATTTTACTATATAATCACAAAATCTTGTCACAGTTATTAAGTGATCTGCTGATAAATGCATATATGCTATGAATCATACTACATTTCAAAAACTAGAGCAGATCCAAGAAAAGGAGACAGCATTTTTTAAATCTGTGTTTCAAAGTATATGCACAAACAACTTTAATTTCCCCTGAACGTTCTTTATTCCTTTTCTTAACTGGTGTAATATTTCAGTCTTTCATAGTTAAAATTTTGAGAACTTCCCCTTTATTTCTTCCAGGCTAAGAAATTATTATTTTAAAATCAAATCTTTTAGTCCTCTTCAAAGCAGCTTACCATCAGATTAGTTTGCCATTAGTAACATATTTTGTTTCATATGTTGTAGTTGGATACGTTAGAGACTGTCAGTGATGTGGTTTACTTTTTCATGTTTTCCTAAGTTCTTTCGCTTTCAATACAAATAGGTTAAAGGATGAACAAGCATCTTTCGATATTTTTATTGCACTTTTTTCTAGCATCACTGCTAAAATTTAAGAAGTTTAAAAGTTTGGAGTTTCTACCCTGGCGAATTCAATGAAATATCTATTCAATCCAAAAGATATAAAAGCAGTCATTAATATTCTTTGCATATAAAATAGTTTTAAAACACTTCTTTAGAGATTACAGTGAAGAGAATTATAAAATATATGCTGTCTTCAGACTCCATTATTTCCTAAGTTATTTATGCCTAATACATATTTATTAAATCTAAGTTATTCTGTACTGCATTAAGTAAAACAAATATGAAACTTAAACGAATTGAATGTCGCAGTCTGACTTTATTCCTAAATAGCTATAGTTTTGCACTTTATAGGAGGACATTTACATAACAAGTAAAACTTCGTGATAAAATATTTACTTGATATCACAAGTAAACACATTAAAAAAGTAAATTTACTTGAAGGCTTGAAAAATCATAAAATATCCATTCAAATGACAAATTTATAAATTATAGCAGATGCCCAAAAGTTTGATAGATCGTTTATAGGGCTGTCATCTATCTCTTCTTAAAAAGAAAACTCAGTTTGGTTTAGTTTGGTTTGGAGCGCTACGGTCTATCTTTTTTTGCAATACCAGCGTTAATGAGACAGGAAAACTGAGAAAAGATAAAAATTTTTGCAAACTACTGTTAATAAATGAATATTAGATTTTTTACATTTTTCTGCATTTTTTACGATATTTCGTATACATTACTTTCCGAAACTTTAATGGTAATTCAAGAAAAACATTCATCGCTTTCAACTCAAGCCCCATTTCAAAATTACTAAAAAAATATTTCGTTGTAGTCTGTTAAAACGTATTAATACTCTGATGATTCTTTCCCAAGATAAACAAATGCATCCTTTGCTCTTCTATATCAAAGCCTACGTTAGTCTGTCATGAAGTTTTCGAATAAAAATACATAGTTTAGATAGATCTTCTCCAAATATAATCGCATATAAAGCTGTTTTTTTTATCAGTTTCATGAAATGATTAGAAAAAATTATCATATTTACAGGCATAAATTTATTGCATATAAGTTCGAGATCAAATGAATACTATAAATTTATATAATGTGTGTGTATTTACAGTGCGGTTTAAAACTATTGAGTGCATTTCATGTCTCAAAAATAAAGAACAAAATGAAGTACGTACACGTTTATTGTTTTCTTGGAAAGACAATTTAAAACAGCTTTACACAACAAATCTTGATGAGTTAGGGTTAACAAAATTCAAAGCAAGTTCGAAAACGTTCGAAATCCAACCTTTCCCCTCTTTTCGATAGTTTAATCCCATTATTTCAAGCCCTGTTTTCCCCGGTTAAGAGCAGGAGATTAAATTCATCAATTTATCACATTATAAGTAGATGAAAATAAAATTTTTTCTATCATTATGACGCCATTCCTTTAACCGTCTCATTTAATCATTTCTTATTGTAAATTATTTAAATATCTTCTGCATTATTTTCATACGTTTTATCACTGAACTTAGATAATACGTAAATAATTTTCTTTTATATTTGCCTTAAATAATAGATCAGGTACATTTGTGATAATTTTAAATTTAATCATCGTTTATTTTTTATTGCAATGAAAATTTTATCACCGGTATTAACAACAAATTCTTTTTACAAAAGTCTAGGAGTCTATTTCACGGACTAGTAAATATCTAGCGTTTAAGTTATATATCTTTGAAAATTAAGAAGTTTGATCGTTTGTGTGTTTATTTTTTACACATAACCACACGGCTTGCAATCGATTCGCTAAATTTTGGACATCATTCATATATACAACCAAATAATCACTGTCAGTATTAAAACCTCTGCTGTCCATCCTATCATGTAATATGAAAAGATAAATTAAAGTTGGCAACTAACACGCGGTCAGTAAAGATAAACAAATTATTGAGCGTGTACCAGATAATTCTCAACCAAAACACAAACCCTTTTTTTACCTGCCTCATAGGGTTCTTTACAATTCTGAAAAATTAGAAATTTTACTGATTCTGTCATATGACGGGCTACATGCTAGTTATATATATTCTTCTCCTTAAATTTTTACTATTTAATCTTCTTACACCAACTCAAGTGAAAATGTTTATGTCTATTTGCCAGTAAATTCTCAACTAAAGGACTTTATCTGGACTTGGATCAGAAAGTTCAGTTCTCAAAACTTTATGTGAACGTTCTTCGAGCGTTCTACCGCTACCTGTGTTCCATAGTTCAAACGGAGTTGGACAAAACCTTTCCTGGTCGTTGGAGACTGATATCATAGTCCCCAAAATGCCCCTTAACTTTATCTTTTGGGGGCACATATATTTAAGGACAGAGTAAACGCAATATTATTTAAGGATATTAATGACATAAAATGACGAATGACTAAAAGCCGTTGGGGGAATATTTACTGAAATACTGCAAAATACTTGAAACACGTGAAATTGAATATCGGCTGCATATTTTGATTGTCATAAATGGAGCTTATGTGGAAATTATTTCATGTTTAAAACTTTACTGTGTAAAACTTTTTAAAATTATCTTTCCCAGAAAAGTTTCTGCCACTCAATGATTAATCAACGTTATTTAAGATAAAAAAAAAACTTATGATGCTAATTTCTTTTCACATTGATTTTTACAAATAGAGGTGAACTAAAAAAAGTAACTTTAAAATTTGACAAAACTTAACAAAAGACGTAGGTACTTTGGCTTATCTTAAAAAATACATAGTAACTGTAGTGAAACATGGATATCCAACTAGTAATTTCTATAAAATCACTATCCACTTCATTTATCATTTGCCTGAGATGCCTACACGCAAAAAATGACTTCGTTTAAGTAATACCTCGCATTTACTTAGAGTCTGACAGGGAGATAAAAGTCTAGTGATAAATGCATCGTCAAGCAAATTCCCCCGTTAATAAATTAAAGCTTATTCAGAGCGGATGTTTAAAAAAAATTAGAGGCTGGAACAAAACTGTGCAAAATCAAAGAAAAACAACTAACAGTATGTATTTTTAAAAAATGCATCGGTTGCCGACTAAGTGTTTTCCACGATAAGATGAAATGACTATGATATGCATAAAAAAAGGAATTACGCTGATGAAAAACAAAATGCTTTAGAATATAACTCTTCTCAAATCTCTCTTGTATCGTAAGCAATCAATCTACCGCTTTAGCTCTAATAGTGATCGTTTATGAGAATTAAAAGACATTCTTTAAATAGCTTTGTTCATCCCTCGATTTCTTTTATTTATTAAGAATTTTCAAAGATTTCTAACAATCATTTCGCGATCCTTTATCCGTCATTGAAAAGATATAAAATAATACGGTTGGTAATGAAACATATGACTCCATTGGATTTCCCCACAAAATATGATGCATCCTTTAACCTTACCATAGCTATCTCGACAAAATTTTGCAGATTTTACTAATATAATGATAATTGCTTAGTGTGAAATTAAACTTCGCCCACTAATTGGTTGTTTATTGCAATTACTATTATTAAGTTTCCTCCACAGATATTTTTAATAAGTTCGCCTCTCAGAGGACAATTAGTGGGGATCGAGCCGTATTTGAAATGGTATTGTGATTGGTAACTTCGAAGTTATTGCATATTCAGCGTAGTCTCAAGGATGAAAATTGAGTTCATTTTGTCTAAATATTCGAATATTGCTATTGTTATTTATAATGCGGAATAATTGCTTTTCTGCATTTTTGAACTGTTCTACAATGCAAATAATAATTTTTATATTCTACAATGCAAATAATAATTTTTAATAAAGTTAGCTTGATACTAATGGGAATAATTTTTTCCAAATGAGCATTCGTATCTCGCAAAATTTATCCCTCTTTCATTCCCACTCTTTCTATCTCGTCAAAAATTAAGTAAAATAAGTAAAATGAGAGTATTAGTTTTGGCGTGCATTCACACTCCTTAGACATTATTACCTCTTCTGTGAAAGTAGCAGTTCTAAAATAGTATGTGGAATTTTCGATTTTTCATGGCATTTTATATTTCTTTAAAATCAAGAAGTGACAGGAGATTTTTATAGTAATTTTTTATTCTTTTACCAAAGTCACCTTAGACAGAAGATACTGGTCTCTGAAGAACAGGTATATTAGAAATTTGAACGAATAATACCAAAGTGAGCATAATTATAACATGGGCCATAAAAAATTTAATAATTTAATAATAAATACAATAATTAACTATTAGAATAGTATTTTTATTAAACTTTTAATGTTGTATATGGCATTGCAAAAATAAATAGGAGCGAATTTGATATTAGGCAAGGCAATCAATTGTTAGCAGTAGAGAGACGAACACTTGCTGTTGATGTCTGTCAAATAGTCCAGATAACCTCGTTTCATGTCAAGTCAGGAAATGAGAGGCAAAAGTGGGTAGCTGCGTCAAAATCTGAAAGAGGTGAAAAAGCAAACAGGGGAAGGTGCACTAGAAAGTTAAAACCAGAATGATCTCGAGCTGTTTGACAGAGAAATCTTACAGGAGCCATTTATTTCACACACAATATTTTCAAACTTTCCTAACAGAAGTTCTAATTATATTCATTAATCAAATAATAGATGACAGTTCAAAACTGAAGCGGGAATTAGTCTTCCCATCGTTATAATAGCAAGACCAATATTGTATAATGGGTTTTGCGTTCCCTGCAGGTGTATTTTGTAAGATCATGTAGGTGGGAAGTAATCTTCCCACGGCCTTCGAAATGGTTAAACAAAAGCTTAAAAATTAAAGTATATATTTTCCTATTTGTAGGCTGGAGTTAATTCATAGTATCTTTCAGGAAACCACAACTAACTGTAAGCTTAACGGACAGTGCAAGCGGAGAAAAAATTGTAACTATATGAGCATTTTGCTCAGGTTCACTGTCCAGTTGTATATAGTTATTTCCGTATACTAAACTGATAAGTGTTGCGGTAAATTTTTATTTCTAGTAAAATATCCAGCATTTAATCGGCAAAATAGTGAATTTTATAAAATCAAGAGAGTGCTAGTATGAAAATAACCCCACCCGTTACAGCAAGAAGCTGCGTAATCGAAGAAAACGGTAAGGTCTCTCCACCTGTTTTATATTGTATCACATAAAATTTCTTCTTATTTTGAGAGTACTTTTTTACTTTCTGGTATACGTAGTATAGGGAAGGTGTTGAAATCGTGTAAAAGTTCACCTTGATTTTTTTATTCACTTCTTAGACCTCTCTGAGGCAAAAAAAATGTCATTTTTGGAATTATATCTGTGCGCAGTAACAAAGACAGAAATTTTTTCTGGGTGGAGGAGGTCTAAATTCTTAAGCCAGAGTGCATTTAAAGTATTTATTATCATGTCTATATGCTGGCGTTACTTCATAGTTGATTAAATAAAACTGAAAATTATTTACCCAAATGCGTGCTTCCTGAGGTTGTTAAAATACGTCCGAGGTTCATTCCATATACCCAAAATGTTTATAGATTGAGAAATCGCAAAATTCAGGAAGACTTGCGTTCCTTTAATTACCAAAACATCATACGTGAAACATATTTCTCTAAAAAAAATATTTCGTTATTTATTGCGTAAACATTTCCTCAAAAACTACAGTATTTTTTTTCTTCAAGACACATATATTTAGCAACTTTATTTCTCATTTGTGCACGTGACTTCTTTCGCAAGCAACGTGTGATGATGCAGATCCCAGATTCAAGCTTTATTGTTGATTGCAAAATTATAACCAGCCATCCAGGATCTGGCGGAATCAGACAGTCCCAGGCGATAGGATCACGTGACGTCTGGAGCACCTACACCTAAATGCGCCTGTGTGAGATCATTCTTCCTTCACGAAGGTGCTGGAAATTGCGTTGTAGTTCTGGAAGCCTATTTTTATCTGTCTACAGAAAATTTTTAAAGCTCCTACTGCCTTGTCACTCCCTTGTAAGTACTTCGGTGATTTATTAGATATTTATTGAACAATTAGCTGTTTATACTTGTTTCTGTAGCGATGACGTTTTTACTCAATCATATCGCACCATTGTTTATGGTAAAACGGTCTCGGCTCTTTGCATAGGTGTTTGAGGCTCCTCAGACTTCTGCCTTTACGTACTATATCAGTAATAATTAAGGCATGCAAAAGGCTTTCTAGTACCATCGTTGCCTTGTTTCATTGGCAACTTGACACTTTATTCCCAAAAGTCTGCTGACATTTTACTAGAGGAGACATAGTACCTTTCGAGACGAAAAATCTCTGTTCATCATAAAATGAATAGTTCAACTCCTTTTAGAATGAACTTTTTACAATTCTTTAAAAATTCTCTAGTTTTAAAAAGATCATTTAGTTTTGCCATTTAAAATAATATAAACTTTTAAAATAGCATAGAAAATATATACCGAAAGAAAGAAAATGAAATTCACTTACCTTCAAGATAACTTTCAAAATTATATCTTTATGTCATATGTAATTAAAATACCTGTTTTTATTCTGTAAGCTAAAATTTAAAATAACCGGACATTTTAAAAGTGAAAAAAAATAAAAATGTGTGAAACTGAAAATTGAAAAAAAAAGTTGCTTTTATCATATTATAAAATATGGCACTCTATGAATGTAATTGAGGTTCAAGGAATAAAAAAGGATAATTAGCTTCTATTTCATATAAAAATTAGTTTCTAATTTACAAATTCCAAAAGTTGTACTGCCGGTAAATGAATTCCTACATTCTTTTCTTGGTGCACAATCTTTTTGCATTTAGAAAAATAAATTGCTTCATATAAAAAAACTAATTTTATAAATTTAGAACTTTATTAAAATGGATAATTAGCTTCTATTTTATAAAACAAAAAATTAGTTTCTAACTTACAAATTTCAAATATGGACGGCCCAATGGCAGGGCGATGCTCTTAGGAAAGGAATTCCGATAAAACGATACGAATCTCGCTTCTGCCATTGATGTTCCTAGCAGTTTGGAGTCAGTTTTAAGCAGTAGGTTCTGGTCTTATCAGCCTTAGTATTTACAAAAAAATGAAGCGCAGTGGCGTTGGGGTAGCGCACTTGGCGATACCATGACACAGGTCCGAGGTTCGATCCCCGGACTGGGCAAGGTTGACTCAGCCTTTCATTCCTTCAGTGGGTAGACAAACTGCGGATCAAGTATGCTTGAGAACTAAACACTGTTGGTTCCGCGCAAGGTTAACCACCTAACCGGAACATATGCTTGGTCTCGGAAATGGAGAATTGCACCGTAGACCCTGGCCCCCTAGGGGCTGTTGCGCCGAGGAGTTTAGTTTTTTTTAGTTTTATTTTTAAAAAAAATAGACCGTAGCACTCGAAACTAAACCAAACCAAAAGTTATTATTCTAGTATGTGGATTTCTACTTAATTCGCTTGTTGCACAATTTTTTTATATTTAGTAAAATGTATTGCTTCATATAATAAATTTAATTCATAAAGTTATAACTTTATTAGGAATACAAAAAAAAATTTGTTCTAAGCAAAGCAAAACTTTTATATTGAATCAAATATACGCTATAATAATGAGTACGTTCCAGCTCGAAAAGCATTATGTCCCCTAAAAAGGAGAAAAATCTTTCTAAACAACTGAATTAGACAAAATACGAAAAAAAAATTTTTGAAAAAAATAAAGTAAGTTTCACTATCAAAAAATAATTTTTGCATAACATGATTATTTTACTCTACCAATACCTGATTTTACTAATAGATCCTTATTTTAAACTTAAAAAGAATATATTTTCCGTTTGAGAATTTTCTACTGCATAAATTTCAAAATGATTCAGGTATATTACTTTTATGTAATTCATAATCGAAATTTTGAAGAATATGTTTTAATACATTTCTCACAAAACAGGCAATGTTTTTTAAAGGGTGACATCACCTATAAGGAGTCCTAGGACCCTTAAACCTTCAAAATTTTAATTTTTTTAAAATATATATATGTTATAGATTTAACTATTCTACGCATTTTAAAAAAAGGCATAAAAAAATTCCGCTTAATTTAAAAGTTATGATTAAAAATATAAACTACTATCTAGTGAATTCTGTTCTTGGCAGATGTTTACTTATAACTTTTAAGTTGATTTTTCTCAGAATGCAAAATTTTAATGTCGAGCAAGATATCTCAAAACCTATTTAATATGTTTGCACAAAAGTTTCGGCATTTCGATATAATGGTCTTTTCTTGTAATGGAACTAAAATTATTGCTATGGGAGTCATATTTTTTGTTTTAGAGAGGTAGGTACATGTCAAAATTAACCCCAAAAATGGTTAAAATTATAAACACAATTTGAAAATATAAAATATACTTATGGGGGTGGGGGTTGTTAGATTCAATTTTAGAAGTATGTTCTTCATTCGAAACTTAAAATTTAACATTTATGTGCAAAATATTTATTATAAAAATACACGCAAGTGGGTACAGCTTTCATGAACAAAACAAATCAGGTTATATAAATATATACTTTTTAATGTTTTTTATTATTTTTATAAGTATTTAAGGTTAGTTTATTAGAGAGATATATAACAGATTTCTACAAAGAAAATTCAGACATTTTAGTGTGAAATAAGAAAAATTATGAAAAGTCGAAAAGTAGTAAGAAAACCATGGTATCTTTATGCTTAATAGTCCTCAGACCCCTTAAGCAACTTTAAAAGGCAGAATTTTTTTCCTTATCAAATCTTTATTAATTATTATCGTAAATATATAGGATTATTAGCCTTTGCTCTGTATTTTTATTTAATTTGTTTTGCTGAAAAAAAAATTATGAAAAGTCGAAAAATAGTAACAAAACCATGGAATCTTTATGCTTAACATTCCTGAGACCCCATAAGCAAATTTAAAAGGTAGAATTTTTTTTTGTTTTCTTCTTTATCAAATATTTATTAATTATTATAGTAAATACATAGGATTTTCAGCCTCTGCTCTCTATTTTTTTTCTGAAAAAAAGTTATGAAAAGTCGAAAATTAGTAACAAAACCATGGGATCTTTATACTTAACAGTCTTGAGACCCACCCCTTAAGCAATTTTAAAAGGCAGAATTTTTTTTGTTTGTTTTTTTTTCCTTATCAAATCTTTATTAATTATTATCGTAAATACATAGGATTTTCAGCCTCTGTTCTCTAGTTTTATTTAATTTGTTTTGCTGAGTTTACTTTGTTTCTAAAACATAAAAATTTTAAAAGGCAGAATTTTTTTTGTTTGTTTTTTTTTCCTTATCAAATCTTTATTAATTATTATCGTAAATACATAGGATTTTCAGCCTCTGTTCTCTAGTTTTATTTAATTTGTTTGGCTGAAAAAAAAAGTTATGAAAAGTTGAAAAGTAGTAACAAAACCACAGGATTTTTATACTTAACAGTACTGAGACTCACCCCTTAAACAATTTTAAAAGGCAGATTTTTTTTTAATCAAATCTTTATTAATTATTATCGTAAATACATAGGATCTCCAGCCTCTTTTCTCTAGTTTTATTTAACTAGTTTTGCTGAGTTAACTTTGTTTCTAAATCGTAAGAATTTTTATATATAGTTAAAACTGAATACTTGTTTCAAAAATTTTAAAATTTTCTGACACACATGCGTTGATTTACAACAGCATAAACTGACCTATTTAAATTTTTAAAAATTATTAGAAATTTTACACCAAGGGATTGAATTTTCAAAAAAAAGCGAAAATAATGTTAAGAATTTTATTTAAAGTACTACAAATACTAAATGAAATAAAGTACAACAAAAAAGGAGGTACAGTTTCATCGTATGTCTATAATATATTTATAGACCTATGATGAAAAAATTTGTGAAAATTTAAAATCAATATGTGCAATAGTTGTTAACAGTGCACACAAGTTGAAAAAATACCATTTTCAATAAAATGCATTTAAATATTTTATAGTTTCCAAAAAGCTATAACGTTAAATGGAAATATTGTTTAGTTTTACATCTTCTAATTTTAATATGTAAATGGGAATTGTCTTAACCTATTCAGAAATGTTCAAAGATTTTTAAAAAAATAAAAAAAAATTGAATTTTTAAAGTTTTAAAGGTGATATGTCCCTTAAAGTAGCAAAGTATTTTTTTAAGTTATAATGGATTTAATACCATGAAAACGGAAAAAATTGATTTGCATTGTATAACTTGATATAATTGTATTATATAAATAGTATTTAACTTACGTAAAAATCGATACTCAGGTCTATTTTCATACAAATTCTAAAGATAAACCAAAAAAAGAAATAATAATAAATGAGTTTGTTTGCTATGCGCTAGGAGAATTTTGAAGCTATATTGTTGGATGAATCGGTTTTTATCAAATAAGCCCGCATTTTAATCGAATTTACTTTCTATTAAGTTTTATGTAATAAGATTATATATTATCATTACGCGAATATCCTTTAAAATTTAAAAAGTAAGATTCAACTTTCCTTTTATCCGTATTCCATTACTGTCTAGCGTTTAAAAAAATTTTTTAGAAAAATTTGTGTTTTCTCCAAATGGTCTTCCCTTTCCAGAAAAGATAGATATCAGTCCTTTAAAGAATCTACCACATTTCCAAGTATCTGCTATTATTTATAATTTTTTCTATTTAGATCTACATTTAATAATCTTTCGAGTCTTGCTCATAAATTTCTTCTTTTACTATTATTTTTTACGCTATATTAACTGAAATCATTACGATTATTTTTTTTTTATAAAGTTTCCCTTTACAGTATTGTGCTTATTTGTTAGCAAGCAAATAATTTATCACAAAGTTTTACTTATTATATAAATGTAATCCTGTAATGTGTAGTATCCGTGTTCTGAGTAGAGCTTAAGTACTGCTGTTTGACCCAAACATTAATATTCCGTATATTGAGACATTTTTAACGTACATAATCCATTCTGAGTCGAAACAATTTGAGATTACAATACATCCCACAGACTATGGCATTATAGTAACTTCTGCACATTATAGTAATTCTACAATACAATAGTGATATCTGAACTGTGTAAGACGCTTCTACTTGCATTTGTTCTCTATGTTATTGTAGAATTACTACAATATGCACCAAAGGTGGTGATGCACTTAGGCGGAACTTTCAATGTTTAGTTTCCAAGCATACTTGTTCCTCAGTTTGTCTACCTACTGAAGCGATGAAAGGCTGTGAACCTTGTGCAACCGTGGGAGCTAGAAGCGATACCCCAGAGCCACTGGACTTCAATATGCTTCTAATATATACACCTCTTAAATATATTCATGAAAATAAAGTTTTCTTATAGTTATCAATAATTTATGAGATGCGAAGATATCAATTACCCTAATTTCCTGCATTTAATCCTCAGCGGCGTATAATCCGAAGGTTTGAATTTCATGTTATTTTTTGAGAAAAACATAGTATAACCCGTAGCGGCTTATAATCTGAAGATTAGATTTCCTACTATCCACAGAAACGAATAGCAAATGAGAAAAAGCCTTATTTCTTCTTGTGTTAAAAAAATTAAATATAAACCCTTTTACTTAATAATAGCATTTTCCTTAAATTAAGAAAAGTAATTTCACAAAGTATAAAAATTTGGATAGACTTGAAGAATTTTATATTTAACAACAGTAAGAATATATTCTAAAAATTTACATTAATTAGTACAGAAACAATAATAAAAATAAATTATTCGAACGCATATTTAAATAAAAAGGATGTTAAAATTAGAATTATAATATTCAGAATTCTTAAAATGCATCTCTTTATTTTAATTTAATATGGTTATTAGCGATCTGTGTTCAAATATTTATCAGCAGTTATGGCGCCATCTGGCGATCTGAAAGTAAAACACAAATGGAAAATGCAGCTAAGTGCCTCCATTCCAAGTTATAGAGGTGTTATTTCTTAATAGAAATAAATATACAAAATGGGAAATACTTTTACCCAAACCACTGTGTCCTTGAATATTACTCATTAAATCAAAATCTGTAGGGAGAGTCTTAATTAAGAGATACTGTACATGAGCATACACATAGACTTTTCAATTCTCTTTCTTTAGAGTATTTGAAAGAAGTGTTTATAATTACACCGTCATTAAGCACTTAATAAATATTTTATTCTTTTACTATTTACCCTTTGCTTTTATTTAATTATTAAAAATATTTTCTCAATTTAAACGTTTACCTATTAAAATATATTTTTTTAAATTTTATAACCTAAATTTCAAAAAAATTCGCATAACTAAATATATATTGGCTGTAATTATTATCTGTGATAATTTAGTAATATTTGTGAACTGGTATAGCATTATATGGTCATTGGAGGTACTGTTGCTATTGCTCTAAAAGAAAAGAAAATTGTAAAAAGAAAGGGGAAAAAATGAAGTTTAATAGTTGCTAATATTACTTAAGGCATAGACATCATAAAGTACTTCGCGGGGATTAAAAGAAGGGGGGTTATAAGTAGAAATTATTGTATAGGGCGATCCATTGTTCATTTTAATATTAATAGTGGTAGCGTCAATAACTTGAAGAGGAGGAAGAATTATAACATGATGGGGAAAGGTACGTTTAATAATAATTGCAGTGCCTCTCATGGGTTGATTTGGACTAGAGTTGTTATTCCTGCATGTGGTGTAGTCTTTGATGGTGAGTTTATCCTCTGGTTGCAGATGGGTTGTTTTTTTTTTTTTTTTTTGGAAGAGAACAATATGAGGTAAGCACTCGTTCACGAATTCCTGGAACTCACGAATCCTAGCTTTAATTGTGTTGCAGTTCCATGCGAAAACTGTTAGAAACCCAGGTTGTGCCATTAGGCGTCGGTGGAGGTATCTTGGATAAGACCAGAGAAGAAAGCCAACATGCATGCCTTAGTGGTTATATGGTAGCCTTGACCATATTAGATTTAATTTTCTTGAGTTTTAGAGTGATTTCTTCAAAGTTCTGAATACCCAATAATTGTTTAATGTATGTGAGAAGCCTGACTATTTCGCCAATTGACTGTTCGAACTAGTTATGAAATTAGAAGCAGCAAAACTAGGGGGTTGGGGGTAGCTATAGGAGATGGCTGTATGGGGGATGTAATGGTTATCCGGCCAACATACCGGATAATTGGCAGTAGCCGGATATTACAATTACTGAGCAGAACATATGGCCAAAAATTATACACCGAGAAATAAGGTAAATGGAGCAAAAAATGCAAAATGTTAAACAATATACTATAGGAAACAATGTATATAAGTATAGTGGATCATTATGTTTAAAAAAAAAAAAGCTTTGGGGAAAAAATTAGGTTTATAAATTTCACTACAAAAAATCATTCTTTTTTTCAGTCTCGAGTGCAAAAGTGGGTTCATGCAGCTAAGAACACAAACGACAAAACTGTTTTTGAGGATAGATGAATAAAGAATATTCTAAAAAAAATATTTTTGAAATTTTTTTATACACATACATAAGAACCATTAAAAAAGGGAGGTAATTAAAGGACTATAAGAGGCATTTATTCAGATTTGATTTTTCTAATTAAATAATGTCGAAATGAGATATTGAGTACTGAAACTAAAAATATAGAAAAAAAATTTAAATAATTATAGTACAAGTAGTTAATTAAAAAACGTAAAAAGTGAGAAAAATACTACAATTTAATTTAAAAAAAAACCAAAGTACATAAAACCGATTTATTTGAAATAAATTTTTAAAAAAAAAGTGCGAAATATCCTGACGGCTATTCGGCTGTTGTTGATATTCTTTGTATGCCTAAGACGAACCATTGGGAAAAAATTACAGCTTTCTTGTAACTTTTTTTTAATTTGACTTTACCTTCTTTTCATAAATTTACTTTTATTTCAAATTTGACTTTTCTAAAGAACAAATTTTTAATAGAACTATCAAAGATTGTTTCTTAAAAAATTAGTTTTACTCGTGAGATCGACAAATCATGCATAAGCCTTCTATGTGCAATGGTTTATTTTTTTAACCCTCATCTCATTTTGTTTCAAGTAAACTACCTTTTTATAATGTGCTATTACAAAATTTTGTTTACGTACATAATTTAGAACCCAGTGCTTCAAAATCTATAACATAGATTGTTCCCTTTTCCGTAGTTTTATTTCTACTTAACATTTTTGTACAAGTCTCATGGTGGCCTTTATAACGGTTGAATTAACTTGTTCACAATTTAGGGTTCATATTTTTAGTCCTCGATGCGATTATTATGAGCTAACTGTTTTCTTGAAGCATTATGTTAAATATCTTTGCAAAACAGGGCTAAGCAGGCTGTGAAGCGTAAAACTAATTCTAAATCGCCATGTTTATCTAAACGGGTAGTAACTGCGCTTACGCTAAACTAATAATGTACAAACTTTAATAGTATTTGAACCAATAACAGCATTAAAGTTTTAAACACTTTATTTGTCGTCTCTACATTTGAATACAAATGAACACATCACCTTGTTTTCTTACACCAATATAATACACAAAAGTAGTTTTAAGAATATTTTCATAACCTTCCATCTTGTATTCAATAAAACAGTTGAAAATAATATAATTTTAAACTATCTTTCCTATACATTTTTCTTATTTTATTTTGTGTAATAAAACCATTATGTATAATTTGAGATGTTTTATTTTACCAATTGCAGTGTACAAAAAATAAACGTTTTATATCACTTGTATTATCACACTCTGAATTTTGTGTTCTAGGTAATGGCTGAAGTCAGATAGGTATATATGATGCTGTATATAAAATATTGTAGATACAAACTCACGCTATGTTTGCATGAGATCCAATTTTTTACCAAGCGAATCATCCGTAATTTGTTCACATTTAAAAGTACCATCAGCGAAGAGTAGACCTTGTTTAAATATTGAGATAATTTCAAACAGACATACGACGCATATTTTCCCCATTTATTATATCTTCTGTCTACACATACTTGTAAGATATTTTTAGATCATATGGATTTGTAATATAAAAAAAAGGCTTGTTTCCGGAAACGCTTACACTTCTACAAACTACTTACACTATACTATACTATACTAATCTATATGATAATAGCTAAACTAAATAACTATATTATAAACATGGCCATGTAACATTCTAAATTACCCCAAATCTTCAATGCACCTCAAAATTAGTACCACATATAGCAAAAGAGAATGGGTTTCAAGTTGTACACAATAGTGATTTTCGTATTGAATGTGTCGTGATAGGTATATTTGTAGATTGTTAGTCCACATGATTGTCAGAATTAAATAAAGAGACCACAACATAAAATAGCACATTACAAAAAAATGAACAAAAGGTCCTGCCAACACAATGGGGGAAATTAGCGAATAAGTTCAAATTTCGCCAACTCCGGTACATATAAAAACTTTCACAATAAAAAGAACCTGATTTCGGATAGATTCCAGTATGTATAACATCGTTGATCAAACACAAAAACAGTAAATGTAGAAAGTCCATCCAATTTTGAGATTTTGTTCTGAAATGAACTATTCAACCTTGCTTCAATTGAAGGAATTTCTTTCCATAACATATATAGAGTATGGCCTCCAATTCGATTGCAAATAGTCCTCAAGGGACTGCAAGAACAGCAGTTCTAAACACTCGTCACTATAAGAGATAAAATAAAAACAAATATTTAGTTTTACATAAACGGCTAAAAAAGAATCTTAAATGCAATTAAAAATTTTTCATTATCTTAATACCTCAGAAATAGAATAGAATTATATATTACCAAAATTTAACTTTTAATATTGCAACTTAACTAATTAGCATTCCAGAAAATTCAATTTAATTCAATGACTCCTGGCAATGAGTTAAACTTATTGTTTACAGGCCTAATTACATGTTGGTTTGGCTTTGGTTTGGAGCGATACGGTCTACTTTTTGCAACACGAGGGCTAATGAGACCATTATCTACTGCTTAAAGCAGATTCCGAACGGCTACGAACATTCATGCCATAGTGGGATTCGAACCCATGAACTGCGGTTCCGAAGGCCAGCACCCTAACCATTCGGCCATCGTTCGGCTAACTATATGTTGAAAGCAATGGATTTCGTCCACATTTCTTTTTTCTGATGCAGAAGGTGCATATTTCTCATAAATTTGAATCAATATGTTTTCGTTCAGAATGGCATGCGATTAGGTCTTTAAATTCGATAGAACACTTTTCACTGTCTCACCGAATTTTTTAAGCGTACCTACGAACAAATATAACGATTTCTTACAAACCTTTATGTTTTTTAGCACAAGGTTTATAATTTTTAAGGAATTTGAAATATATAAGCATTGCTTTTATATTCTCAATATTAATTAACTAAACTTATTAGGTCAATTCAACTCAAATAAGGTTTATATTACAGAAAAAAAATAACATTTGGTTTCTGGATGGTACTACTGTTTTACTACACATACGTTAATGAAACCGAGAGCTACTGCTTACAGCCGATTCCGGACGGCTGCGAATCAGTGGTATTCAAACCTGATAAGAGCAGCGACCTACCCATTCGGGGTATCATTCGCTGAAATAATCATGCACAACTAGTCAAGAGGTAAATGAAACTTTGGGATGAGGTGTAAACTTAGAATTTTCATTTTTTGAGGAGTTTACAAATTTTATAAATTTAGTGTTTAAGATAGCAACAATCAACAAAAGCTTCCATTAATCTAAGGAAATGACACTCACTCTAAATTGTAGGTATGTAACGCGAGAATACAGAGTTAGATATTGTTGTGCCTTACCTTCTGCTTCAATTTGAGTTCATAGCCTTGCATGACCAATTGAAGAAGAGATCCAATGGTTGATATCCACTCCTTAGCTTTTCAATCAAATTCCAGGCTGTATTACATAGATTCGCTAATGACATTCTCTCAATAGAATATATTCAGAATATCTACAGGGGATTCCAGCAATACTTGTTTCTACAAAAGTAATGTTCTTTAAGTCATCATATTTACCTATGAAATAAGATTTAAATGTTACTAGTAGGTTATTGCTAGTTTTCGTCAAAATTCATCGATAGTTTAGCATTCGTTTTTAAATGCAAGTTGCATAATGATTCATTCAAGATTCTCATAACGAATGCTTCAGAATTCTTTTTAAATATTACATTTATAAAGTTATGAAATAAATTAAAAGTGGAGGGGGTTAAAATTGGAATATATCTAGTAAAGTATTTAGTCACAAGGAAATTGAGAAAAATGCAAGTAAAATATATACAAAATATGAAAAACATTCTTGTTTATGGAAAGAAATATACATCTAGGAAATTGTATTACTTAATTCAGAGGTTTTGGTGAAACACTATAATTTAACTCTAAATTTATCATTCCCAATAGTCTAAATGTTTTAGTTGTGTCAATTTATTGACATTTTGAGTTAAATAAGTGGAAACAGTAATTTTTAAATTTAAATACGATGTCGATCCATGCAAAAGAAATTGAAAGCAAAAGATTAAACATTTAAATTTACAAAGTTTAGGTTTTATATTTCAATTCTGTAGAAATCAATTTATAATTTAAATAATTTTAACTTTGGAAGCTATTGTCTTTAACAACGAATGCCATGCAAGATTTTGAAATAAGGGATTATTGATAAAAGTAATTTAACGAGTTTCAAGTGTTAGTAAAGAATTTCAATACTATAGTTAGCTACCAGTCGTTTTGTCCCCCATTTGCGTTTAAAATTTATTTCTATAGCAGTAATCTAAGGATTATGACTGAAACTAAGAATTCACGAGCAAAACGGAACAGTGCGAAAACTAAGGGGGACTTGTCAAGCACTATTTTTGCAATCGAAATTCAGTAAAATGTCTTACCTTTAGAGAGGAGATCCGGAGTGTACTAAGGTCTACTTTCACATTAAGTTGTAAGTGTTGTCCGAAGTTATGGTGCCCATGTGCTGTTTGGTTGATATCCGTGCATATTACGCCTGGGTATCCAAGTCTTCGAGTGGGGACTCAATGGCAAAAGAAAAACTTTCCTGAACGAGTTTTCTTCAAACATCTGTTTAGTTTCCAAAAATTGCCTGTTCTCAGAGACAGGGACACAAAATTCCAAAGAAAATTGAAATATCATTCATGTCGCGAAAGCCAAGGGTAGGCAAGGCCTTCAGAACCAATAAATTTTGGTCACATCTGCTTGCAACCAGACTCCACCATTTCTTGATCTTAAAACAAGACAGTCCTACTCGACTACATTCATCCATCGAATTTTGGGTCTCAACCTTCCTGTATTGTTTGCTCTAGCCAAAAATATTCATCTAGGTTATTT
>CM063504.1:152877588-152881062 GCA_032207245.1 Pardosa pseudoannulata | reverse complement strand
TTATATTACTGATCTAAATCGCCTCAACACATTCATTATCTGCCTACCCTGAAAAAGTATTTGTTGGAAATCATGACGTATTGGAGTGATGTACTTCCTTTTGTGCGCGCGCATTCTGTAAGCTTTTGATGGCAGTGTTTTTGAAAAAGGGCATCTTGTGATGTATATGTAGCCTATGAAAATGTGTTTAGTTCGCTCGAAAGTTGACGATATCTGTTCTTTTATCTTTACTTATTTTATATGGAATTGTGCTGTCTAAAGAATAAATATTTAAAAGACATTCCCAAGTTTTAATTTCAAAGACCTGAGTAGAGACGAAATTTTTGGAATCACCACTGCAAGATAGTGATCCCGTTATGAACCTGGAAAATTTCAGGTAAGAGATATTTTCTCTTACAATTTGATATCTGTTTTTGGAAGTAGAAATCCAAATGTATTCCTAGAATGAGTCTAGAATCTACAGATGCCACGATAAAAGTTATAAAGAGCATTTAAGGATGCATTTATAATAGGTATTTAAAGTCTCAAAGTTAAAGTTTCCTGGTACGTACATACGGACGTAAAGGAAAAGCCAGTTAAAATAAATTGGGACATGATCAATGTGGGTATATTCGTTGAAATATGCAGACCGAAAATTTCTGTGAATACAGTACTTCCTTTGCTTTCTACGAAGGAATAAAAGGTACGCTATATTTAAAATAATCTGTTTCACAGTTTTATTACCCGCCTCTTTTAAAACTTGCGAAATAGTCAGAAATAAATTCAAATAAAAGGCGAAGTTGTCGAGGGATAAAAGAAATCCCTGACAAAGCTACATTTCTTTCCTTCTTAAAAGGGGTTTATTTTATATTTTAACGGTGACCAACAGGAAGCACTATTAGGAATGTAAAGAGTAGTTCAATTGATAAAATGTAGGATTCATGAATAAAATGCAATAAATAAAAAAGCAGCGAAAACAATTTCTCGTGATATACAAAGAAATTTTTTTCTTAAAAGAATAATGCGAAGCTGTAATATTTTTATAATTTACAAAAACTTATGACGAGGTTAGCTTAGGAAAAAAAGTACTTGCACTAAGCTGATATGTATAATTCATATGCTGGTTATATAATCTAATATTAAATATGCTAATCCATATTATACTTGTTGCGTACATCAATGTTTTTAATATTTATTTTAAACCGATTTGTTTTAATTTAAATTTCTCTTTTGTGGTGTGGCATTGTCTTTGAATCATTTCTCATCTTCAATCTTTCATTCTTCAATCTTTCAATCCTTTTTCAATCATTTTTTATTATTCTTTTTAAAAAAAAATAGAATAGAGCAATTTGTCTCAACGTCATGAACTACAATAATGCCCTTACAATTCATTTTCATGCTTACAACAGCCAATAGACAAACAATAAACTGCCTAACTAAAGCCAGAATTGTCATAATTTCAGATGTTCCCTGCTGCGTGAAATCGCCTTATAATAAGTTTTTCTGGTTTAATTGGAGTAGTGTCAACTAACGGTAAAGCGTATATGGATTAATAAAGAGATATTATGGTGTTTCTTGTCGTATTTCTATGAAACCGTCTATAACTTGCAGTATTTGAATAAGAAAGCAAAAAGAGAACTATATTAAACTTGAACTAAAACACCAAAAGTATGCTTTACTCTTTTTAAAATTTTATATATTAAGTTCATGATTAAAATTAAATTTCAATGAATTTATCATTCGTCTTTTGAAAATGACTTGTATTGATTTTACTGTTAATATAATCTAAAAACTAATTTGAAATTTTAAATAAATAAAGCTTTCATTTCAGAACCATGATTACCAAAACCAAAGATTGGGCTCAAAGTAGTTAGTGTATTATCTCTCACATAATAATAGAATAAGTTATCTGTCCATCTGTCCTCAAATTTATGAAGCGGTTGTACCTGGAATGGATAGAGGCATCCATATTGGATTTTTGATGAGTTACGGTAGCAAAATTCAAAGCGAGTTCGAAAATGTTCAAAATCCACTCCTTCCCCCCTTTTCGAATGTTTAATGCCATTATTTCAAGCTTTGTTGTCCCCAGTTAAGAGCAGAACATTAAATTTATCAATTTATCACATAATAACTAGGTAATAATAACATTTTTTTAACATTATGACGTCATTCATTTAACCATCTTCTGTAATCATTTCTTATTTTAAATTATTTAAATATCTTTGGCATTATTTACATACGTTTTATAACTGAAATTATAAATTACGTTAATAATTTTCTTTTATATGTATATTAAATAATAAATTAGGAAGATATGTGCTAATTTTAAATTGAATCATCGATTATTTTTTGCTGCAATGAAAATTTTATCACCGGTATTAACAACAAATTATGTTCATAAAGGTCTAGGAGTAATAAATATCTAGCGTTTAAGTTACATATCTTTAAATAATTAAGAAGCTTGTTCGTTTGTGTGTTTGACTTTTATACATAACCACACGGTTTGCAATTGAGTTGCTAAATTTTGGACATTATTCATATATACCTCCAAATAATGACTGAATAATATGCGGTCAGTAAAAATAAACAAATTATTGAGCGCTTAATTGATAATTCTCAGCCAACAAACCATTTTTTTCCTGCATTATAGGGTACTTTACAATTCTAGAAAATTGAAAATTTTACTGGTCCCTTCGTATGACGGGCTACAGGCTAGTAATAGAAATAATGTTTACGAATATAAACTACTATTTTGAATTTGCACAAAAAATTCGTTGTTATTCGGAAATGAATTCCCATTTCCTCGATTAAAGAACATGTAACAAGAAAAGAAATAAAAATACCCCAGTAATCTTATTTTTTGTTGTTGCATTTAGAACAAATCCGAGGAAATTAAAATTATTTCCCTTTTTCTGTGTGCAATCGAACGTTTACGTTAATGGTGTTTTGGGGTTTCTCCCCGCACACTTAACTTCTGAAATTTGATTTTGCCACACAAATCGAAATGAAGAATAAAAAACGATTAAATATTTTTAGTGGCCCACATGTAATCTTAAACATTTCTTTTCCCCGGAAATTAATCTCTTGGTGTATTTATTATACTTCTTAACAAATAGCTAATTTTACTCCTTTTCCAATCTTATAAGGAAGTTCTCTGAATATAAAGAGAAAATCATTTTTACACATTAATTCACAATCACTGATTTGAAACACTATGTAAGTATTATTTCCTTTTTATACTGACTTCGGTTTCATGCATTCTCCTATAATACATGCAGATTTATATTCACATACACATGTTAACATTATAAATCTAGTGAATTTGTGTTTAAAAATATAATTATTAACTACGAAAAATTAAAAAAAACCAATGTACTGTGATTTACTTTATATTTTAACTATATATTGATTTTGGTTTCACTAGTTTATTTACAATGCAAACTTATTTATTATTACAATTGTAAGAAAATATTATCATTTTTATAATTTAGAAAA
>CM063504.1:152865088-152872588 GCA_032207245.1 Pardosa pseudoannulata | reverse complement strand
ACGCTATATTCGTTATTGCACAATTTTCATTTACATTTTGCAACATTAAAATTTTATGTAATTAATAGGATATTAAACGATATGATGTTTGGCTATGCGATACATTCACCAAAACCAAATATTTCTCCATAGGTGTTCCATACCAAAGATGTGCCTCTTAATAACCTTTCAAAATGTTCTAACTACCCCGCTGGCACGCTTTTCGGATTTTGCACCGTTTTGGTACTCTGGAGAGATTTCGTATGCTTGTTTATTTTTCCGTTCCGCCTATTTTTAGTATCAAGGGTTTTAATTTTGGGTAACTTTTTTCTTCCAATGATAAAGGTTTTTATTTCCAAATTCTTTCTGTTTTAAAAAAAATCAACTAAATGCTAAGTATTTAGTACAAAAATAGACGACATGAAGTGGACATTGTACATGTAATAATAATTTATATCCAAAGTAAAAATTTTAAAATATTTATAAACACCATATTTCTGATTCACGATTTCGAGAAACGTTTTTAAAATAAGAGAGTCTGACATACCTTACAAGGCGATTGCTTGAAGCTAAAAAAGACGAAGTTTCTAGATAACATATATTTCTATCTTATTATACTAAAATTTAATGTAACATGTAACTGAACCAAAGTTTCATGTTATTTAAATGTAAAGTAATAAAAAATCTTAAATGTTTAAAAATTTTAAGTATATCACTATTTTGTTTTTAAAACTGCATAAAAATGTTTATTGTCACAATTTGATGTTGGCGGGGGAAGTCTCTAACGTGAAAGTATAATATATATTTGCTATTATATGTTTAACATATAATAGCTAATATATATTATACTTTCAGGTTAAAACATTGCACATGTATAATTATTCTTACATGTGCAATATCCACTCCATGTCGTCTATTTTTGTACTGAATACTTAGCATTTAGTTGATTTGTTTTAAAACAGAAACAATTTGGATATAATGAAAAAAATAAATGGCTTTGATCAAAATAATTCCTGGGATTATTTGCATTGAAATAATCTTAAAATATAAAAATTAGATCAAATTAACATCTTCGAATTAATCATCCTTTTTGTTGCTAAAATATTTTTTATCGTTTTTAGTGGTGTAAACGATATACTAGTTAATGTCTCAGTTATATAAATTTATTGTCGACGCAGCAATTTTAATTAAACTAAAAAGGTTTCTGAAATTCAAAACCCTTTCGAGCAACTCTCGACGTTGTACTTGCTTCAAGAAATGATGCTAATTTAGATTTCTTATTGGAGCTCAAAGGTTTAAGAATACTGAAAATACATCTGTATATTAGGAGGTATGCATAGAAAAAGATTATCTGAGTTCCATATGATCAGAAGAGAAATTCCGGTAAATGCAATCAATAAATCGCAATAGTAGTTGTAGTAACATATTTTACTGAGTCTGAAAGAATACCGTTTTTTCTATTTTACTTAATTCTTTTTTGGAAAGGGTATCAGTAATATATATATATATATATATATATATATATATATATATATATATATATAACTTTTGTTTTTTTTGTATATATATGTATATATATATATATATATATATATATATATATATATATATATATATATATATATATATATATATATATATATATATATATATATATATATATATATATATATATATATATATATATATATATATATATATATATATATATATATATATATATATATATATATATATATATATATATATATATATATATATATATATATATATATATATATATATATATATAACTTTTGTTTTTAGCGAAGGTTTATCTCACTCTCATATTCAAGTGCTAATTTGTGTTTGTTTTTGGTAAACAGTTATATCATTTAAAAGTCCAGAAAGTTTTATAGAGTAAAGAAAAAAATTTTTCGGGGTTTTTTGATATAGGAAATGTATTAAAAGTCGTGTGTACCCTGATTATATTATCCTTTTATTTAAAGACAAATTGGCAAGGATACTGTTTTTGGAAAAGAAAAATAATTTAATCTGAGGTAATAGGAAAGCCAGATAATCTTTTTCACCATCCCCAAAGAATCAAATGAAATTTTTCAAGGGATATTTTTTAGGATATTTATATAATCGAAAGTCGTTTTGAGTGTGTACATATATATATATATATATATATATATATATATATATATATATATATATATATATATATATATATATATATATATATATATATATATATATATATATATATATATATATATATATATATATATATATATATATGTGTGTGTATATATATATTTGTGTTTATATATATATATATATATATATATATATATATATATATATATATATATATATATATATATATATATATATTTATATATATATATATATATTATATATATATATATATTTATATATATATATATATATATATATATATATATATATATATATATATATATATATATATATATATATATATATATATATATATATATATATATATATATATATATATATATATATATATATATATATATATATATATATATATATATATATATATATATATATATATATATATATATAATATATATATGAATATTTATATACATGTATTTATTTATATACATGTATATATATAATATATAATATTATATAAATATGTATAGATAATATATAATATTGTATATATATATATATATTTGCTATAACCTGTTTTTCCACAAATCGGACCAATTAAATTGCAATAAAACCTTATCAGAATCATATAGAAAAATAGAGATTTTTGCTGGTATTTAATTAACTATTTTAAATTAAGAACAACTAATTGCGAATTATTAGAAATTTTCTGTTTTCTGCTTAAAACAATTAACATCAACTTTGTAATACTCTATGAAAAATCTGAACGCAGCTAATTGATTTTTTTCGAATTTGGAATTCCTTTTCATGTTAGCCATTTAATTAGACCACAAAAACAATTAACAGTACTAAAGTCGTTATGAAAAACATTCTCCAGGAAAATTCGAAAATTAATTTTTTCTTATTAGTAACGATTTCGAGCTATTTTATTTCTCTTCAGTTTAATTCGTATTCATATGTACATTCTAACGATTTGTTTCAAAACTATTTAATTAAAATTACCAAAAATATCGTTGAAATATTATTGCTTCAGGGGTTTTAAACCACTGCGTTTAACATTTATTAAAAGAAGAGAAAATTTTAAACGCTTTTGATACTAAGTAATATGGCTTCTGTAAATTTTCTAATGGAAGTTATTTAAACTAGAAATGAGTTTTCGTTTATAATTGAAAATAAGCGTTCTACACAGAATCAATTAACAGGACGGTGTTCGTTTATGTATAATAATTTCTAGTTAAATATAAATGTATTTTTTAATATAATAAGAAACATATTACACATATAAACTGCAAATGTTTAAGTAATCCTATGAATTAGAAAAATCAATAGATTCTTCATGAAATATTATCTTTCTAACCTTCTTAAAATACATGCAAATTTTCATATACACATTATTACATAAATGTTAAAAATATGTTATGTTTACACGCAATAGAAATATAACTATTGATCCAATCGTAACTCATATTTATCTTAGTTTAACCCAGAGAAAAATAATCTAAACTTCTATTAAAAACCTTAAAAGACGAATGTCTTCTAGCCACGATATGAACAGATGTTTTTGTAACTATTGTATTTTTGATGCTTTCGTGTTGAAATATATTATTTATTTTAACCAAAACTGTTGATTTGTTTTTGAAATTGGTTTTACTTCTGAAGGTAATATTATCTTAAATAAATCTAAATTTTCATTTGGGAGAAACTTATTTCTCCAGATCGAACACAGTTTGTAAAATGGCTAATCTTTAAAATCTCAAAATATGTTCAAGTATAAAATTTCATTTACATAATCAATTTTTTTAATGCAAATATTTTTCACTTTTATTAGCTTTTACTTTCTGTTGCTTTTTAATTCCTCGAAATTAAAATGCTAAGGCTTATTTTGGATTAAAGACACAACTACTGCAGTTTTAATAAGTGCAAGTACTGCAGTTTAGACAGTTACTGCAGTTTTGCAGTACTGCAGTTTTGCAGTTAAGACAAAAGTACTGCAGTTTTAACAAGTTTTAACACAAGTACTTGCAGTTATTTATTTGTTTAGAGCAGTTTTAATTTATTTGTTTAGAGAAAAATTCTATAACATAAAAAATAAAACTTTCTATGGGACTTAGCAGATGTCTGTTTCTTGTATTTATAGTATTTCACAGACTGCTAAATTTTTTTTGCTTTTACTGTGAATGATAGTATTTTTTTATTAAGTATAATTTTTTATTTCGCAGAATATCCTATCGTAGTTTGAGAAAGCATTAAAGGACTTCAGAAAGAATTATCGAGTGAAAATATTAATTATTCAAAGTTAGAAGATGTTAGCAAACTTTTAAAGAAGTTATTTTTATAGAGTTAAATTTATTTAAAAGAAATTTTGAAATAGTCTTCACTTTCTTGAATATAGTTTAAATTTGATCCTAAAAAACGAAACATTTCAAATATTTAGTTCAATAGCTTAAGGGAAAAATACTGAAGCGAGACTATGATCCTTTAATAATTATGAAAAATAATTTAATATTAATATTGTGTATGTTCTTATTTTTTACTGTGCCTTAGTAAGGGTTTTACAGATAATGCTAAAATATTATACAATTCTATAGCTTTTATTTCTGAAAGAACTTGTAATTGTAAAGTAAAATATTTTCTGATATTTTACTAATGTGTATCTCTAATTATTCTATTGTAATGCTAATTACAAATTGAATAGTCTTTATAAAATTTAGCTAAAAATATCATTGTATATTTTTCAACTACCCGATATATTATACTAGTAAAGATACCAGTTGAAAATACTTCTTAAAAGTTCTGTCTGAGTAGCTGATGTGATGAGGCGATTTAGATCAGTTATATAATTTATTCATTCATACAAGAAGTAATATGCTCGGGATCTAAATCTGATCTCATCACATCTTTGTAAAAGACAGAGGACCATATGTATATATTCAACGGATATTGTTGTCTTGTACGGTGGTCTCGGACGGGGTTCTGATCCCAGTCCCAGATTAGAATCCCGTCTCCGTACTTGACATTAAATAAGAATGTACCTTTGTGGAGTTATTTATGAGTCTTTAAGGGCCAGTGCCAAATTAGAAGGGATAAGGTTTTCCACGTTGGCGGTCTCAAGGCGGGGTTTAAGCAGACCAACTGGATTCTTATAATTATCCCGATTGGAGGATAAAAAGGAAGAGGGGACAAGGATGAAATTAATAAAATAAGAAAGATCGAAAAAAAGAAAAGGTGAAGGTGTTCGATAGTTCAGACGAAGAGAGAAGTCTGACGGAACGAATTCGAGAGTCCAGCCAAGTCCGACAGGAAGTGTTCCTGCATCAAATAGCACGGCCGCACCCCGAAAATTCAGGAGGAAGCCCTTGACCAGACCGACGAGAGATCCATAGATACCCATCAACCAGCAGTGTTCCGGGCACACCATTTTAACTCTCCAAAGGTACCCCCTTTTACATACATTTTGAAATTGAGATTAGGTCCTCTCTCTTATATTTACATAATAGCTTAAGTATTAAAAAATTATTGTCAGAACTAATTTAGAAGATGTTGATAAAACATATTTTATGAAAATTAGCACCAGTTTTGTAATGTACATAGATGTATATATATTATAATAAATTTATTTTTTTATATTAAGCTAGTTTCGGATGCTGTTAATTTAGCTTTTAGTTTAGTTTCATTTCTTATGTCTGTAGTTTCTCAGAACCTGTGGTTAAATATAGTACTAAAATACTTTTACACAACGCAATCAAAATAAAATCCCACTATACATTGGATCACAGGTTAATATACTCAAATAAAATCGAGGACTACACGACAGCTGAAATAGCTAATTTTTGTTTATTTTACTCTTCATTAATAATACTGAGACTTATATCAATTATAAATCATCTATAATTTGAAATTCAAATAATTATTTCAGTATGAAAAGAGTTTTGAATTTAATTAGAGAATAAGTGTAAAGTATGTACGATGGTAATTTGAAATGTTACAAACTTCTAAACGTATTTATGTAGATTTATTCGTAACGGGCAAAGCTTTGTAATATACACAAAGAGAAATTGAGTTGTTCCCAGATTTACCAAGTGAATCGTGTAAGGTAATATACTTTTTTCTTCTGTATTTGTGATGAGATTTTGTTTCTTCTCTCCCGTAAGATTGCTTTTTCCCTCATAACACAAGAATAATTTTCATCCAGCGGTGTAGTAAAGTCTCCAATACATTTGGTAAGAGAACTGGGTAACTGAGTTTATACCTTACATGGAAGATTGAAAATATCAAAATTGTTTCGTCACATGAAATCGTGTTTCCAGTCTTTAAAGTCAGATCGCAGACTGGATGAAACCTGAGAATAATAGCTCCTGCATTTTTATTCATAGATATCGCTACAGTATGTGGGGTTTTTTTTTACTGCGAATATTCTCTGGTGGGATAAGAGAGAAATTTTTATGATACCGCTTTCTCATAACAATTTTCCCTCTTTAAATTCAAATTTCTCGTTGAAGTGTGTAATCGTTTTTTCCATAATATATATATATATATATATATATATATATATATATATATATATATATATATATATATATATATATATATATAATATATATATGTGTGTGTATGTATATATATATATGTATATATATATATATATATTATATATATATATATATATATATATATATATATATATATATATATATATATATATATATATATATATATATATATATATATATATATATATATATATATATATATATATATATATATATATATATATATATATATATATATATATATATATATATATATATATGTATATGTGTATATGTATGTATGTATGTATATATATATATATATGTGTATATATATGTATATATATATATATATGTATATGTGTATATGTATGTATATATAGATATATATATACATATATATATATATATATATATATATATATATATATATATATATATATATATGTGTAATCCATTTTTTATATAACTCCTTTACAAGGAGAAAGTTCACCAGCTAGCATTCATAAAGTACAAAGATGCAGTCGGGTCTCATATTCAAGAGAACTCAGAAGTCTAATTTAAAACTTTATTTCAGAGCGGCAACACGACACATCTGTCCTTCTGGACAATACATAATCAAAAGCCACAGAGTTCACTCTGTTCTCACACAAGTACACCCAAGAGCGCTGACAACAAGAATTTTTCCACAACAAAAACAACTTACTAAGCGAATTAAATGCAATATCAGCAAAACACGAACACATGTTCCGCCAACACCTGGGAAATTGCTGTATAGACAGAAAGTTTACAGTTTTATGACAGAAAGGAATGTTAAGTGGAAAATACTTCGTTGATTAAATCA
>CM063504.1:152857588-152860088 GCA_032207245.1 Pardosa pseudoannulata | reverse complement strand
AAGTTGGTGAATAGGAAATTGAAACAAATTTCTTTCTGTATGAAGGCGGAAGTGTTTACCCTTTTTTTGGAAAGGTGTAGGGAAATTTTTCTATTGTGTTTTTAATTTTTTTTTGAAAAAAAAAAACAAGTTCCTCCTACCCATGTATTAACTCAAGAGTAAAGCTGCGTGGTATAAATATTTTTAAAAGGGTGATAAAAAATCAATTTTTCCAAATAGATATTTTTGTATTGATTATTTATCATCATAGAACTGCAATGTATATAGCAAAAACTTGCTTATGCACAGATACTTTAAAAGGTATCTATCGGTATCTACGTTTAACGTTATCTCTTTATGGATAGACCTACATTGTACATATAAACATTCCCAGTGTATCTCAGTATGAAGAAAGTTCCCTGAAACCGTAAATATTTTTTCTATGCTCTGTATACTAAAGGTTTAACTTGACTATGTCATTTTAAAAATGTGAAGTGAAATAATAATCAAACATATACATAAAAACACGTTCAGTTTTATTCTTTTCATTTTACTTTCACTTTTCACTTTTTCTTATCGAGGTGGAAGCTTAATTTAAAGACTAAATTTTTCGCCAAATTTAGTGACTTGTTTGTGTCGTAGAAACTTTTTAGAGGTTTTATCACCTTTATTCCTTTACATATTTTCGTTATACAATTACCTAATGTAGGTGAGCTTAAAAGTGACATAACCATTAATAAATATAAGTGTTTTTCACCTTTGTAGATTTTTAGGAGGAATAACATATGCCCTATAAAGGTTGAAAATAGTGTTACAAACACTGCTGCAGGAAAAAACAGTGTAAGTGCAGGAAAAAATGTGCATGTGTATAATATGCAACTAGAACTTTTGTCCAAATTTTTTTAAAACAAATCTGTGTTAAACACGTGAAAAAACGGTATCGTTTGTATAATAGACAGAGGCATAAGGCATGTGTGTGTAAATAATGTTTTAGTCTTTCTGCAGATTGCGCCCCATTAGGATTTATAAGCGAGAAAGTGTCAATATTCAATTTTAGAAGGTCTGTATTTGACCATGACTAAACAAATGTAGATTAAAAAAAGTAGCATTTGAATGTTACGTTCACTTTCACAATTTCTTTTTATTAAAGAATTCATTTAACATGTTACGATGCATAAAAAAAAATTGTAACGAAGTCGTTTGGAAACTAAACGCAAGTGACAAAGAGGGTCCTTCAAATTATTTTTGTGAGCAATTTAATTCGCTAATTAAGTGAGAAATTGAGGTTTCTGAATTGAGGTTTATCTCTCAATGGTTAATTCTACAATAGATGAAACAAATATTATAGGTTAAATTTTAAAGCTCGCAAGTTTACTAATTTTATGTCTATGTGATAGTAGTACCAATAGAATTTATATAAAGAAGGGTGAACATTATAAATTGATTGTGAAAGAAGTTAAAATAAGAAAAATGAAGGGTGTGGCATTTAAAGTAATTCCTATATATATATATATAACGGGAGAAATTAATCTCGCCATTACTAAAAAAATAAGACCCTATTGTTTTGAATTGCCCGGGCTTACTGGACAATGGTAGACCTAAGTAAATTACAGTCACTTTATTAAAACAAGATTGAAGTCTGTGGTAAAATTTTAACTTTGAGATAAAAGTGGTCATCTCTAACAACACTACGGCGTAGAATGATCACAAAAATTCATTGTTATTACACATTTCGCCCAATAACTAGTGATCGCCCAATAGCGGAGGATAAAATAGGCTGTAAAATATTTTCATCCTAAGGCTTTACAGTCCGTATTTGGTTTACCAGTTAAGCAGAATAGCCTTAAATGTGGAGGAAGACATTCTGATGCATCACCAGTACCCCTTTGGTAAGACTCCTCTCTACTTTTCCGAAACTGCCTGCTGTATTTCTATATCTTACAGAAACGTCGACCTTTTAAGGGCTTTTTAAAGACACTATTGTGAATGTTCAAGTGTCTCCCCTTTCATCGCCATTATCATCAATTTAGTGTCTTGTAGCACATAAAGGCCTTGAGCCATGCTTTCTGCTGTACCCTGTTCTCCACAGCCATGGTGGTTACCCAGTTTCTTCTATTTCTCTTTCTATTTGAGTGAGCCAGGTTCTTTCCGTCTCAAGGGATCCTTTTGGATTTTTCCTTGCGACATTATTGGTGCATCTTCTGACCAAGCCAGATAGTCCCCGCCAGGAAACTTTCAAGTAGCTACATCTTCCAAGAGCAAAATATAGATGAAGACTTGCGGTTTCTGTAATCTGCAGTTTTTTACGGAGATGCATGATATGCCCATCTCCCAACCCTCATCTTTTATCCGGGCTTGGAATCGGCTGATGAAATCACCATGGTCATTTCTTCAGGTAGTGCTATCTCCCCTTCAGTGGGTGTAATTATTTTTTATTTGACGACATTTGCAACAGGACGACGTGCTTTGCAATCAAGTAGAAATACACCATTTCACACACCAATCAGACTTTTTGCTTAAT
>CM063504.1:152842406-152857488 GCA_032207245.1 Pardosa pseudoannulata | reverse complement strand
CAATGAAATTTCCCTGAAGATTAAAGATTGAAATTTTGTAAAGAGGGGAGTTTTTCTCGCCACTAAAGTGAAATAAAAAGAAACCAATATATATTGTCGAATGTCCCAGGAGATTTTTCTTAAACACTTCAAATGTATCCTAAAGGTTTTAGCTTCTTTTGTTTCTCGAGAAAGAAAAAGCACTTAATATAATTGTAATCATTTCTCCTAATTAACTGCTAAGCATCGATTTTTTATCCATTTGGAGGAGGGAATTCTCTTGTTTGCGGGGAGCTTAAAGGGATTATTGGCTCAAATCAGACAGAATGTGTAAACTTTCAAAAGACTTTTTTACTAGTTATATTTCTATGTGATTTTTATGGGATGATGTCTAAATCTAATACTTCACGTGACATTCAATGATCAAATTTAGGATAATTATCGTTTTAATTTCATTTCTTTAAATTTTTACATTTTATAATTATCAGCCTAAAGGATAAATAGTAATATAAATGCGTGACTGAGTGGGCGTTATCGCAATTTATTTCTTTCCCATTAATAACCATGTCTTGGATTAAATTTATATAATTAGCTTACATGGCGTATAGATTTCATCAAATATTTTTTAGCATAGGCATAATTTAAATTCAGATTAGGTAAACAACATATACATTCACAGATCTTGTGTTCATTTATTAGATATAATCCCTATCGATTCCTTTCAGGCAGTCGAAATTGCAAATGTTATACAAAAGCATTGGAAGACTAGTATATAGATAAATATACATAGACATAATCATTACCAACATAGCTAGATCTACAGCTCGTTGTGGGCCTTGGAATTCTTTTAAAGATCCAACCGGGCTGTTCTCATCTTGGCAGGGGACTTTCAGTTTTTGATCTTAATAACACTAAAATCGGAGTCCAAACAGTCGACCATCTCTTTTTTGGTCTACCACTTGGTCGTTGTTTAAAAGGAACTGCATTGAAAACTTTCAAAGCAGCTCTATCACTTTCCATTCTCATGAGATGTCCGGCCCATCTCATTCTGTTCAGTTTAATAGAGTTTAAAATGTCAACATCTCTAAAGAGCTTGTAAAGTTCAAAGTTGTATATTCTTCACAAATTTCCACTGTCATTGATACCACGAAAAATAGTTCATGACACTTTTCTTTCAAAGATTACCAACGTTTTCTCTTCTCTTGCTTTTAGTGGTCATGTTTCAGACACTTAGGTTAACACATTGTGTGAGAGTACATTTCGGAGCGGAATTGTACAGGGAGTGAGCGTTTTGCGCTTAAATTTAGTTATTCAGTTAAATTTCAGCAGATTGAAAATTATTTAATTTTTTAACCAACTTTTCGTATTTTATATTGAAATATATAAACAAATATATAAAAAGATAAATAAACAAATATATATATAAATACAAATATATATAATATATAAATATACATATATATATATAATATCATTTTCGCAAGGATAAATAAAAAGTTAATTTTAAATTTAAATTGATTTTTTTAATCAACCTTCCCGTTCTGTGGTTCCGCATCGACTGATGTAAAAACTAGTTTTTATTTGTCTAAATGTTTCCAGAATCTATGTAGTAGACAAGAACATTCGGCTTCGTTTTCCTGTATATACCGTTATTTTTGTACCCAAAAACAAACCATGTTGTTACACTAACCCGTACGACTACGTGACCTGCGCTCAAGTTTCAATCGTCAGAAAACGTACTAGTACGTGTCCCGCATACATGTGTTAATACTGGTCTTATGAGAGTTTTGCACTTTTAAACTTTAGCAAATCCTTTAATCAGGTAATTCTTTTAATCAGGAAATGATATTAATTTTAGACCAAATAGGCAGCAATAATTCTCTTTCGGATCTCGGAGTAGATTTCATTTTGGTTTTCTATTTTATATCCTTGGTAAATAAACTTTTTAACATTTCCGAATCTATATTGCTCGATTTCAAAGAAATCAACAGGATTGTATTCTTCACCTAGCATGTATTTAGTTTTTCCTTCATTCATTGTTAGCTTTGCATTTCTAGCAGCCTTTTCTAGGAAAAGTAAAATTCTTTCAGTGTACTTTCAAATCTTTAAATGATTTTCCGACGAAACCGTCCGGCTATATCTTCTTTAGACTTGGAAACAGTGGTTTTTTTACAGGTTAGGATAGTTAAGCCCTGCGCCCTACCTGGAGAACGCAGACCTCAGTCAACTGCAATTTTTAAAGATCAAAAGGAAATAAAGTTGTTTGGAGAAAATGGGTCAAAAAGCTATTTGCAAATAGAGGTAGATGCCTATAAAGTAATTTAAGTTTCATGGATTTATATGGCATAGATAAAATGCGGCAAGGAAGGTTTAGCTCTCGTCAAGTTTCGATCATACGCATTGATTTGTTACAGTAAAAGTAATAATTCGTACACTATGATTTTTATGTTCAAATTGAAATTTTAGAAGCAAAAAACACTAATAAATGAATCGTGACTTTTTTGTAACAAAAGGATGATTGACCTTTTCCGAATTTTATTAACCCTTTGCACTCGAGAGGTGAGTCTTGCTCACTACATGAATTAATGCCGCAACTTGATCGGTGACTCTCGCTTACCACTTTGTTTGGTGCGGAAATTCAATGCTCTGTGTAAACTATTCATGTTTCATTATTTGGTAATTGATATCTTGTTTATGTTTCTGATATTGTTCTTATAGTTTTTTTGTCCTAAGAACTGTGTATATAATCTTACAAAAACGACGTAATGTCTCTTTCAAACTACGTAAGATTTTCTTACGTAGTTTGATTAGTGCGATACCACGAAGATAACTGTATTTTCGGCCTCAATTCGAACTTGACAGCCTTGGCCAAAGAAAAATTGAAATTTCTTACTCCTATTACCATGGAAAGTAAGAATGAAATAAATCGAGCTTCGACCTCCGAATTCGGAAACATCCGCCGAAATGGAGAGCAGCATAGTCCTAATAGGAGTTATAGAGGAATGCAAAGTCTGCTCTCAAAGAAATAAGTCCTGCAAAAGACATCGAATGACATGCCATTGTGAAACTTGTCCCGACAAGCCGGGCATGCATCCCGGCAGTTGTTACATCAAATACCATACAAAGCAAAATTCAAGACTAATGGGACTAATTGTTAAGAGATTATTTTCGTAAAGATACATTAAATATTAAAATATAAAAGTTTTATGTGTTTCTTTATGTGTGAATCACTTTAAGAGCGGTGGTAGCTCAGTCGGCAGTATGTCTCGGTTTTATTAGCCCTCATGTAGCCAGAAAAGTATACCGTCTTGCTGTAAACCAAATCAAACCCAAACAAACTTGAATATATTACTTTTTTTATGAAGATCCGCGGTAGCTCAGTCGGCAAAGGCAACAATCTCGTAACTGAAAGACTGTGGGTTCGGAACCCGAAACGGCCTAAGGTCGGCCGTGTTCCTTTAGAGTGATTTGGGGACGTGATATCTGTTCGTGGTCACAATGTCCTCCACGTTCTCAATCAATACCTCTGGGGGTTGCAAGCCAAGTCTGTGGGTCTTCTGTTTGGTTCCTTCTTCAAAATTAAGTGGACCTACTTAATCGAAGTCGTTCTTTCACCTTAAGGGTGCTCATTAAAACGAAAGGCGCAAATCTTGGCCTTAATACGACAGCCTACAGGCTCAATCGTGCTTGGTTTGACCAAGTGGCATGAAAAATCTTTTCAAGTTAGAGGTAAGAAATTCACCAAAAGCGTTCAAAGAGCCTCGAGTTGCTGGTAAGTAAGCGCTGAAACGGTCTCGAGTGCAAAGGGTTAAATGATGTGTACTTCTCCTCTTATTACTGCGTTAAAATTCTTTATTTTGGATTTCGAGGACAAATGAAATACGTAAATAATGCTAGATTTTGATTCCGAATTTAGGAGTCATTAAAATAGAAGATGAGAAATTTATTTAAAACATGTTTAAAGAACATACTTTGTTTTCCTTTGGATACAGAATTTTAATTAACTACGCGAAAGGCAATTTCTAGATTAAATTAAAACTCAGTTGGGCGATTAAACGGTACGAATAAAGTAGAAAAACCGGCCGGTAATTTTGCATGCTTTCTAATTTCTCACGGTAGTAGCAATGGCACTAGTAGTTAAATTGTTTAACTAATGTATCCGAAGTTTATATGCCTCGGGTAAAAGTATTTGTTGAAAATATTAATGCATTTACAGTCACGTAACATTTACGAAGAGGGATTTCATTATGTTTGGAATTCTTTGAAATGCTTGAATTCAAGTAATTTTATAATCTAATTATCGTTCTTAAATGAGCATTTATATATTTAGCTTTACTGAATTAGTAAATAAAAGAAACATAATTTATACAACTGAAATTGCACATAGAGGGACTTCCAAGGAGCTCAAATATTTGAGAGTCACAATGAAAATAAAATAATCATGTCCTGCCAAAACACAATTGATAATCAAACATGATCATTATGTTTATTTAACCTAAACAATTGTTAGGAATTACCATGAAAACACTTATGTTCCATCTGAATCCATATGAATTATATGTCAAATAGCACTCTATGTAAGCACTGCATATGTAATTCATTAGTTAAATTATACCCAAAAGAATGTGTTTTAAACAAAATGCCGTACGGTATTAAAATTGTCGACGTATTCTGTTAAAAATTTGTTATACTTTGTAAATGATAACATTTAGCTGATATAGGGCTAAAAGTCGTCACATGTAATATAAATGTAATTGCAGAGTACTTATGTTAATAATTAGCAATTAATTCTACTTTTAAAGTAGATAAACAGATGTAATGCAATTTTTATTAACTAGTGACAGCATTAAAATGACATCCTAACTGCATGCAGCCGAACGATGGCCGATTGGTTAGGGTGCTGGCCTTCGGTACCGGAGTTCGTGGGTTCGAATCCCACAGTGGCATGGATGTTCGTAGCCGTTCGAAATTGGCTTTAAGCTGTTGGTCTCGGTCTCATTAGCCCTCGTGTTGCAAAAAGTAGACCGTAGCACTCTAAGCCAACCCTAAATGCATGCAACGTCCTGGTTCCGAATTTCCCCACGGTAAACTGCACATACACTGTTCATACATTTATGTTTAAATAACTTAAGTAAGTTTGTGTTGAATAGTACAGCACATTATTATTTATACAACATAATACTAATACTGCAGTATTTTTAGAGTATACTAAATAATTTCAAATATCAAAATATCTCTACAGTTTATTGTGTATTTGTTTTTGATATATTTATAAAAGAAAGTAGGAAAAAAGTTTTTCTTTACAAAATTTAAACAATTAAAATAATTTAGGGTACAATAAAATAAAACTCTTTGAAGTCCTTTGTAAATATACTTATAGCAAATAGTAAGAAATAATATATATAACAGCAAATCCATCTTCTAATTAAACTATTGTGTATATTTCCCAGTATTTTGTAGAAAAAATACATATAGAAAGATAAAATACAATCTTCCTAATGTTTAGCAGAATTTTTTAAATTAAAAATCGCTTTGAGTGTATCAACTCCAATATATCTAAGTCTAGGTTTCAAAATACTATGTCAGTATATTCAAAGTAATCGAAACAAAAGGAAATACAATGACAAACAAAAAGAAATACAATGAGTGTACAAAGTATTTGTAAAGTCCTATTTTTGATATAAATAGACTCTTTTAAAATTATGTAAAAGTTAAAAAAATACACATTTAGGATAGAACATATTTTTGTGTATCTATATGGACTTGGTATATAGTCTAATTTTTGCATAGATGCACATACGAACCTCATTTTTATTAGATATACTAGCATATAGCCCGTAATATGACGGGATCAATAATATTTTTAATTTTCCAGAATTGTAAAGTACTCTATAAGGCAGATAAAAAAATTATTTGTTTATTGGCCAAGACTTTGCTTGGTTTGGAGTGCTACGGTCCACTTTTTGTAACACGAGGGTTAATGAGACCGGGACCTACAGCTTACAGTCGATTCCGAACGGCTACGAACATCCATGCCACAGTAGAATTCGAATCCACGAACTCCGATACCGAAGGCCAGTGCCCTAACCAATCGGTCATCTTTCGGCTGGTTTTTTAGCCAAGATTTATCTGGTACAAGCACAATAATTTGTTTATCTTCCTACTCCTCTAAAGTCTCCCGATACTGTGAATGCAGTTTAGAATCACGTTGAATTCATTTAGAAAGATAATTCAAAGTTTTCTTAACTAAGTCAAAATTATCGTTAAATTCTTCCCAATTTTTTTTTTGCCACAGTAATTAATGGAAGTAAAGGAATGAAACTATCATTTCCACTACACCCTGGAGGTAGATAGAATTTGTTGTTAATACCTGTGATAAAATTTTCATTGCAACAAAAAATAATCGATGATTAAATTTAAAATTATCACATATGTACCTAATCTATTATTTAAGCCAAATATAAAATAAAATTATTTACGTAATATCTAAGTTCAGTGATAAAAACGTATGAAAACAATTCAGACGATATTTAAATATTTTAAAATAAGAATGGATAAATGAGATAGTTAAAGGAATGACGTCATAATGCTAGAAAAAAAGGTATTTTTACCTATTTATAATGTGACAAACTGAAAAAATTCAAACGCCTACTCCAAACAGGGGAAAATAGGGCTTGAAATAATGACATTAAAAACTAGAAAAGAGAAGGGATATTTAGAAGGCTGCTAATCCTAACTCAACAAAAATCTAATATGGATGTCTCTATACATTCCAGGTCCAACCGCTTCATAAATTCGAGGACAGACGGACAGATAACTTAGGCTATTATTATATTATTACATAGAGGATATGCCTGAATCCAAAATTTTCCAAGAGTTTGCAGTAAATCTTAATATGATTAAATTAGGTGAGACCGGGACCTACAGCTTAAAGACGATTCCGAACGGCTACGAACAGACATGCCACTGTGGGATTCGAACCCACGAACTCCGGTACCGAAGACCAACACCCTAACCAATTGGCCATTGTTCGGCCTGATTGATTGGAATCATTATCATTCTTGAAAATGTAATTATCATTCAAACTCATAGTTACACTTGAAAGCTTTTTGTTTTCAAAATAGCAATATACATGACGATTAATTATAATTCTGCACATGGTCACTAAATTACCGATAGCCTAAGTACTGATACAACCTGAAGCCTTCATGATTCCTCTTTCTTGTCTCTCTATGCAGTACAATTTTGGATGCTGCATGTCGTTTGGATACTGCGATCTCTGCGTTTCTTTTTCTCTATTGCGTTACTTTGCTGTTCGAATCTGGCGAATTTAAAACTAATGACTTAAAATCACTAGCTCTTTGGGCGGAATGATAGCCGAATGGTAGAGTGCTGCCCTTCGGTACCGGAGTTCGAGGGTTCGAATGCCGCTGGTGGCATGGAAAATGGTAGACATTCTGAATCGGCTTTAGGCAGTAGGCCCCGATCTCATTAGCCATCGTATAGCAGAACAGTAGACTATAGCACTCTAAACCAAAACAAATCACTGGATATTTCGTGTGTAATAAATATAACTACTGTCTGTTTTATCTCATAAACAATTCTTCATTCTTACACGCATTGCACACTGTCCTTTCGGATACTGATGTTATCATGATTCTAAATACTTCTGTAAGATTAGGTTTGCTTTGGAGAGCTACGGTGTTATGTTTTACTCCCGAGGTCTAATGAGACCGGACCTAATGCTTATAGTGGATTCCGAACGGCTACGAACAACCATGTCAACAGCTAGATTCGAACACACAAACTCCGGTATCGAAGAGCAGAACTCTACCATTCAGCCATCTTTCAGCCTGTGAAATTAGGATAGGATTACTTAAATTTGTTTATAAAGTTATTGAAAATTTCAAAAATGATCGGAGAGTTGATGTGAGTACGGATGGACTTCCATATCAAGCACTTTTTTACTCTGATTTGAACTAATAAACTTTTATAAATTGCACAGTCGATCTTGACCTACCGATTATAGGTAAAATTTCTTAGTAGATTTTACGATTTTAAGATTAATTTTCTTGCTTTCATGACATATCTTCCATATTTCCTTTTCGATTTCTTTTTACACATTGTGTGCGGGTACATTTCGCAGCGGAATTGTACCGTGAGCGAACGTTTTGCGCGTAAATTTAATTATTCAGTTAAATCTCAATAGATCGAAAATTATTTAATATTTTAACCAACTTTTCGTATTTTATATTGAAATATATAAACAAATATATAAATAGACAAATAAACATATATATATTACATATATATATATATATATATATATATAAATTATATAAATAAATACAAATATGTATATGTAATATATAAATATGCATATATATATATCACTTTTGCAAGATAAACAAAAAGGTAATTTTAAATCTAATTTAATTTTTTCAATCAACCTTTCTGTTCTGTGATTCGCATCGACTGGTGTTTTTATTTGTCTAAATGTTTAGAGAATCTATGTAGTAGACAAGAACATTCGGCTTCGTTTTCCTGTATACACCGTTATTTTTGTACCCACAAACAAACCATATTGTTACACTAATTCGTACTAGTACTTGACCCGCATTCAAGTATCAATCGTCAGAAAACGTATTAATACGTGTCCCGTGCTCAAGTATCAATCGTCAGAAAACATATTAGTACGTGTCAAGCTCATGTATCAATAGTCATAATACGTATGTGTCCCACGCTCAAGTATGAATCGTCAGATAACGTACTAGTACGTGTCTCGCATACAATGCGTTAAAATCGATACAATATATTCTATATAAACCCACAAGATCAGTGACATCTCCATAAAAACCTGAATAGGAAACTCGCAAAACATCAACAAAAATCTAATTTATTTTCAATGTAACGGATACTTTATGCACTCTAAAAGTGCCTCAATTTGTAATTTCCTTTTACTAACAAAATTTCGCATATTTTTCATTTTCTTTAGATGCAGTCGTCTTTAGAAAGAGTGATCTATCTTTCTGTGCATACATTTTGAAAATAAAAATCATTAGTTTTATCACTGAAAGTTATTATTTTGTATATTAATTCTCAGTTTCTATTACTTCTACTTGAACCTCAGACCTAATTCCCAAAATGTTTGATTTGCCATTTTTTTAACATATGCGAATGTTTCTGAGATTTAGATATAATTATTTTTGCCATATTTGAAGTAGAGAAATGTAGTTTAATTCGAAAGCGATGTTGAACAGAATATGCAGACCAACAATTCGCAAACGACACCAAATATTATATCTGCTCTGCTGATGCATTATCATTTTTACGGTAAAAAGCGTATAAAACAGATTCTTGTGAATAACCTCATGAACTTATGCTTATAATATTGTTCACAAAATTAGGGCATTTCATTTTTCCCACATTACTTATCATTCTACGCAGTTCATTTGGAAAATATTGAATTTTGAAATGGAATAATTCTTTTTGAATACCCTTGTCTTCTTAGAGACACGAATGTTCGTGCTTAAAAACGTGCAAGTTTCTTATATAGAGCCCCATTTTTCTACGATTTTAAATACCTAATTATTTTCAAGCTGTAGAGAAATTCAATACTGATTCAAAATATATTTAATTGTATATTTTTTTAGAAATTTTAAATTCTGTTTCAGATAAGGAAAAAATCATTTTTTTTCTGTACTTTACAGAATTAATTTCTAGAACGGAATTCGCAAGTCGAAAAACCAATCATGCCTTCGTTTGTAATTAGAAATTCTTATAATGCAGTTTTAATGAAACTTTTTTTTTTGATTTTTTAAACTGTATATTCCCATTTGAGAATTTTTTTTAAAAGCCTTGCGTCTTTGAGTTTTTTTTTTTTAAAATTTTTTTTTTTTTTTTTTTTTTTTTTTTACTATATAATAATTTTTTTTTTTTTTTTTTTTTTTTTTTGATTTTTTTTTTTTTTTGTTTTTTTTTTTACTTTTTTTTTTTTTTTTCTTTTTTTTCTTATTTTTTTTTTTTTTTTTTATGTTCTTTTTCTTGTCTCTTTACTTTTATATTTAGGATAGGATTTTAAGGTGCAAATAGAGATTCTTAAATGCAAATGAAATAAAATTGATTTTTAAAGAATTAGAGATTTTAAAATTAGAGACATTTAAAATCTTGCCTTTTTAGTGAACGAAAAGCAATTAAATATCAAAGTACGTTTTTACTATGAACTCAAATGAAGACCTTACTATAAAATAATCGAATTTGTAGACATCATGGTCAAGCGTGAACAATAATTAGATTTTTTCGCAAATATTTGTGTGTAGAACCCGCTTTGAAGTACATAGATGTACAGCAAGAAAGTATTTTATTCCATTTGATAATCGAGTCTCCACTGTTTTACTATTAGTTTTATATTTTTTAATAATACTAACCCATCAAGATTATTTTCCTACTTGAGACTTATAAATGTTATAAATGTATAATGAATTTTTAATTTAAAACACTTGTATTGAATTATAGAAATAATTGATAGTACAAATAAAAATATTCTAAAACATTTTATTATTTTTTTTACGAAACTAAGATATTTATTTAAGTATTCTGTTATAAAAACACAATTAAGTTTTATAAAGCCGAAAAACAGATCCCAGTAACCCAATTATCAAAGATGCATTCAAAATTTATAAAAAAAGGGGAGTGGAGAGAACAAATGCTGAGATAAAATTGTATAAAGTTTAAACATATTTGAAAGAACGTAAATTAGATTAAAAATTTTTAAATTAAAATACTTTATTAAAAAATATGTTATATAGATACCTTAGTTACTATTAAGCAAATATTTATTATACAATAAGATAAAAATTTTCACTTAATTTACATAAATTTCTATAAAATTTTAAGATTTAAAAATTTATAAAAATTAAATTAATTATTATTTACAAAATTATTATTTTTTGAAAATTTGATTAAAATTCTTATATATATTTAAAAAAAATTAATTTTATAAAACATTTTTTCTCTTAAGTGGAAACTAAAAACCCGGAAATGTAAACGAATTGGCGAATGGGAAAACATTTTGAAGTTGCAAAGTTGAATGTGAAAAATCCTCGTAATGTACTAGGAACATTCAGAACGTCACTAGATCATAGCACAATAAATTCAGAAAATTTATCCAAGATATGTTTTAACAAAGTGATCAATCAAAAATAGATTATTAAAATCAAAAACATAGTATTAATAAAAATTACTTATACATCAAGCACATTCAAATGGAAATAATATTATAAAATATATAAAAATTATATATTAAAAATTAATATTTTATAAAAAAATATTATATTTTATGAAAATTAATGTGATTAAATTTACATTTCAATTTATATTTGTAAAATAACGAAAAATATTTTTTAAAAAAAAATTTTGTAATGTCCATTTAAGTGTTTTTGTCAGACTAAAAATGGTTGTATGAATGATAAATAATAGACGTCTTGAAGTTGTACTAGAAGTTGTATTGAAATCTCACGTTGGCATGGATGTGAATCGTCTTTTAACATGGTATCGGTCTCATTAGCACTTGTGTAGCAAACAAGTAGACCGCAGCGATCCAACGAATCAGCCAAAGAGTAGTAAAAGTAGCCAAAATGCAGGTACTTTTGATTTTCGCAACAAAAAACAACTGGAGCTGCCGAATATCAACAATACTAATAAATACATAAAATATCGATAATGAAATGCAAGATAAAAAATAAGATAAAATGCACTTCAAAGTTTGGTGTTTCAGCTATTAGCTAGAATTATATTACAGATGATAAAATAAATCTGATCTCAAAATCTTCATTTTTACATTGTACAAAGAAAAGAAAACTTATGTTGCGAAAAATTTCGGTCAGATTAAGATGTTTTTGACATGAAAAAATAATTAGACATGACGTCTGTATGCATTTATGAATGTATATCGCATAACTGAAGAACGATTAGCTGAATGTTGGAATTTTACGTTACGACTGAAAATGTCCATGGCGCCGACCACCTGCACGGAAGTCATGGAACCTTAACGCTAAGATATGATTTTATTTTTCAAAAAAGAATGTTACATTATTAAACAACAGTTCAAATTATAGATTTGTAAAGATAATAAAAAATAAAGGACCTTTGAAAAATACATCTTTTCTTCAGCAGGAGGTACAACATCATACAATATACATCATACTTAATACAATAAGCCCAAAGTGTTATAAACTGTTATACATAGACTTTTAGAGAGAAAAAAATTAGAAACGAGAATTGATAAATGAAAAAGAATTATTCAGCTGACTATAAATAGACTTTAATCCTTTAATAATGGCAATTTCTGTCAATACATTATCGTAACTTAAGTGCAGGTATGCTAAAATGGTTTTGATCTTTGAAGAAGTTCATTTGAGAGTGCTCCTCTTACTTTTGGTAGACAATGACATGTTTTTCTATCAGTTGATGAGGTCACCCATTCTTCTTGTAATTTATCTATGGATGAGTGATGTATTATGTGTTTAGTCAAGCTTATTGGAAGCTTCAAGTTAAGTCTCTAGACTATGGAATCGGTTATTATCGCCTAGTCCTGTCCTTAGAATGAAACAGATACTGCGGAAATGAATAGCCTTAAGTATTTGAAACGGTTTCTTACTTTTGGTAGATAAGGACATGTTCTTCTATCCGTTGATGAGGTCATCCATTCTTCTTGCAATTTATCTATGGCTGAGTGATATATTATGTGTTTATCCAAGCTTAGTGGAAGCTTCGCGTAAGTCTCTAGACTATGGAATCGGTTATTGACGCCTAGTCCAGTTCCTAGAATGAAACAGATACTGCGAAAATAAATGTCCTTAAATATTTGAAACGGTTTTCTGCTTTTGGTCTTTAATCATGAATGTTATAATCATAATATACATAATGTATGCATACAGAAAAATCAACATTCATGATTAAAAGTAGAACTTTTTAATGTAAGAAAAAGATTAATAATTTATTCTATCATGTCCGATGTTTCAAGTTTTAAACGTAAGGGAGGAAAAAAACATAAAAGAATAGAAGTTAGCTGTTTTGTTTCTTTCAACTTTATGTATTAATTCAAACACTATGATTCAATATAGAATGACAAAAATGAATGATGGATGTGATTTTCTAAAAGTAACAGATAAAAATCATTTAGTGGACGTTATTGAGAGGTGCTCGTAGCTCACGATATCGACAAAACGATTAAAATTTCCAAAAGAAGAATTGGTAAGTCGAAACGATCGATGAAACTGGACCACCAAACTGCGATTTTCGATCCAAACATCAATAGTGTTCCGTCCAGTCGTTCAAAGCGCCTCATTTTTTTAAAAAAAATTTCATAAAGAATAATACATGGTTTAAAAGAAGGATTTAAAGTTGAAGGACCTTTATAAAGTTAATGCTAAATAATTTCTTCTATAGTTATTTTTTTTAAACAACGTGCTGTTTAAGTAATTAATATTCAATACTATTTTATTCTATATTATACTAAACTCTAATAGATAAAACTATGCAATTCTATACAACGATATATTAAAAAGCCTTACAATATTATACTTGCAACACTATACCATATTTTACTATACGTCGCTGTTAACGGGTTGTATTTATCAATGCAAGAAAACGAGCAATGTGGTTAAAAATGCAGATTTCGAGGGAACTGAAAATCAATGCATTATATAGGACACAAGCTGAACCTAAAAGAAAGCACACTTTAGTGCAGGATAAGCTCAAGTTTCCAGCGTCGAAAACTTAAAAAAAAAGTAATAGCGAAATTGGAAAGAAAAATGAGTGTGAATAAAAGTTAAATTATATATCTAATTTTTGTTTTGCTCTCTCACTTTTATTCGCAAGTTCCAAGAGCAAATATTTTTAATTCTAAAACTTTAAAGGAAAGCACCAATAATGCGAAAATTATAACTTTTATACTACTACGCATTAACTAATGCTCAAATTTTTGTTTTCTTTTAGATGGTTTTTTGTATGATGAATGAAATTCTATGCATTTGGAATTTTTGATTGGGAATTTGTATTATTAATTCCTTAAGTTATAGCGTATATAATAGAAAATAAAGATTTTATTTTTTAAAAGTGGAATTTACACCAGACAACTTACAATGTCAGAGGTATAAAGTTTTTGCCATACGTCGAATAAGAGTTATTTTCATTTTGATAATACTCACAGATATTTTCTCCTGAAGATTAACCCCAAAAAATGGGACGAAATAGTGGTTAGGGTGCTGATCTTTTGTACAAAGTCGTGGGTTCGAATACTACTGTGGCATGGATGTTCGTAGCCATTCGGACACGGCTTTAAGCAGTAGGTCCCCGTCTCATTAGTTCTCATGTCGCAAAGTAGACCGTAGCGTTTCATACTAAACCAAACCAAATTAAGATTGACTTAATTCAGTTATCTCCATATTCCCCTTTTCTATTATTCCTCTGATTTATTGTAACATTTTTGTCTCAACTCATTGATTTAATTTTTTCCCCACTGATTTTTCTAAAACGAATTTTCTTAACCGAATTCTACTTCATCACATTCATTTAAGCTTATTTCTACGCATATCATAAAAAAGGATAAAATATGATCCGACTATTAAATACTGGAATCGCGATATTCAAGAAAAAAATATTTTATAGGTTTTTTTCCAGATCTTTAATAACAGCAAACTTTTCTAAATCCTTAGTAAAAAAAATAAAAAGGGGAAAAAAAACGTTCGAACATTCCGGCAGACCGAGATGCCTGCTTGACATTATATGTTTGCGGCTTTAGTCATAAATCCCTTTTAATCCTTTTAAAGTTCTTTCGTCGAAATGTTTTCGGTGATAGTTTGAAAGTAACCAATTTCGAAATGAGGGGAGGGGAGGGAATCATTTTTTTGCTCCAAGCAATTTGCAAGAATGTTTTATTCCTAGTTGTTCATGAGGTTTTCCATCAAGATTTTTTTTTCTTATATTAAAATGCAGATTTTCCGACTTTGGTCTTTAGTGTTATATATATATATATATATATATATATATATATATATATATATATATATATATATATATATATATATATATATATATATAT
>CM063504.1:152822406-152837406 GCA_032207245.1 Pardosa pseudoannulata | reverse complement strand
ATGTGTATTAAAAATTAACAATATATAATATCTATTTACATATCTATTTATAACCGGAAGTAAAAAGACAATAACCAGGGTGGGTTTCTCGTATTCCATTCTAGTCGACAAAGGGTGAAGGAAAAAATCATAGAACGTTTTGGACACTGACACAGTAAACATGTAGCCTATTTTTTGAGACTTTTTTTTTCCTCGATGTGTTCCACTCGGAGGGTTAAACACGCTACAATTAATATAAAATAAATACATTAATTAAATATACAAAGGAAGAAATTATTTAAATTACCTTATGAGTTATATTATTGTGTTGACTAAAAATGAAATTAAAATGATAATTAAAAAAAGCAACAAAGAGGCCTTAGGGCGAAATAATAAGAATACCTATGAAAGTAGACACGGTTGTCTTCATTATTTCATCTTAGGTAGTTACACTATAATATCAATATTTTCTATTAGATGGGGGTAGGAGTTATAATACTGTCTTCTGGATTTCTTATCATTTTCTAAATACATGTACTGTTTTGAAATATTCTTGTAGACATCGAAACTGCTGAGGAAATATTTCTATATGAGTAACAAATCAATCATATATTTACTTAACACATTGAAGACGGGAGACGGGAATTCCCGTCTTTTATTTTTCAACTGTTGGTGACTGATGACGGAAATTCACTTTTTTTTTATTTTTTTGTTATCACTTTAACAAAAAATGTGCAGGAACTGAGGCTAGACACTTTTCAGAGCATAAAATTTTCAATGTGTTAAAAGTGATTAAAACTACAGTGGAGTCCGCTTAATGTGATCGCGGTTAATGTTATCAATCGCTTATTGCTATCGAAATCACTTGGTCCGGATTTTCTCTATTCATTTTTATGTTAAAATTATCGCTTTATGTGATCGTTACATCGGTTAATGCGATCAGTTTTCTAACCTCATTTTAACTGGCAAAGGAATACTCACAATACATTCAGAAGGAATCCATTCTTTTCCTCCCCTGAGCTGTTATTTGAATTTCCAAGAGTTCTTCTCTTCAACCTAGGGAAATTAGGAATGAACAAAGGAGTGGGGTAGTACATGTTTCTGGAATTTTTCAGAAATACGCACACCTTGCTGATAGTCAATGGTTGTCAGATAAGCAGAAGACAACACATTATTATTGGAACTGAGAAGGAGCATATATATATATATACATATGTATATATATATATACATATATATATGTATATGTATATATATACATATATATATATATACATATGTATATGTATATGTATATATATATATATATACATACATACATATATATATATATATATATATATATATATATATATATATATATATATATATATATATATATATATTATATATATATATATATATAATATATATATATATATATATATATATATATATATATATATATATACATATATATATATATATATATATATATATATATATATATATATATATATATATATATATATATATATATATATATATATATATATATATATATATATATATATATATATATATATATATATATATATATATATATATATATATATATATATATATATATATATATATATATATATATATATATATATATATATATATATATATATATATATATATATATATATATATAAATTATCGAAATCACTTGGTCAAGATCTTTTCATTCATTTGTATGTTAGAATTATCGCTTTATGGGATCGTTACATCGATTAATAAGATCGGTTTTCGAACCTCATTTTAACTGGCAAAGGAATATTCACAATATATCCAAAAGGAACCTATTATTTTCTTTTCCTTCGCTGTTGTTTGAATTTCCGAGAATTCTCTTCAACCTAGGAAAATGGAGAATGAACAAAGAAGTGGGGGTACACGTTCGTGGAATTTTTCAAAAATACGCGCAATGTGCTTTTGGTCAATGGTTGTCAGATAAGTAGAAGACAACACATTATCCTCAGAAATCAGAAGAGGTGTATTTCCATTTTATGCGTTGCTCCCTTACATGCAGCTTGTCAATATGGAAGCCAGAAAGCGGAATGATTTAACATTAAAACAAAAGATCTAAAGTTTAAATCCTTATGACAAGTAGATTATGATTACGAACAATTTATCAATGAGCTTCTTAGAAAAGACTGTAAACAGTCAACAATTGATCAATTTTTTAAAATTATGTATACAATTCTTATGTTTTAAAGGATAATATACAGTACATAAATATAAGATGTGTTTTTTCATTTTGTTTTGAAATTTAGTACGTGGGAATTAAAGGGGGGGGGTAAATTTATCTAATTTTGAATATCGTTTATTGTTATCAATCGGTTATTGTTTTCGAAATCACGGTGTCTCAAACTGATCACATTAAGCGGAATCCACTGTACTTTTATTCAGTACAACTATACATGCGTAAGAGATAATTCATGTATTTTATAACAGTGGTTCTTAACCTTTTTAAGCCGCGACCCAAATTTGAGAAATATGTTCATGTCGCGACCCCAAAAAAGTCAAAACTTTTTCATTGCTTTATTTTAGAGCGTATTTTTAAAAAATCTTCAATCCTGCGATGATGATTTTTTTTAACTTTCAAATTTTTTATTTATTTTTTTTAATAATAAAGATAAACAAAAGTACTTTTTTAACCAATTAAAATTTAATTAATAATCAAGTGTTTTTAATAATTTTTATTGACCAAATTAAAATATATTTATAACTTTTTGAAAATAATTGACATTTTAACTTATTCCAAAAAAAAAAAAAGAAATATCAATACATATGTTAAGTTTTTTAAATTTTAAATGCAAGTCATACAGTTTTAATGAGAACCTTATGCTTGAATACATTTTGAAAGATCTTCAAACCTCGGTTGAATGCTTGTCAAGGAGCACCGTATATCTATTTCAGGATTTAACTTGTTCTAGGAGGTGTTGGTATTACTTATTATTCAGTGTATTACTAACTTTTTTGGTTCGACTCAGCGCGACCCAAGAAATATGCTTCGCAACCCAAATTTGGGTCGCGACCCATAGGTTAAGAACCGCTGTATTATAAGATAACTTTCCAAAACCATTCCCTAAGTGCTTGTTTAGATTTGAATATCGTCTAAAATCCTGTTCTCCGGGTACTTTTGATCAACAGCGAACATATATTATCAGTACATATGTACATGTTTGTGTGCGTACACATTTCTATTTCCTATAATAAGCCTTTATATTTCTGTCCAGAAACTTTTACGAGTGTCCACTCCAAAATATTATGTGAATCATATTCGTTGCTATATCCTGAATGAAAATACGTATCACGTATTGCAAATACCGTGAAAATAATGTAACACATAAAATCACGAGGAGCCTCTTGGTAAAATAATAAAATTGTTCCGTTTGTTTAAATTATTTTTGTTCCTAGGATGAATACAAATATAGCATTTCAAATAAATCTGATTTAATTCTATTTCAGTTATAATCTTATGTAATTCTATTTGATTTTGTACCATTTTTATTAACATTAGCTACGGTTAGTATAAAATTTTTAAATTGTAAAGCTAAAATTGTAAAGAAATATTTAGAAACAATATTGGGTATATTTATAACAGTGTTTTTAAAATATGTATTATAGTGTATTATTTTAAAACAATTTATTTAGTATTGCATAAAATTTTGTGTTTGATTTTTAGATGTGGTAAAAATGGCATGTGTAAATAGTTAGTGATATTTTCTACAAGGGTACATTTTATCTTAATAAATGTAGAATTACAGTTGTGAAATATAGGTAACTTATACAAGGGGAGTACAAAAAAAAGGCAGAGCATAAAATTTTGTGTTTGATTTTTAGATGTGGTATATACTATTTTATATTTTATTAAATGGCATGTGTATAAATAGTTATAAAAAGATTTTTGATATTTTCTACAAGGGTAAAAGAAGAAATAATATATCTTAATAAATGTAGAATCATAGTTTTAAAATATAGGTAACTTATACAAGGTGAGTATTAAAAAAAACTGAACCTTTGCTGTAAATATCGTATTGACAATTTTACTTCATTTTGATGCTATCCCCTTCAAAAAATCTTCTTTAGTTATAATAACACCTTTCCCAACGTTTCTTTCACTTTTTGAAAACCTCCTAGACACTATTTGCTATGATGACGCGGAGAACTCTTATGGCTTTCTCCTGAATTTCATTTACCTTTGGCTTGCAAACGACATTCTTTCAAGTTGTTTTTAAGTTTACGAAAAGAGTCTACCAGAGCTAGGTGATGAGGCACAACGAGAGTGTCTTGTTTTTGTCATCGAACTGGAGATGAGGAGTGACACATGAGCCGACACATTACTATGGTGTACTAACCAAGTCCCTCTCATTGTTGTTTTAACCAATTAAGATTTTTCTCAATGAAAAGCTCTAAAATTTCTGGTATAACAGTTTGTTTAGAAGTTGTTTACAAGTACTGTAGGACATTGGCTCTCCAATAAAATAAAATAATGAACACAATCTTTGACAGGTATCCCTTTCCAATTTACTTCGCATTATTTTTAAAAAGCGTAAAATAACCACAGAAGTGTATTCAGCTTATACAGTCCCTACGTATTTTTAACCTAACTATTAAAACTTCTTTGTAAACATTTTTCAAAGTTTATATATATACTTCTATATTAAAACTTTATACTTCTACACACGTTCTCATTGTCACGTTGTAATTTTAGGATAAACAAAATGTGTAAACTAATCAAAGAAGCGTATTCTCCATACACAGTCCCTAAGCATTTTTCGCCTATCTACTGAAACAACTCTCTAAACGTTTTGCAAAATGTTACACCCCAACACACCTTGTTCTCCAAGATATCTTCTTATCATCTTGTAATTTTATGAATGACATTTTATGATTTTGTTAATTTCAACGGCTATATTTTGGTGACTAACAGTCAAAGTAAAACGAGGCGAATGACAGTTTGTTGTCTAAATTTCGGCTATATAATCTCAGTAGTCTGTACTACAACCGTATGTCGTTTGAAACACTACTTTAAAAGATTGGTCTCTTTTTCAGCATTTCTTCTATTTAGAAATTATCTTGGGCAACTCTGAATGCGAAAGCTGGTGTATAAAAGACAAAAAGAAACAAAGCATTTATTAAAAAATATAACAATCTGATTTTCACAGTGGGTTGACTGTTTAATTCCATAAACATTGACTTGTGTTATAAAGTAATATTGCTAAAAGTTAGATTAAGTCATTTATCTACCGTCTCAGAACTAATAGTTCAGATATTGTTCTGCAGATTACATTTTAGTTTTATAACCCTTATCAAAGCAAAATATACTTTCACTATATTTACATGCTTATATTCTACTCGTAGTTTAAAGCATGTTCACCTCTTTTTATAAAAGCTTTTTTGCTTCTTTAAAAATAAATCTAAATCTCAGGTAAAAAAAAATCCCAGCACTAAACATTTTCCGTGACTCGCTTCCGGCCTTAAAAAATATTCCAATATCTGCGAAAATTTTGTAACGTAAGCTTACAAATCGATTGCAGTGGGAATACAAATGAAAAGGAAATGCTGTTTAAAAAGGGAGGAGAAAAAAGTGAATTTAGTCTATTTCATTTCTGCTTTTCATGTAAAAGCAAATATCCCGTGGTGGAGGGAAGCGACCGTACCACAAAAGATAGGTTGTTTTTGACAGTTATTTTTGTATATGTTTCGCTTGTGATTTGGGTTTTTCTGAGTATTTTGGCCCTGATATAGAGAATTTTTTCTCTTTTATTTCGTAGAGAGAAATATTTCTTTATCTCCTGGTGGCAGTAAGTTTGAATGAACAAAACTTTTGCAAGCATAAAACTGAACACAATATTTTTGCATCGGTAACAGCGGGCTTGAAATTTTTATACGATAACAATAAATAAATCAAGGTTGATCTCCTTTCGCATTACTTCTATAACTTCAGGCAAGGGATTTTCCTAACTAAAGAGATACGATGTTTCCATTTTCCCTCGTTAAACAATGTTTTGCTCAAACAGCCCTGGATTTTAACGAAATAGCAGACTTATTTTCTTTGAAAAATATCATTGACCCAATTCTAATTATCAATTGACAAAAAGGCACTTGATTTAGAGGATAAGGTTTTTGGAAATTATTTGAAATTTATTTTTTCGATTGTTAGGTAGGATGTCAACCTTTTAATTTGTGGGACACAAAGGTTCTTTTCCCTGAAATCTGGTCATCTGGTATGGAAAAAATGCTGTCTGCTGTCTGGGGTCGTGGTTTTTACAAGTAGGTTTCAAAGTTCTGTAACAGATCCTCATTGATACTTTTGGAGTACCCTAAATAGTGAGCACACCCAAATTCTGGGAATATTTGAGAAATGTTTAAGAGTTTTTCATGTCAACAATTATTTGACCTATTTTGCAAATACAGTACTTCTGCATTTTCTTGTAAATTATTGTTTAGTAAATAAAATAGGAAATTGACATGTTATTGAAATTTCTAATAGTAGTTTCTGGTAGGGCATTTTCGGGTAATGTTGCATTTGATCTCCAAGGGTTCATTTCACTTTAATTTTTTTTGTATATGTTTTAAATTTATAATGATTATTTTTTAGTCAGAGTTACTCAAACTATTCTCCAAAAATGTTTCTACAATTGTTACTCAAAGGCATGTTGAGAACTTTTAACAAGGGAAATCGGCTACTCCAAACTGAAAGTAATGGTATTTATTCATTTTAGTTTCTTTTACTAAAATTTTGCTTTGTTTATATATTTTAAATCATAGCAATAAAAATTTAAATAGATAATTTTGCTTCGTTTTGACTTCTCTTTATAATCATTTCAAAACGACTCTATAATATTGTCAATCGACTTACTCAAATTTAGTAGTTAGATTATCGGTTTAGAAAATAAACCGATAATATAACTACTAATTTTATCCACCTTTACTTTAGATCTGTATGATCAAGTATGTAAAAAATGTTGTAAGAATTCTCCAGAGTCAAGGAACATCAACGCTTGCGCCAAGTAACAAGATTCTTTATTCCGACACGACCGATTACAGTCAGGCTAATAGCTGTGCCCTCTTGACTAGCAACGTCGTTTTTTTTTTACATTTGAGCAGCATCGCTTAATTTCACTATAAAAATCATTTCATTCTCAACAAGTGCTCGCATTGTTTATAGCAATAGTGGGTTGAACGGTTCAGACTATGAGTTCTGAGAGGCCTACTTTGAGCCCGACAGGTGTCCAATATCCATTGTATATAAGGAGAAAATAAGCAAGACAGATCTTTTCATCTGAATGTCCTCGTACTGCTATGTATCTCGGATAGAAAAGAATATAGAATCAAGAGGGTAAAATACTTATCTGATCTATACTTATCTGAGGAAAAAATCTTCCTGAGTCTGATCAAAATTAAGTTAATAGCTTCGCATGGCATAACCAACATCTTCCATACTTTGAGGTAGTCAGCCCATCGTGATTTATCATTAATATGATTAACTGGTGGTTTTTTATATAAGTGGGTACTCGACTATGTGTTTGTTGGCAACTTAATGTGTCATTTGGAGAAATATATATTTCATTGTCTACTTACAGTTTTGATGTTTTTAATTTACAACAAAACCGTATATGCTACACATATTGTGAACATCTCTTCAAGTGTTATATAATTCCTGTTCAAAATCATTCCTCGTATAAGCATGAGAATGTTATATTTAAAAAGAAAGCACACAACGGGAGTAAGTTTTTCGACTCAATATTATATCTACATTCATCCCGACTCATTTGCAAATGAACCAAATGGCCGTTAGACTTGTTTTGTTAAATTAGAATAAGTTAATATCACATCTTGTGTTTGATTGAAAAAGGAGATAGAATATCAATTAAACCAAACTTTATCGAAGTAGAAGATATATAAAATACATGTCCTCTTATGAAACTTATTAAACTAAGTATACGAAAATCTTCTTATTTGAAAATTTATTTCAATACAACAAATATTCTTCACATAAGAAACTCAGGCATCAGCGCAACATACTCACAGAGTGACCCAATGTTTCAGATGTGTTGAAAATACTTTTCAAAATCTGTTTCATCATTGTCTTCACACTTTGGATACCTTTCACAGTGTCGCATCACTGATATTTCAACACTTTTTTATCTTAAGATAGAGGACAATATCACAAGCAGAGAGGTTTTGATTATACAGTGGCTCAGAAAGCTGGTTTCATCGTGTTGAATTAAATACTACCTGACAACGTGTACGGTTGAGTTTTGTCCCAAATCTTGATTTCGCAGTCTGTTGAAGAAAACGTTGAACGTGGCCTAAGCATTATCCTAGTGTCTTTCTATGTTGGATCCCAATTTTATCGTTGTTCAATCCACATTAACGTCCTTAATCCTGGTTAACGACATTAGAAATGGTGCTTTGGTGAAGAACACATCCTCAAGTTTGTCCAATTGCATTGAGCGTTTGAATCCAAATGAGCTTGTTGTCTTGGGAACTTGAAGGTTCCATCATCTTTTCTTGCCGGTGGACATTGAATTTGCTCAGTAGTTTCAGTAATAATTCCCTATAATACACGCAAACTCTGAAACTAAAAGAGCGAAGTTATCAATCCGAACAGTTACTTTACTAAAGTTATTTAATCCTAACTGCGCTTGCTGAATGTAAGCCAATAGTTGGGGCAATGTTTTTGGAACCAGAATTCAAGGGTTCAATGCTTCTTGCATAGTTGTTAGAAGACATTCTTAATCGAATTTAAGCAGTAGGTTTCCGACTCATTCAACAGAAATGTAGACGGAAAAGTAGAGCTTATTATTCCAAACCAAACTAAACTCTGTATAGATAAAACACTTCTTCCTTAGAAAATGTTTAAAATTGGATAGCGATTAACTCTGTTACTCTTGCATGTTCACTACTAACTGTCTGAAATCTAATCTAAAAAGGATTGCATGCAAAAATGAATGCTACAACTTCTCAAGCTGTGCATTAAAAATATAGCCCCGAAAACTAAACTGAATTTCTTTTTCTTTTTTTGGTATGAAGTGAAATGTTGTACATCTCAAAATGTTGAAACAGGAGTTTTAGTGACATTTAGAGCTTATTTCGGAAGTAGCAAGGAAATATTTTGAAACTAGATAGTAAATATTGTATTTTACATAAAAATAGGGAATAGTTGTAATAAAATTGATCATTTACTTTACCGTAGAGCCTTGAATGAATTCTTTTAAAAATGTTAATACTATATAACAGTTAGGTACAGTTTTCTAAAAATGAATGGCATTTATCCCTTTTAAATATAACATCTTTGTAGAAAATAGAATTTTTCAGTAAAAAGAAATAAACTACATCCCATTAGAAAAAAATAAATAAACACATTTTTAGAGAAAAACTTTAAAATTGAGAAACATTTGAGTCAAATTTTCTTTCTTTTCAATGCCCTAGCACTCAAAGCTTTTGTAAAAGATATATGGACTAAAATATATTTTTTAATGTTGCGGTAAATTCGAACGCTATACCTTAAATCTTTTAAAAATTAATAGAAATAAAATAATGCATTTTTAGGAAATTTAATATAAATGTATGTTCTTGTCATAACATTTAATAATAGGACTAGTTATATATTACTAGTTATATATTAAATTTTATAAAAATTGTTTTGATAAATCCTCGTGATTCTTCTTATATTAGAGTAATTATAAAAATAAAAAAATATATAACATATTAAGTATATAATATATTAAATTCGATAAGGAAATAATTTTAAATTAGCGCTGTAAGATATTGAATTTTAGAAAATACAGATATTCTTCTTTTCGTCATTAGGCGAATTGGGTGATTATTGTGGAGCTTATGCAAGGTGTAAAGGAGATTTGTCAGTTGGTTTAGAACTCAACGGTCTACTTTTTTTTCTTTTTTTTTTCCCTGCAGACGAACGATGGCCGATTGGTTATGGCACTGATCGTCGGTACCGGAGTTGGTGGGTTCGATTCCCACTATAGCATGTATGCTCGCAGCCGGCGACGACCACAATCTGCAAATTTTTCTATATTTAAATTTTTATGCTATATTGCCTAATTAATTGTTATTTTCTATTTTTTAATGGTGAAGTACCGTTTTATTTATTTTTTGGCTTATTTTATTTAAATTTTTTTCTTTTTGCAATATTTTGGGTATCGTATCATTCCGCTACTTTGCTCTCGTTTATTTTTTGTTTACGTATTGTTTTATCTTGTTTTATGTTTACAAAAATCCAAAAAACTGAAAAAATGCTTAATAAAAATTTCAAATTTTTATAAAAACCAAAAATATATTTTTTTGTTAGTACTGTTACTTTTTGTTTATTTTTATTTGCCGTGCCAAGTTGCAACTTTTTAATGTCCCTATTTTTTATTATTGTACTACTTATTTTTTTATACTTTCTGAGCATCATGTTGTTGAATCTATGTATTGTTGTTAACCATTCCGAATGGTCATTGTCAAGGTTACAGTCTAATTATCCCCTAATTAGACGACGCTTTGGTTACTCATAATTTTTTATGAGAACGATCTGACCTCCTCGCTTCCTTGTGAGCTGGAGTGTATTAAATTTTTGTTTGGATCACTTTTTGCCTAGAGGCCTAAATTTATGTTTTGATCTGCTTACGTTCGGAGGTTAAAGTGAAGACCTTACACTTTGCTAGGTACTCCGTTAAACCCAATTACCTTGACCTTGACCTTGAACGCTCGCAGCCGTTCGGAATCGGCTTTAAGCAGTAGATCTCTGTATCAGGGCTTCGAACCGGAACTGAACCGAAAACCGAAAACCGGAAAAAACCGTTATTTTGGTCGGAACGAAAACCGGAACTGAACCGAAAAAAATATCGGTTTATTTCGGTTCGATATATCTATCAGTCATTTTGTTACTGTTACCAACTTATCAATATTTTCTAATTTAGCGTCAACTTTATAATTACATATCCGCACTTGTATAAGATTGCAATGGTGGTTTTGGCAGCTCCAGCTACACAAGTTAGTGTTGAAAGAGCGTTTTCAGGTTTGAAATTTATTCTGCTAGACAACAGAAGTAATCTCAGTGAAACCACGTTAGAAGATATATTAATAATTAGAGTCAATTTTTATATGTTAAATAAATAATATATTTTTTACATAATTATTGCAAGGCCAAGTGCACGATGTGAGAGTCAAACGACGAATGTGGGTAATCATGAACCTAGTTGTCAAATGCGATTTTGATAATGGATAACAATGCCAATACTCGCCGCTCTTATCGTACCTGCTGTTTGTATCAATTCACATAGTGTACCAATTAAAAAAAGAATAAAATCTTCTAAATTTTGATAGAATTACATTTTTAGTACAAATAAGAATATACATAAAATGAAATTATTCAATTTGGAACTGAAACGAAAACAGTTATTTTTGGCGGAGCGAAAACCGGAACTGAACCGATATTAATTTTTTAGTTGAACCGGAACGAAAACCGGAACAAAAAAAATTACGGTTCGAAGCCCTGCTCTGTATCATTAACCCTCGTGTTGCAAAAAGCAGATCGCAGTGCTTTAAACACTAACCCTACTTTTTTTGTTACATGAGGATTAAGACCTATGCGAGACCAGGACCTATTGCATAAAGACGATTCCGAATTGCCAGGAAAATTCATACCAGCAGAAGATTTCGAACTCACATACTCCAGTACCGAGGAGTAGTACCATACCCATTTGGCCGGAATATAAGAGAATTATAAAATTTTAAGATTTATCAACTTAATTTAATTAATCAATTAAATTAAAATAATTTATCAATTATTTAATTTCTCCTTTCTCAAACACTAGGCCAATGTAACATTATTTTGACATTTTTGTCGGTCCTCCACTCGTTCGAGGAATCCCGGCTTCCAAGCAGCTGGATTACAGGAACATGCCACCGCCCCTGGCCTTGGCCTCTAAAAAATGAGACTGCCCCGTGGAGAAAAAACAGGGGTGCCTTCAAGAGCGGAGGGGTCAGAATCTCGCTAAACCAATGGTCCCTCCTACTGATTGGGAGAAATCTGAACTTTCAACTAGTTTTAACCGGTCCTGTTTTGTATATCTTTGACGATGGCTCACGGGAAGAGGTAAAAAAAGCTGAACGGAGTGTAACTTATTGTTACATCCTGGTCACTCCACCAAAAGTGTGAAAATAATGTTACGTTGGCTTAGTGTTTGAGAAAGAAGAAATTAAAACTCATTAAAAAATACATGGACAAATATGTCTTCATTAAATAATTTTATATAATTAGATGCGTAAGGAATACAACTGGAATTAATTGTAGGTATTGAACACTCCTCTAGACTCGAGGCTGGTCTCGCAAAGATGACATTGTTTTTCCCTTTATTCATGTCGCTCCAAAATGTCTACCCCGCAAGCAGTGGATACCAACAGCGTTCACCCTCTTCTCTTCTCTGGTAACAACCCTGTACCCTAAAAATATCAGACTGCCTGGCTGAGAAAAATTAGGGGTGCCTTCAAGAACGGACGGGTCAGAATCCCGCTAAACCAACGGGCCCTTCTATTGGTTGGGAGTAGTCTGAAGTTTCTACTAGTTCTAACGGTCCTGTTCTGTATGTATTTGACGATGGCTCACGGAAAGAGGTAAAAAAAGCTGAACGGAGTGTAACTTATTGTTACATCCTGGACACGCCACCAAAAATGTAAAAATAATGTTACGTTGGCCTAGTGTTGGAGAAAGAAGAAGTTAAAACTCATTAAAAAACACACGGAGAAATATGTCTTGATTAAATGATTTTATACAATTAAGTACCTAAGGAATACAACTGGAATACTACCTATCATTTGTAGATATGGAAGACTCCTCTGGATGCGTATTCGGTCTCGAAAAAATGGCTGTGCTTTTCCTTTATTTCGTGTTGCTCCAAAATGTCTACCCCGCAAGCAGCGGATACCAACAGCGTTCACCCTCTTCTCTTCTCTGGTAACAACCCTGTCCTTTTAAAAAGTCGGACTGCACCGCGGAGAAAAAACACGGGTCCCTTTAAGAAGGGAGAAGTCAGAATCCCGTCAAATCAACGGGTCTTTCTATTGGTTGGGAGAAGTCTGAAGTTTCAACTAGTTCTAACCGGTTCTGTTCTGTATATCTTTGACGATGGCTCACGGACAGAGGTAAAGAAAGCTGAACGGAGTGTAACTTATTGTTACATCCTGGTCACTCCACCAAAAATGTAAAAAAAAAATTACGTTGGCCTAGTGTTTGAGAAAGAAGAAGTTAAAACTCATTAAAAAACACACGGAGAAATATGTCTTGATTAAATGATTTTATACAATTAAGTACCTAAGGAATACAACTGGAATACTACCTATCATTTGTAGATATGGAAGACTCCTCTGGATGCGTATTCGGTCTCGAAAAAATGGCTGTGCTTTTCCTTTATTTCGTGTTGCTCCAAAATGTGTATCCCGCAAGTAGAAGATACCAGCAGCGTTCACACTCTTCTCTTCATTGGTAACAATCCTGTCCTCTAAAAAAATCAGACTGCAAAGCGGAGAAAACACACAGGTCCCTTCAGAACGGAGGGGTCAGAATCCTACCAAATCAACGGGACCTTCTATTGGTTAGGAGATGTCTGAAGTTTCTACTAGTTCAAACTGGTCCTGTTCTGTATGTCTTTGACGATGGCTCATGGAAAGAGGTAAAAAAAAGCTGAACGGAGTGTAACTTATTGTTACATCCTGGTCACTCCACCAAAAATGTAAAAATAATGTTACGTTGGCCTAGTGTTTGAGAAAGAAGAAATTAAAACTAATTAAAAAACACATGGAGAAATAGGTCTTGATTAAATGATTTTATACAATTAAGTACCTACGGAATACAATTGGAATACTACCTATCATTTGTAGATATGGAAGACTCCTCTGAATTCGGCTTCGGCTTCGCAAAGATGGCTTTGCTTTTCCTGAATTTCGTGTCGCTCCAAAATGTCTATCCCGCAAGCAGCGGATACCAGCAGCTTTCACCCTCTTCTCTTCTCTGGTAACAACCCTGTCCTTTAAAAAACCATCAGACTGCCCCGCGGAGAAGAAACACAGGTTCCTTCTAGAACGGAGGGGTCAGAATCCAATCAACGGGTCCTTCTACTGGTTAGGAGAAGTCTGAAGTTTCTACTAGTTCAAACCGGTCCTGTTCTCTATGTCTTTGACGATGGCTCATGGAAAGAGGTAAAAAAAAAGTTGAACGGAGTGTAACTTATTGTTACAGACTATAAATATGAATAAGAATCCCTTTATAACTTGTACCCTTAAAACATTTTGTAGATGTACGTTAGAAAGTACATTTAAAAAATTTTCCTTAACTTAATTTAATAGAAATTCTTTGACTTACTTTAATAGAAATAGGCATTTTTCTTCCCCGACTCTCTTCTACGATCTGAGAAACGAAAACAAACATCACGTTAATTCAATGTTATTAATGGAGGCTATTCTTAAAAACCAATTATAACTCCAAAGAATCTTTTATCCTTTCGACAATTGTTCTGAGTTCGTATTATTACGAACTGTCACAAAGCGGTTATGAGAGTTTAAAATAATTAATATCATTTTGTTAAGCGGATATCCCGATTTATATTTCAGGGAACGAAAAGGGGTTTCTTTGTGAAAGGGCCTGATCTTTATTGATTGCGCTTCGTTCTACGCAAACTGAGCGGGAAGAAACAATAGCGGAGATTTAAGTGCTTTCATTATTGTATTTATTATCTTCCCCAAACATCCAAAAGAAATAAATAACCCCTTGCTTTTAACTGAGGGCAACTACAAATTAGATCCATTTTGTGTTGAAATTGAAATCTGTTAAAAAGAGAACGCTAACAGTGCTCTGAGCTGAACAGGGTTGTGGTTTGTTTTGTTAAAAGTATTATGAGAATTTAATGTAATTATTTAATGTAATTATAATATACAAAAAAGAGATACTTTTTGTCTTGTAGTTCTCATTAAATTAGGTATTTA
>CM063504.1:152807406-152817406 GCA_032207245.1 Pardosa pseudoannulata | reverse complement strand
TGTTTGATAAAATACTCTGTATGGCATTTTGAATGATTGCAATACGTTTTGTAGTAACGGAATTTCTGAGTAATAGACGAGTAATAGTTATCACCGTTTGACTAAATATAAATCCACAGTCATCTAAAATTCCTCCCCTCCCCCCAAAAAAATCTTTAACCTGGAACCGAACTGGCTCTCTAGCTTTAAAGTCATGGTTTCCGCGCACCTGGAAAGTCAGGGAAAGTCATGGAAAATCATGGATTTAGACAATGGATTAATTTTGTCATGGAAAGTCTTGATTTTTCAAGTAAAATGAGTAAAAGTCATGGAAAGTCATGGATCCGCTAAACTACCGATTAAAAAATGCATTGAATTGTTTAATTCTATATTTACTTGTCATTTGGCTGAAGTTATTGAGTTTGGTATTTATGTATTATCCTATTGACCATATTAACAAGTAAAATTTGTTCACCAAGGAAACTCAAAGCAAGAAAGCTTAATGGGTGGGTAAATGTATATTATTCTGGTTTTTTCTTAAATTGTAAATTAAAATTTTATTAATATAATAATTAATATTTTTTAATAAAAATTAAGATTTTTGCACAAAATATAAGTTTATCTCTGGGGATACTGTATATAAACATTATAGAGTTATATTTGGCTATTATTCATGGTCAACTGGATAATACCAAAGTACCCTGAATTCAAATTGGAAACATTTTGATTGAAAAATTGCTATATGATTAAACTTAGGTATGTAGATACAACAATTTATTTTTATGTATGTGAGTTTATTAACACTTATAAAGTAAGTTTATAGTTTTTTATGATAAAATTCCTGTAATTTCTCTAAAAGCATATATTTTATTTGTATGTACATCAAAAGTTTTATTCATATATACTTTAACGAAAGCTTTTTAAAGTCATGGAAAATGATCTGCTATATCAGGGAAAGTCATGAAAAGTCATGGATTTGAAACATTTTATTTTGGCAGATATCCTGTAAAGTCAATCATTTTATCAGTGAAGCTCTAACATCTATGTATTGGAATACCAAAAGATAAATTTATCTGTAGTAATATACTTTTATGCTCATGTATTGTGATCCGTATACAAATTTTTGTCCATTTTTAGAAATAAAAAAATTGCAAAAAATTTATTAAAGTAGATTAATATAGCCTTGTAAAAGAAAATGCATTCTATAACATTTACATAAAAAATATTATATATATAATTTAATTATAAATGCCCTAAAAATAAAAATGCGATATTTTTTCCTGTTTTGCAGCCGGATAATAATCGAAATTCTTTGCAGGGCAATATTGCGTCTGCATACCCGCGACAGCGTAATAAAGCATTTTCCCACACCTCAAAAGTATGTTCCATACTCACATTTCATGAGAAAATGGAATTTGGAAAACTCGAAGCAATTCAGATAGCAACGAGAGTCCGGAAAAAAAGGAATTATTATATGCTCAGAAATGTACTCTGAGCAAGAGAATGAGTGGGTTCGTGGAATGTTAAAATGCTTCCGTCGTCCCTTACTGCATAGAAATAGAATGCTTTACATTTCAGTGAGCAGCAGTTAAATTTACTTTCCAGATTTCGTCGGTAACGACGTCTGTCAACGAGAGCGATATATATTTACTCTCTTAGAAGAGAGCGGAAAAAATTTCAGTTGCTGAAAGTTATGCAGAGTCTTTATGTAAAACTTATGTAAAAGTCAGTATTTTTAAAAGCAAAGAGAAGTAAAGTGATTTTTTGATAAATGATATATGTTCTGTTAATATATTTCAAATGAAATAATTTTATAGAAACATATGTACTGAGACATTTTTAACATTTTGGCTAGACCGGTGGTCTTAAATTCCCGGGTCGCTGCTCAAATTGTTCCGGGACTCCCAAGAAACATTAAATTCTTTCCATTTTATTTACTGTGGTATATTTTTCTCGGTTTTGGGTGACTTTCTTGGGGTTGTGCTAAATACTTTTCTAACAGACCATATAGATAAAAGACATAAAGAGATAATTATGCGATTAAATATATCGATAATTAATACCTTTGTAACATAAGAAATCTTGTAACAGATTTAAATTAGTTTATGGCTTATTAAACATTTCGACATTATGAATTAGTATTACAGTCATAAAATTGAAAATAAATACGCTTTCATAAAAAAATTAACAAAATGATTTTTCCCCGAACGGTGTCGAATTCTTAGGGCTCTGAACTTCAGTACTGAAGTACGTCGGCTCGAATCTTCCTGTGGCATGGTTGTTCTTAGCCGTTTTGCATTGGTTTTAATCAGTAGATCAAAGACTCATTAGTTCTCCTATTGCAAAAGAGTAGACCCAAAGAAAAGAGTAGCTCTCCAAACCAAATGAAACCCAAACAAATTTTATACTGTATAATAAATAAACTTAACGTGATTGATTAAGCTTTATAGTATTTAAAATGTTAATTACCTTTATATTCGTTTGTTGGTATAACTGTATTTGATTTTGAAGGCACGTTTAAATACAATTAAATTAAAATGATCAAATCAAAACAATCTAAAAATGAAATAATCAACGTCCCCCCACTCGCTACTCACCTCAACGGTCTGCAGTTATCAAACTTTGACCAGTCTGTGGCGATAAAAAGGCTGAAGAATACTAGACTAGGCAATTTCTCTTTAGCTGTTAAAAAACAAGTAATTTTTTCCTTAGACGGTGAAGTCTTTGGGTGTGCACGTGTTATGAGGTGATTTAGATCCATATAAAAAATCTTTTTATTAAATGGTTACAAAATTGTAAAGAAAACCTTTTCGAATCTAAATCTAACGTCATAACACGTGCACACCCGTTTGAAGAGGACATCGGTTAAGGAGAAAGTTACGTGAGTAACGCTTAGAGGGTTAAGGGGATAGTGGACGTAAAATAAAAGGATTTTGAAAATTGCCAAGTTATGATAGTTCTGAAAACTAGTACACACATATATCTAGTACATCCATACTAGTACATCCATTATATGCAAGGAAATAAATCAGTTTTAATGAATATGAGTGAAAAATTGGGCAAGTGTCTGAGGATCAACTGCTTCATTTCTCTCTTCGGTGAGTATATTTATCCGTCAAAGAAGGATAGGAAATATGTAAACTACAGTGATAAGCGTAGTGGATGGTTCGTAAGAGTGAAAAATGTTTCAACATGTTTTCCTAAAAAACGAAACAAGAACAAAATTTTATTTAACTAATGAGGTGCCCTACACGACAGATGCGTACTCTCTCGAAGCTCTACACAGACTATTAATGCTTCTTTCAAAACACTTCCAAACAGATGGTGCTGCAGGAAGACAGTGCTATTAATTAAAAATATTGAAGAAGCTTAAAAAACAATTAAAATCCAAACACTACAATAAACTCGAATTCAGTTTGGAGAGAAATATTTTTTAATGGTACAAGGAAGCGTACAAAAGAAAAATTTAAATTAAGAATGCATGACTTATTTGGAGCATGTTATGTAAGATTCTGGGACATTTTTGTGAATACTAAATTGAGAAAGATATTTATTTCATGTTAAGAAGTACATGTTACATAGAGTTTTAATATAATAATTGCATGATTTAGGGTATATACTTAGGTATGTTAATATTCCAGACATATCGTAAACTTATTGGAAAATGGGGTAGATTGAATGATATGATTAAAGTTGTTTTCAAATAGGGCAGTCATAATAGTGTTTCGAATATCCATTGGCCGAATGATAGTTCAAAGGGTAGGATACTGAACTTTGTTACTGAAGTTTGTGAGTTTGAAACCTGATACTCGAATGGATGTTCGGAATTGGCTTGAAGCAGTAGGTTCATTAGCTCTCGTCTAGTAAAATAGTCAACAGTAGCCTCCCAACTAACCCTAAACCAAATTTTTATTGTTAATTTTTCCATTTATTTTTCATGGGAAAGTAAGTGAAATTTTAAATATAAGAAATTAATGTTTTTTTTATTTGTAACTAAAATATGAATTTAAAGGGTGAACATTAATTTTGTATATACAAAAAAGAGTTTGTGAAACTAATGAGTACTTAATACTTATTTAAACAACACTTAAAAGCCTGTGAAAATTCATTTTGGCTGTTTGAAAGTAGCATATGCCATAATCAGGAACTATCTCCTAAAACTAAATAACAAATCATTGCAATCTTTGAAATCAACTTATTCTTTACGCATTTGGACTTGAGGTCAAGGATTTTTAATTCTTTCAGATTTATGGTGTTTGCATATTAACACATTGTATGCGGGACACGTACTAGTACGTTTTCTGACGACTAATATTTGAGCGCGGGTCACGTACTAGTACGGATTAGTGTAACAACATGGTTTGTTTGTGAGTACAAAAATAATGGTATATGCAGGAAAACGAAGCCGAATGTTCTTGTCTACTACACAGATTCTGGAAAAAATTAGACAAATAAAAATTAGTTTTTGCATCAGTCGATGCGGAACCACAGAACGGGAAAAAAATTAAAACTATATAATGCTATTTCTATTTGAGCCGAACGATGGCCGATTGGTTAGGGTGCTGGCCTTCGGTACCGGAGTTCGGGGATTCGAATCCCACAGTGGTATGGATGTTCGTAGCCGTTCGGAATCGGCTTTAAGCTGTATGTCCCGGTTTCATTAGCCCTCGTGTTGCAAAAAGTAGACCTTAGCACACCAAACTAAACCTACACCTCTATTTCTATTTGATTTTTCATATTTACGATACTATTATAAATTTAACCACTAAAAAAATATATTTTTTGTTTACAAAAATTTTATGGTTGTTATTTATATATTTCTATTTATATATTTGTTTATACATTTCAATATAAAATGCGAAAAGTTGATTAAAAAATTAAGTAATTTTCGATCTATTAAGATTTAACTGAATAACTAAATTTACACGCAAAACGCCAGCTCCAGGTACAATTCCGCTGCGAAATGTACCCGCACACAATGTGTTAAGTTCTCAGTTCAGCACTGTATATTTAATATTAGCATTAGAATTATATTTCACGAGTTTACTGATAAAGAAACATACAATGCAAAGATTTCTCCAAGTGCATTCATGCCAATTATACTCTGAAATACAATTTGCTACCCCCATGTGCAATCTAAAAATATTTAATCCTTTCAGTTATGAATGAATTTCTATAAAGTCATGTTTATTCCATTTATTCTAATTCCAACTGTAAAGTGGTGAGGGAAAGAAGAGAATGTTTGAAAGAATGTGGGTCGTACGTGACTAATTAGTGTAATATTTAAAAAAAAAAGCCATTACGTATTTCATACATGTTACAATTAATTATGCTCCTTGAAAAATATCCCTGACCTCTCTTTACACAGATAATAACAATGTCTAGCATAGCGCAGTCGTCGCGGATCTTTATATATATGAATCATGTTTCATAGAAGAATTTTTAAAATGTAACAGATTCGAATGTTTAGGTAATGAAGATATTATAGAATGCGTGTAAAAAAAGCAACAAAAGTGTCTTATTTGTTTGAGTTAAAGCTCTTTGAAGTATCCAGCATGCTGAAAGCATGCAAAGATCTTTTATGATCAATGTTTGAATGGTATGACATTTACAACCTCAAACATTCTTTCAGCATTTGGAGAAGTATTTAAAGTATTTTGAAACTTAAATCATGAGAAGAGTATCTTTTTTTCTCATATTTTACAGTGAAAATGAGTTTAGAGGATCAGGATATATTTGAAGATAGGAAGGAATTTATTTTCAGTCTGTCTAAGGTGATTGTGGATTTCTAAAAGGGATTTTAATCAATTTCCTCAGAAATGATAAAGAATATTAGCAATGAATTGCGAATATTAGCAAAAAAGGGTTACCAATTAGAAAATATTAATTATTGGAGGATTTGTGCTCAGCCTGTGGTCTAGTTATAAATAATTAAGTACGACACGTGATTATTTGAAAACTATTTTTTCGATTATTTAAAGATAAAATTTTACATTAATTGGGTTGGTTAGGTTTAAACCGCTACTGTGTACACAATTTTTTTATACAAGGGCTAATAAGTACAGTACTTATTGTTTAAAGCTGTTTCCCAAAAGGATGCGAACATCTCAGCTAGCAGGAATCCTACGAATCCTACGTTCGAATCCTACTGCTAGCAGTAGGATTCGAACATGTATTACAATAAATAAAGCAAGTAAAAATACTGCTTTATTTGACTATATTTGATGATTTATTATTGGAATAGGCTAACGAAGACTATCAGTTTTTATATGTGCTAATCACATTCCCATGCTGCTTCTCCTTAAACAAAGAATACAATTTAAATCAGCTGTAAGCCGATATTTACGCAGAACATAGTGTTCCAACTAAACTTACATTTGAGCAGTTGTTTGGGCATATTTTGCATTATACTATGTTTATAAATAATATTTTTCTCTTTCACCTTCCGTCAACCACAGCGTTAATATACGTTAAACTGACTAGATAGGGTGTGCGGAAGAACTTTTAAAATGGACCCACATGGCGTTGGATGTGACTAAATACCCAGCAACAAAATACATCCCTGTTCTCCTCCATCCACCATACAGTTCCGAACTAGTCCTGTGTGATCTTTCTTTTCCTGGTTTAAGAAGAACATGAAAAAAAAAGTTTTTTTTGACACACTCCAGTATCTCCGAAGAGCCAGTCTTTGAGACGTCTCACAAAATGAGTTAGAACAATGCTACAAATATTGGAATCAACGCTGGACAGACCTTGTGTAAATACATATCTATAAATAAATATATATATGTATATATATATATGTATATATATATATATATGTATATAATATATATATGTATATATATATATATATATATATACATAAATACATACATATATTATATATATATATATATATATATATATATATATATATATATATATATATATATATATATATATATATATATATATATATATATATATATATATATATATATATATACACACATATATATATATATCCAGTTGTAAGGCGAATGGAAATCAGTCGTTCTTGTTTAAATACTTTTTTATTTACTATAGAGTTTCCTTTTCAAGGCGTCTCTTGGGCCATTTTCATTCATTCGGGGTGGAACCACGCGTAGAGTGTGTGGACAGCTCTACACCTACTCACAAACTGACAATCAGTTTGCATACTCATAAAAAATCTTCAAATATCTTTCCGCTTGACCGGATAATCTTAAAAGCTAACGCGAGCGTGGTTTTTTTCATTTATTTTGTTATTACGAAAGAGTTTCCTTTTAAATTGTTCACAATTCGCTTAATTTTCCTAAGCCCCCTTTTTAGACCTGATATATATAAATATATAATGCGTTTCGCTAATAGTAACAGGACGAAATAAGTTCTCTGTTGTAGTTAATAATATACCTTTCATTGCTGACATTACTTTGGCATTATCATATATCTTTGAATATTTCAGGTGCATCTGACAGCATATCCCGTGGGATGCGCTATATTTAAAATATATAGCTTCCTTTCCAAAAAGGGAAAATAATGAACAATATACTGTGACATTCTTCGAAGGAAAATGTTTTTGTATTGATAATTATAAATCGTCGGGAACCCCTCTATAAACATCATTCGTTCAAGGAATGTCGAAACCAGGTGTATGGATGTAATCATTTTTTTTCTAATTTAGTTACGAGAAATTTCCATGCAATACTCATAGAAACAAAAAGGCGGATGGCATATAAAGTTTCCCTCTTCCATTTGAATTTTGACTTTTTTTTAATCCTAAACGAAAATACATTCCCCATGCCAAATATTGCAAAAAGTTGCTCAACCCTATTGGATTTCGCGTTTTGAAAATGCTATAAGAAACATCCATTTTGTAAGCAAAGGCTTTAAAGTAACCGTAAGAGGACATTTAATCTACGTCGTTATTATTCAGAAGGAAAAAAGGTAATATGAACCTTTGAAATGAAAGCCATATAATGTAAACAACAGGAAAAGACATCATATTAAAAGGAGTCGTGCATTTGAAGAGCAAAGACAGTATTTCTTTTCCTCAAATGTGGAAGGCAGGAATATGGAATGATTCATGGAATGGGATAAACAACCTTATTTTTAGCATATTGCTACCAAAATCTCTTGGATCTTCTGTTAAATATTTTTGAAACAGAAAAAGCATTTATTCTAGAATACATTTTTTAGCATATACTTTCATTTAGCATATGCATATACTTTCATTCACTCATTAGCCGAACGATGGCCGAATGGTTAGGATGCTGGCCTTCGGAACCGAAGTTCGTGGGTTCGAATCCAACAGTGGCATGGATTTTTGTAGCCATTCAGAATTTACAGCAGATGATAGCTCTACATTTAATTTATTTTTTCTTTTGAAATATATGTATTTAAACTTGCTGTACCTGAGAAGTCAGTAATTCAATTTATCCTTCTTATGACCCCAAATAAAAGTATCTATACAAACAACATTTATAAATTGTTAAGCTATTTATTTATTATATCATTTTAAGGATTAATATTTATTGTTCTTCCAGTATAGTTAAACTTTTAAAAAGTATAATGTTCAAGCTGCACAAGGGGAGGGGTTAGTCAGTTAAACAACTCTTCAAAACCTCCTTGCCTAACGATGGTCGATTGGTTAGGGTGCTGGCCTTCGGGACGGGAGTTCGTAACCGTCCGGAATCAGTTTTAAGCAGTAGGTCCCGGTCTCATTAACCCTCGTGTTGCAAAAAGTAGACCGTAGCTCTCCAAACCAAACTAAACCAAATGATTCACTCATTACCTGTCACAATATATTAATGATTATGCCATTTTTAGGCTAACTTAACTCTTTAATGCCTTGCGTTTCTTTTTAGATACAGTTAAAAATAGCTTTTAGAAAAATGTTAAGGTGAGTTTTTCTTTTGAGAGTATGCAGAGGGCAATCTTATAAACAAGCTATAAAATTTTTAAGGGATTTTTAATTTTCCATTTGGATGGACACATAATGATTTTCACACATAAATTTACTTTTCGGTTGTTATATAAATTGAAATCTTGAAAAATTTCTTTATCATTTTTAAAAATGCATTTTAGAGTACTTATTTCAAGTGGAATACAAGATAAATCTTTTTTCTCGAAATTATTCCTTTTTTCCCGTAAATGGCATTCTATGAAATTTAAAACGATAGCTGATCACTAACATGACGTGTTGTAGTATTCAAAGTTATTTAAACATTCTAGTTATTTTATTTTGGGCAGTTTATAGTAACCTCAATTTCTATATAGAGTACGGAAATACAAACCTGGGAGAAGGATTGTTTACCTTGCATGCCTGTTCTTTGATATGAATTTCAAAACTACTAGATTGGCGAAATTTTACTAGGTAATTCAAGTTGGTTCTAGGAATGTTAAAGACAGGGCAATTTGGTTCAAGTTTATGGTAGAGATAAAATTATTTTTGACCTCCAGTTTTCAATTTTGTTTCTTTAGAACAGCTATTCTTCAAATCAATCTTTTTTAACGTTTAATAACGTGCTGACACAGTTAAAACATTTTAAGTAATTTCAATCATCTCATAGTGTTTGAAATATATTTAAGATATAAATTGTGCTGAAATTTTGGCTAGATTTACTAAAGTTATTTATGTAGTTTTTATTTCACATATTTTGGTGTATTTCTTGTGAGATTCTTTTCATGAAAGTCTTTAAAGTGTTGTAGTTGTTTCTCATGTCACTTGGACAAACCAGAAACGATTGACTTTTTAGGCTCTCGTTTTAAGGCCAAGGGTGAACCTTTCGTTTTGATGAGCACAATTAAGGTGAAAGAATGACTTAACTCAAGTAAGTCCTCATAAATTTGAAGAAGGGACGAAGCAGAAGACCCACATACTCTGCCTGCCATTTCCAGAGGTGTTAATTGAGAACTTGGAGGACATTGTGACCACTAACATATTTTAAGTGCCCCAGTCACCTTTCACGAACACGGCGGATCTTAGGCAGGCTCGGGTTCCGAACCCGCAACCTCACAG
>CM063504.1:152784906-152802406 GCA_032207245.1 Pardosa pseudoannulata | reverse complement strand
TCTGGAAAGTAAAAGTTATATAATGCATTTATAAAGTGTTTGTAGGATGATAAAAAATTTCATACCGAAATTGATTGTTATCGCTTTCAGTTTTGAAAATTTATCTCTTTTACTCAATTTTGTACAGTTCTCTCCTTTACAAAAGGCATAGTGTATCTGTTGTATTCTTTTGTATATATTCTTAGAAAAGAAAGATATTTCCCCCAATTATAGAACATATGTTTGTAACACTTTGGCAAAAGCCCTTGAAATTCTCCAGGGATTTCTTGCAGCTTGAAGCAATGGTAAAAGGAAATATAAAACATCATAACGAATCTAATCTTCTTATAACAAAAGAGGAAAAGAAATTTCCATTATTCTGCAAAAAAAGTAAACTGGAGAAATTCTCAGCGGCATTACGGGATTCATTTGCTGAAAAAAAAAAACTACACTTGGTCGAATAATATACTTTGTGTTTTCTTCTGTGTAATTTTCATCTTTTCACTCTTTCTTATCTTTAAATTCTGTGTCAAGCATTAAGACTAGATTTGCTAGAAATTTAAATATACATTGAATTGCAATTGCAAAACCTGTTATTTTGACTGCTTCGGTAAATCTCGTGTTAACAGAGTCTGGAAAGCACATCTTGGATTATCCTTGAACTCCAAAAATTCCGGAAACTATATTGCTTTCTGGAGCACCGAATGGTATATATGCAATTACTAACTATTTTAGACTTACATGCAATAATGAAAATGAGTGATGGAGATGAGAAATAAAATTTTTACAACCACCTTTTTTACCTTTATTTTTTTAAAATAACATAATGGATTTAAAACTTCTCTTCTATAAGAAGTACAGAAGAAAATTAAGTGTTTGGATTCAAGGGAAGTAGTATCCCTTGAAATTAGTGTTTAAGGTTAAAAAATAAGTAATTTGTATTTTAAAATGTTTCAAGAATAATATTAATTTTTAAACAATGATTGGAAAAGTAGCCACTTGCCACTGGTATATAAATACATTGTCAGGAAGAATTCACCCATCATTATTATTTCTTCGATGCACTAGTGCACTTAAGATTTCGCGTGGTCGGTGTGCGCTCCAGTCTGCCATACCGCAGGTTCCAGTTTGGTAGTTTTCCTGTTTTTATTTAATTATAATTAAATAAAAACCTACCACACAAAATCTTGGGTGCAATATATACATTAATACATGTGTATATATATTATACATATAAGGACATGTATTATATACATGTATTTATGAGCCGTTTTCTTATAAGTGGTGTAAGTGTATTTTATTTTATATGGAGATATTTAAAGTTTTGCACTTGAATAATTTAAAAGATATGGATATATGTTATTATTCTAGTTTTATTTTTTTTATATAAAACTAGTAATTTTATTTAAAACTCACTGTTATATAAAGTTTATAGTAAATTGTATTCATTTTTATCATTAACAAATTTTTGTCAAAATGGACTTACACCGAATTTAAAGAAAACGGCTCATATACATGTATATATATATATATATATATATATATATATATATAATATATATATATATATATATATATAATATATATAAATATATATATATATAATATATATATATATATATATATATATATATATATATATATATATAATATATTATATATATATATATAAATATATATATATATATATATATATATATATATATATATATAATATTATTATATATATATACTTATAAATTAAAGATGTGATGTATGACTTGAGTGGGGCAAAAATTTAAGAAATGGACCCTAGGACTATGATGGGTTCAATGACGAAAGGCGAGTAATTTAACAAAAACTGTACTCTTTAAGAATTCACTTTCTACATTATGGTATGTATGGTATGGTACTTTCCTAGAAATTGGGTAAATTTTGAGGCTGAAGGATTCTATTAACTAAAGAAAATACACAAGAATTATGAAAGAATGCTTATTCCAGTATTTTGGAGGTTTCTTAAACTTTTTTACATCCAATAATTCAAAATTGTACCCTGTCCAACAGCATGCAATTTAACTTGATTGCCATTGTATAGATTAAGTACTCTTAAGCATAAAAACCCATCAGTAAGTAATCAATAAGTTTTTATTCTATCTTAAATCTTATCTTAAGAATGTTTTGGGGTTTCTTCCTTATTATAATATGGAAGGAGTCCAGTTCTCTCCTAATGAAAATGTATTCGAAAAAAATATTTCATTCTAAAAAATTATTTTATTCGAAAAAAAATTCAAAATTGAATGCCATCGCCAGATTTGAAGACATCGCCAAGGCTAGAAAAAAGTATTTACAATATTTGACATAAAGTCTTGAAAGTTATACTAAAATCTGTCTTAGAGTATGTCCTTAATTGTGTGGAATTCCACTATAAAATACATGTAACTATACGTATCAGTGCCTATAAATCAACATGCAATCGTTCATTTTCTGACTTTAGTTAAAATATCTTAAAGAATATCTTGCCTGAAAATGGTCCATGTTTGAATCCCATTGAAAATGTATGATTTTTCTATTGCGGAAAAATCTCTAAAAGTGAACCGTTGAACTTCCATTCAAGGACTAAAAATTATCTGCAACAGAAAAAATGTTTTCCTAGTGAAATTACTGAAAGTTGTGTGAAAAATTGCGTAATACTATGCAATCATGAATTAAATCTGTAAATTAGAACAAAGGTGAACTAATCCAGTACTGAATAATTAATTAGTCTGTAATTGTGTGAAATTCCACTGTTAAATATATGTACCCATACGCATCAGACCCTATAAATCAATATGCACTCATTCATTTTCTCACTTTAGTTAAAATATGTTAATATCTTCAAATATTTTCATTACTATGGCCTGAAAATAGTCCATGTCTTAATTACATTGAAAATGTATGTTTTTTCTATTGCGGGAAAAACTCTAAACGTGAACAGTCGAATTTCCACTGAAGGACTAAAAATTATCTGCAATAGAAAAAATGTTTGGCACAGTGAAATTTCTGAAAATTGTGTTAAAAATTGCACAATACTATGCAGGCATGAATTAAATATGTAATTTAGAATAAAGTGAACTTATACAGTACTGAATAATTAATTTTTTCGAAATAAAAAGTTTTTATTTACTGCAATAAAACATAATTTACTGCAATAAAACATTTGAAAAGAAATTTATTTAATTATTGTGTATTTAGTTAAAAGTAATGAAATTATAGGTATTGTTTCGTATGTTTCATATTTTTACGCATGTTTACTAACTAAAATTTATTAATAATTGTTATACAAGTACTAGCTGCTTCACACCTAGCCTTCGGTCTGGGTATTAAAATATTTTGATTAACACTAGATTTACGGATGTTGATCATACACCTATTTTTATTGAAGTGGGCCAATTTGACTCATGTTGAAGTTTTTTTCAAAGAAAATAGTTCCAAATTAATTTAAATAAAATGTTTATTATCAAAAAATTCATGGAAAACATTTTTTACATATAAAATCTGTTTTTGGAACACATTTCTATTACATTTAGCACAATGGTTTCTACATCTGTTTCTTTTGCATGATTGTTGAACTTGACAATTCTTCCGTGAGTCAGTAACATGAATTTCTGTCATTGGAATGAAAGTGTTCTCGACTTATTCTATATATTTACTTCTTATCTCTTCAGCCAATTGGAAAAATATAACAGGCCTGATAGGACCAATAAATGCGATTAACTGTTAAACCATTCTAGTAGTCAAATTGGCTCACAACCTTGAAAATAGGTATACTACATTTGATAATGAGAAATGAAGGGGTCTGCGGGGAAGAGGAATGAAAGTGTACATATATTTTATTACTTAACTAAAAACCAGCGTATGAGTCAAATTGGCTCTGTCCGTAAATCTAATGTTAAAGGTTTAGAACCACTATTGAAGGTAAATGACGTATTAATAGAAATGTTGAATAAATCTCGTAGGCTGCAGATTGTTCATGAATATGATAGTTTGGTAACAAAAGAAAATTGAAATTATATACATGTACCTGCAGAGTATTGCCCAGTAGCCACAGCGTAATTCTGCTGAATTACTCGAGATTCTGCACCACATGAACCAGTTTTCAACATGTTATAGATATGCATGTATGTAATAGATTTTTAAGAAATTTTTTTATTACGTACCCAATTTTAGTCTTCCTTGTGATGGAATGGCGTTTCCTTTTAAGATGTAATGGATAACCCAAAAAAAAGGTCAAAATGTATTAGTTGAACTTTTTGGGTAATTATAAAGGATTAAATTTATTATCTTAATCATGTAGGCTTAAACTATATCCGAGATACGAAACGTTTCTATCAGTTACTTTAAAGAACCTCTAAGTTACATAAAGAAATAGTGACATTATTAAAGTCTTAACTCAAGTTTTGATTAAGTTTTGAAAAATCGTAAAAAATATGGGTAAAAATATATTTGAGAGTGCCATCTTGGCGAAATTGACGAGTTTTGTTTGGCTCAAATCGAAAATTAACCTTACCAGCGGAATACATTAATTATTGTGTATGTAGTAAAAAGTAGTGAAATTATAGGTATTGTTTCGTATATTTCATATTTGTACGCATATTTACTAACCAAAAACTGTTAATAATTATTATATAAACAGATACGTGAAGAATGTTTTTAGTTACAATGTTTCATTTTGAAATTGGTTAAAGCAAAAAAAAAAAAAAAAAAAAAAAAAAAAGTTTTAAGTCAATTTTTACACAGTGATGCTTTTTTATGTTATATAAATATATAGTGCATACATAAAAGTATGTAAGTATACTATTATCATTTAAGGGATGGAAACACACATTTTTATATTTTACCTGTTCTTCTCTAATTGCTTTTGATTTAAGCAAAATCATCCGCTATAGGCATTAATATATATTATCCAAATAAGAAGATTTATTGGGATACGATTCAAAATTCTTCATCCCATTCTCGTATTGTAGAAAAGAAAAGGACATTAGGTATACCATGTGGGATTAATAACACACCATCATAACCATTGTGCTCTTCCTGCAAAAAAATATCGCAGTCATTAGGAAATAAGAAATCTGTAAATGGTCTCATTAGAAAATCCAATTGTTGACAAAAGTCAACCATTTCTACGAGAGTCTGGGAAAGTTGAATAGGTACATCTTAAAGATTTCGTCTCACGTTTATCCTATTGCCAACAAAAAGGAACGAAATGGGAAATTACTTTTCGAAAAAAAAAAACGATTTTTTTTGTAGGGTAGAACTTTGAAGTAATGCATAGTTTAAAAAAGTTTAGTTTTTTTTTACAGAAAAGAATTGGTGAAGCTTTGCGGATCATTGAGTATTAACGTGCTGTAGTTAGAATAGAACAACTTTTTTCGTTTAGTCAAATAAAATAAGTTAAGAACGTTTGAGAGATCTGTAATAGAATGTAAGGAGTTTTCAGAAATTTAACGTAATACAGGATACTTTTGCAGATTGCTTTTCTGTATAATAGGTCCTAAGACGTGTATAGTATTCTTAATATATTTTGTCTAAGAACGTAATAAATTCTATAATGCTTACGTAATTTAAAAATTTGAAAAAATACATATGTAAAACTATAAGCTTCCACAAGGGTATAATAGTGTTAATAAGTCGAGAAATAATCCTTGCAATCTATTGGGGTGAGGCGAGATAGATCATTCTAATTAATGTAATTAATATAAATAAAACGGGTAGTGTAATGCTTGGGATCTAAATCTGACCTCATCACATCTTTTGTAAAGGAGAGACCTCCTATAAAATTAATATAATGGATTCGTCGTGTGCGGGATTCTCGTCCCTGGGGTTCTGATCCCAGTCCCAGATTAGAATCTTGTATCCGTTCATGACACTAAATAAGAATGTACCTTTGTGGAGTTATTTATGAGTCCCTAAGGGACAGTGCCCAATTTGAAGGCGTAAGATTTTCTCCATGTTTGCAGTTTAAATGTGGGGAAAGTACGATCAATGAATATGTACAGCCCTGCTGATTGGAGCAAGAAAAATAAGAAAGGACAGACATGAAAATAATATAAAAAATAGAAAAAAGTAGTTGGAGAGCAGAGTTTGGGAACTAAAGAAAGAATTGGGTCCAAGAGACTCCGAAAAATTAACGAGGATGACATCTCACAACGACCAGAATTGTTCCAGAGCATCCGCCTTTCAGAAACACTCCAATTATTTAGAAGGCCCCAGATCAGTGGTGAGACTGAAGTCAGCATTGTCATCCCATCAATCGAGAATACAAGCAAAAAAAGTCTACAAGCTCTAAGTCTGAAGAGCTCTAGACCTGAGTATCGCCCTGGCACATCCCTGAAGATGCACATCCCTTTGTAGATCCACAAAGGTACCTATTATAAATATTTGAATTTGGAATTAAGTTCTCTCTCTTTTTTTTACGTAAATGTTTTAGTATCTAATTAATGTTGAATTTTTAATAATGTGGCACCTAGTAGAAAATTTGGAAAGGCAATTTTTTTAAAAATTTGAATCAATTTTCTGTGCATAGACATATTAATATTATAGCAATAAATTTACTGATTTTTATTTTAAACTTTCAACCTTGTATGTGTTTATTTTAAGTGTGTAATATTTGATTTTAGTTACTCTTAATTAGCTTATTAGTTTTTTAAAAATAAGACTGTAGTATCTCAGAATTTAAAACTTAAATAATTTACACAAAACAAATAAATTTAGTCTTACCCTAACTAAATAATAACCACTGTAAATTGATCGCAGATAAATACCTAAATTTAATGAGAGCTACACGACATATGTCGTTGTATGGTATTTTTGCTGCCATGTTTGTATTTATAGGCTACAGGGGCATTCTTGTTTGAGCTTTCTCTCGTGAGAAAAAGCCACGTGATTGCTTCTCCTTAACATGGTTGTCTCTTACTTACACAATACTTGCCTGTCGAGCTTACAATGAAAATAAAAGAGTGAAGTACTAGCATAGTCTTGAGTTCCAAATCAAAACATTCCTCATCATGACTTCTGAGTTACAGTGTGAAGCAAGTCTTACTTATTAAAATCATGGGCTGTAATCTTGTAATCTATATAGAGGAGTTTTTACTAGCTATGGGTGTAGATACAAAAAATGCAGTACTTTGTGAGCGATTTTTAAAGAATGCTGTTGTGCAACTCATTTTGATAAAAGTATCATTTTAATTAAAAATATTATTTATTGTAAATTTTAGTTCCATTTATGTTTTATGTAGCATTACGCTTTATACGGCTCAGATTGTATAGTGGTTCTCGTATTGTGCTCCGACAAAAAGGAGAATAAAAAAATAGCCGCTTTGTATGGTGAATGTTATAAATAATGGCAAGTGCCATGCATAGGAAAAAAATCTACTTAAATACAGTAAAAAGTGTAGTATTTTAAAACAATATAATTTAGGGTTCCTTGTATTATTGAAAAGCTGTGGTATAGAGAAGTTAAAAACATTTATTGTTTTTTTTTTAATATTAAGAATGAACATTTTGAAATTTTATCTTTTTAGTACTTTAACAATATATGACAGCACTAAGAGCGATAGATTCTCCTTTGAAATATACAATTTAGTCCCATTAATATTTTGACCTGTCAAATTCCAGAATAACCATCTATCGCAGATCAGACAGCTGCGAGAAGTACAGAAAGAGAGCCAATTAGGTTCCTCAAGGTGTTCACTGAGATGCTGAGCCATGCGGACTCTAGTGCCGTGACCAGATGTGCTATGTTACGAGGGTAAGGATCCGTGGTAGGAACAACCTGATTTTGGTGGTCTAACAGATTCTCTATTGTCATGGGAATTCACTGTCCAAACGATTGCGGTAAACTCCTCCCCGTACTTTCACTCCAATCTTTATGATGCGTTTTATTGTCCTGCTGGCAGATGCCATCATCCAGAGGAAAAAAAGTTGGCTTGTAGAGATGGACATGGTCCGCAAGGATAGAAGCATACTTATGTTGATCCATCGTGTTTTCCACAATGATGAGTGAACTCAGACAATATCACGAAGACATTCTCCAGACGAAAATGCTCCTTCTTCAACTTGAACCCTTCCGTTAATTGTTGCATGATGTTTGTTTTCAGATGTCTCACTCCACATACGCCAATTTACGTTTTGTCCGATGAAGCAAAAACTTGATTCTTGGAAAACCGCTACTTGCCTTCACTTAGTGAAAATCCAGTTGCGGTACTGGCGTGCAAATTCCATCCTTCGTCACCGATGAACAGCAGTCAGCATAAGTACATTAAACATGCTTCTGCAATGGAGGCCCATAAGCAGAAACGTTCGCTGAACCATCGTAGTGGAATCAGTGTTGGTAGCCCCTTGGTTAATCTTTTCAGTCAGTTGCTCAACATTTGCCCGTCTATTCGCCCAAACACATCTCAGCAGCCGTCTTTCACCTCTGCCATCTATTGCCCGTGTGCACAACACTTGCCCCGTCGCTGATTTTGGATAGTGCCATTTGGCCATGCATGTTATACTTTTACCACAGCGGCCCTCGAACAAGTTTACAAAATTAGCCATTTCGGAAATGCTTCCGCCGTTGGCCCGACAGTCAATGATTATATCTTTTGGACGCAATTTGGAAAGTCATTTCGTTTCTGCATGACTGCAAGAACTGGAAAACTTTCTGAATACAACACAACTTATACATCTATTGAATTTGTAGGTTACTGCGATAGATTATTTAACTTTCACTTGAAATTAGGTGGTGGTCACATTAATATGACTGGACTCTTTATCCGCGCTTGAGCTTGCTTTGTATTGCGTGAAAAAAATTCAATTTTTCTCGCTTGAGAACCAAGGTAAAAGTAAGTACCCAAATAATACTTAAAATTTTCTTATATATTTAAATATTACGCTTTTTAATAATAAATATTGATTATTGTCTAATATAATTAAAAATTAAAATTTAATATAATTAATATTAATTAATATTAATTAATTAATTTAATATATTTAATATAATTAGTCTAATATAATTAAAAATTAAAATGATATTTCACGTATTAAAAAAGGACAATTATACATTTAAAGTCTCTTGAACTTATCTTTCTAGGAATGTAAAATTTTTCCATATATTTTATAAGGGTTATAGGTAACACTAATTTCCTTAAATACCTTAGAATTTCTAATTAGTACTCTCCCACTTAAAGCAAAGTGACAAAGAACATAGTTTAGTTAAACAAAACAATTATTAAACTTGCTTACGAAAGTGTATGCCTAACTTACTGCTTTGCAGAAAAAAATATTTTATTTCTATTCTTTCTGTATTGAAATTAAATATACTAGAATGATAAATAAAAGAGAAACGTCTGTAGATTAGTTAACAGAAATATGTGGCTTTCCAAGCTCGATACTTTGAGATTTGTTTGAAGATACCACTACTGTTGTATTCATTTGTTTGTGTTTGAAAAAGTCTGTGAAGCACCCATGCTGATTATTAAACAAGTTTCCTGAACAGAAACAAATTAATTTTCCGTTTCCTCCCTTTGAAGGCATTGTGTTTAGATGCGCCTGCGGGCACAATCACGATTATGATAGCTATCCTCAGCTTTTTATTTATCCAGAGAGTTTTATTTGCCTTCGAAAGCAATATTCGTTCCTTCTATAACGCCTTAGCAATTATATCTCAGATATCTCTCGGATTGGTATCGCTGCAATTATATTAGGAATATGATAGAGCGCCTAATAATATGGCTGAGCCGGAGGCTACTTTCTATTATAAAACTATATTTTTTCTCTGGCTTGTAACTGTAGTCGGGCAGAGTCTCTTAATACCTGATCATTTTTTTCCTTCATTGCAGAGTTTTGACTTATAATGAACTGTAAAGATTGAATGATATTCTGCCATCCGTAGAAAAGTGTTAATATTGCATTTATCAACATTTATTTTCTCTGAAAAGAAGGTAAATGAAACAATTCCGTTTTAGTAACCAATAACATATTTGTTTCACGCAATTCCTCTTTAAATAAATTTACAGAGGATTAGTTGCTTTATGAGCACGATGAATTTATCCCATAAAAAAGGAGCGTTTCTAATTTTATATTATATGAATATTTGTAAAGGGTTTGGCACATTTTAACAACTTCAAATTTTGACAATTCAGTTTTATATATTTAACTTCTATTTATTATAAAAACCTATTTAATTAGAAAAATGATGTTTTAACTTAAGGGTTAGTTTATTAAATCTTGATTGAAAAGTTTAAGAATAAGTGTAAGAGTTTTTTTTTATTTTAAATAGGGTTTATTATGAAACACTTAGATTGGTTGTGCATTTAAAAAAAACGAATGTTTCTTAAAAATCTGATACAACCCCCCTCCTTTTTTTGTAGATTGTACACACATCATATGATTGTTTTTTCTGTATTCCAAAAACTACTCGTATTCCTTTTTTCAAATTGTCTTATACGTATTTTGAGTTGCAAGCCGTAGTACAAACGCTCTCTCCAATTTTTTCTTTAAATGCTTTATATTATGTGACTTTCACTTTTTTCTTCTTTGAAAGTTATTACAGCTTCGTTTGTGGCCAAAATCTGCTATTATTCTGTTTCAAGTTACGAGAGTTTTCAATAATTTTGGGTAAACTTCACTATATTGTAGAGTTTAAGGAGGAACCCGTTCCAAAAAATAGATACTTTGGAGGTTATTACATATTATATTGTTATTATTGCTGTAATTATTAATAAAATAATAACAAGATTGAAAGTATGTGTGCGATAGTGAATGTACTGTGAGTTGTGTATTTGAAATTGCTTATCATGCTGAGAGAGAATTTAATTAATCATCCAAAATTAGTCATTATATTAAATTACTATATTAAGTAAAGTAATCAGAGATAAAATCTCAAATTTAAATTAATATTTATTCACTATGAGCTCTATTAGGGAATTTTATCTGCATTTAACACCATGTAAAACAGACGTATGTTGAAAAAGGGAGACAGGCTATATTATTTCAACACATTTACTACCTACGGGCAGTTTAAAGGAATGAATGGGAAGTAATACTTTGTTATTATTGCCGCTATTGTAATAATAATATTGAAGGTGTGTTTGCAATAGTAAATGCCACTGTGAGTTATGTATTCCACATTGCTTAACATGCTGAGAGAGAATATAATTAATCATCCAAAATTAATCATAATGTCGAATTACTAAGTTAGGTAAAGCAATCAAAGATAAAAACGCAATTTTAAATTAATATTTATTGACTATGAGCTCTATTAGAGAATTTTATCTGCATTTAACAAGCATGTATAACAGACGTATGATGAAACATGGAGACGGGCTATATTATTTCGACGCATTTAATGTCCAACGGACAATTTGAAGGAAGGAATGGGAAAGAATACATTGTTATTATTGCCGCTATTGTAATAATAATATTGAAGGTGTGTTTGCAATAGTAAATGCCACTGTGAGTTACGTATTCCAAATTGCTTAACATGCTGAGACAGAATTTAATTAATCATCCAAAATTAATCATTATATTAAATAACTATGTTCGATAAAGCAATCGGAGAAAAAAGCTCAATTTTAAATTAATATTTATTTACTATGAACTCTATTAGGGAATTTTATCTGCATTTAACAGCATGTATAACAGACGTATGATGAAACATGGAGACGGGCTATATTATTTCGACGCATTTAATGTCCAACGGACAATTTGAAGGAAGGAATGGGAAAGAATAAATTGTTATTATTACCGCTATTATTATAATAAAAGTTATAATAATATTGAAGGGATGTGTTTGATAGTAAATGACACTGTGAGTTGTGTATTCCAAATTACTTTAACATGCTGAGAGAGAGAGAGTTTAATTAATCATCTAAAATTAATCATTATGTTAAATTACTAAGTTAGGTAAAGCAATCAAAGATAAAAGCGCAATTTAAAATTAATATTTATTCACTATGAGTTCTATTAGGGAATTTTATCTGCATTTAACAGCATGTGTAACAAACATATGATGAAAAATGGATGAAATATATTATTTCAACGCATTTCATGTCATATGGGAAATTAGAAGGAATGAATTTGAAGGAATACATTGTTATTATTGGCGCTATTATTATAATAAAAGTAATATTAATATTGAAAGTGTGCATTCGTTAGTGAATGTCACTGTGAGTTGTGTATTCCAAATTACTTAAAATGCTGAGAGAATATTTAATTAATTATTATATTAAATAACTATGTTAGGTAAAGCAATCAGAGGTAAAAACGCAATTTTAAATTAATATTTATTTACTATGAGCTCTATTAGGAAATTTTACCTGCATTTAACAACATGTATAACAGACGTATGATGAAAAATGGAGAGGGCTATATTTTTTCAACGCATTTAATTTCTTACCGGCAATTTGAAGGAATGGATGGCTAAAGGCAGAGATTTAGGATTATTGTGTGTCGAAAAAATGCATCAGGTTATATCATCAACTTATTGAAGTTTACTAGATGTGAGACAGTCAACATAATCATTATCTCTCTTTCCCCTTTCTCCCTCGTTGTCATTGTCACCTATTTGACATTTTTCTGTTAGGGTGTAGGGCATACCCTTTCACTGTTTTCGAAAGTTTGCCTATTATTAATTTACAATTCCTTTGAGGATTTATAATCCTATTATCTGTGTTCATTGTTTGGTGTGAGAAATCACTGGAACCTTTTTACTGTACTTGAACAAAGATTCAGAATATTCGATACTACATACAAGAATATATAACTTAATACATTGATCATTTACCCTTTTAGCCAACCAAGAGATGAGTGATAAATAAAGATCATTACGTTTCTGCTATTCCAGTTTTCTATCTAGAAACTTGTTTTTCTATCTTACGCAGATTATTTTAGGATAAGCTACGTAACAATATCCATATAGAATAGAGGTTTGGTTTCTAGGCTTGGGGTCCACTTTTTTGTAGGAAAAATTAAATCGGGACGTACTGCTTAAAGAAGAATCTAAACGGTTACCGACATTCTTGTTAACAGTGGGATTCAAAACCATGAACTGCAGTATTGAAGAGCATCACTCTACCCATTTGACATTGAACGGATATATGTAGTATAAATTAATGCATATTGGGTTCTATAAGAGTACATATAACTTAGATAATTTTACGGGATTATATAAAAGGGGAGAAATTCCCTTAGAGACCATGGACTTGCATTAATTGAAGCAATTAATCCATTTGTATGTAAAATTCAACATATTTTATTAAATAAAGGAAACGTATTTTGAAAATATATAATTCCTCGAATGAATAATAATGGAATTGCTTTAGGCACTGAATGGCTCGTTACCAAACAGTAAATATTTCGTTAGCGTCAAATTTCAGACGCGTTGAATTATGTCATTAAAAATGCGATTCACTCGGGAATGGGATGAACACAAGTGACTAGTTAAAGAGTTCGTGATACAGGCTCCGATAGATTTGAAATCCTCCGATCGCAAATTAATGGAATCATGCAGTGAATAATTAACGGAAGCGCTAATCATCGATACTGGACGAGTCTTTAGCTTAACACGAAACTCCCATTTATGCTGGTTGACAATTTGAAATACGAAAAGTGTACATACAACTGCCCAATGCAGATAAAAGAAATTGTTTATGTAGATATTTTAACGAATCTTCCGTTGTTTTTAACAGAAAAAAAATGATTTTTATATCACTTATATTATTGAAATACAGTTATAGATCATTTTTGTTGAAAAACTGATGAATTAACCACATTCTTGAATCTGCGTATAAGATAATTAATTATAGAATAACAGAAAACTAAGAATTTGATGCTGAGAGGGATTTTTTTTCAACAAAAGATATAATACAGCAAAACTATTAAATTATGAAAATTTGAATTTTTTTAGTACTTTTTATATTAATAGTCAAAAGCTTCTCGACATTTTAATGCAATTATTTTAGAGGAAAATGAAAAGTTTTTGTACCTTAAGGTGCGTTCTATTTAAAGAATATAGCATAATGCAAATACATCATAGAAATGATTCATATCAATTATATATGGTGCACATGTAATGTAAGATACACACACACGCAAATATATAAATATGTATGTATATATATATATGTATATATATATGTATGTATATATATATGTGTATATATGTATGTATATATATATATATGTATATATGTATGTATATATATATATAATATGTATGTGTATATATATATATATATATATATATATATATATATATATATATATATGTGTGTGTGTATATATATATATGTGTATATATGTATGTATATATATATATATATATGTATATATATATGTATATATATATATATATATATATATATATATATATATATATATGTATATATATATATATATATATATATATATATATATATATATATGTATATATATATATATATGTATATATATGTATATATATATATGTATATATATATATATATATATATATGTATATATATATATGTATATATATATATATATATATATATATATATATATATATATATATATTATATATATATATATATATATATATATATATATATATATATATATATATATATATATATATATATATATATATATATATATATATATATATATGTATATATATATATATATATATATATATATATATATATATATATATATATATATATAAAGTATGTGTATAGATGGGGTTGAGTTTACACATCTGTGTTGCAATGTTCACTTTTAAGACTTCAGATTGGGGGAGCGAGGTTGATATTCATCTTCAGGTGAACAGGGTTTATTTTTCAGAGTTGATTTTAGGCTGAGCAGAGGAAACTCAGTTCGCAATGGCAACGATCTCGTAACTGGAATGTTGCGGGTTCGGAGCTCGAGCCAATCTAAGATCAGCTATGTTGGTTAAATGTGGCTGGTGCACGTAAAAAATGTTCGTGGTCACAATGTCCTCCAAGTTCTCAATCAATACCTCTGGGGGTGGTAGGCCAAGTGTTTAGGTCCTCCTCTTAGTGACACCTGCTTCTAAATTACGAGGACCTACTTGAGCAAAGTCGTGTTTTCACCCTAGCTGTGCTAATTTTTTTTAAAGACGCATCTTTTTGCTTTAATTAAGATTAGCGTATGGCTCAAATCAAGATTGGTTTCTCCAACTGGCATCAAAAACCGTAACAACAATGATTTTAGACCTGCTGTTGAAATGTGTAAATAACATAAATAGAAATAAAAGTCCTTCATTTTTAAGAAGAGTTTTCTTTGAAATCATATTCATCATTCAAGTCTTTTAATGAACATCACTCGACCGCAATTATTTACTATTTTAGAGCTGTGACGTTACAGTGGATAGTACATTGTAACTTGATACCTGTAACTGGATATAAATAAGATACACAGATATCACACATATCTATATAAGCGTTAAATAAAATACGGTAAAATTTCATGTGATATAGATTAGGTGCCTATAACTGACATTGTGGATATCACATCAATAAAGGGAATATAACTGGAAATAAATAAGTTAGGCACACAAATACACGCACGTATATATTAGATTTATATACATGTATGTAAGCATATAAGCTGTTTACCATTGAAAATGTCACATTGTATTGTATTTAGTATTACATCATATAGTATTCTATGCCTCTAATATATATTATATAGTAGAGTCATATGGAATAACGAAATCTCTTTTATATAACATAGAAGATGCATCACGTAACTTAGACAATTTCCTGAAGAAGAATACCTGAGAAACGTAATACCTAAAACCGATTAGGACCGTGTTAGATGAAACAATCATTATGCGAGATATTAAACTCTACAGTCTTTATTAAATAAGAAAATCAAAAATGAATGGTATCTTAAATCAATGAATAAATAAATAAACAGTTTTACGGTGTCAAGGGAAAGTCATGAAAGAGTAAATAATGCGGAACGATAACTTAAGCGTCACATTTCAGCAAAGTGAAATACGTCATCAAAAATGCAATTCACTGGGGAGGGTAGGAAAGCAAGAGATGAGCTAAAATGCTCGTCTTACACTTACCGGTGTATTTGAAATTCTCCGATCACAAATTAATGTAATCATGCAATGAATAGTTAACAGAAGTACTAATCAGCGATATCGGGCAAGTCATTATCTTTAACAAGAAATTCCCATGTGTGTGCGTTAACAATTTGACATTCCGTATGCGTTCAGATTTATTGCCTACCAAGGATAAACTGAAATGTTTACTTAGATGTTTTAATACTTCTCATTGCATTTCATTGAAAAAATAAATTAATTTTCTTTAATATATTGGGTAATAGATTCTCCATTTTTTATTATAGAATAAGTCGTTTAAAACCCGGTGATTTGAATCAAAGGGTATAATTTTTCTTTTTTATTGTTTCTCTAACGTCAACTCTCCAGATTTTCTAGTGCCAGTCTATTTTGGGTTAAAAAATTTCTGGTGACCTATGTGAAATACAATGTAATTACCTCTGCGAGGTCGACGTCGCACGTTTCAATACTATCCAATGTTTTACTTTTAAAACGTTTTATTGAACAGCGATTTAAAGCATAGTTCTTGAAATAAAAAATAATCTCTGCAGTGGTACGTGTCTCGGTTTATCAGGTGACTTTTTTTTTATCTCCGAGATTTCCAAAACTTTTCCCAACAATTGTGTATGAGCTAACCTATGTAATTTTCCGAGAGTAAATTAAGAACTGAGAGTGGTGAAGTGATTTATTAAATCTTATTTTCTAAGTTTGGGCCCGATAAAATTTAAATCACGTTATATTTGTATTCAAGAGTCCTGAACTCCTCAATTAAAAGTAGAGTTTGGATACTAGCCTGTCCCAGACATAATTCTGGACTGCTTTCCTGACACACACACAACACACACACACACACACACACACACACACACATATATATATATATATATATATATATATATATATATATATATATATATATATATATATATGTATGTAATGAGACGGACTTCTCGATGGGTGGTTGCAGTTACCGTTTTAGGTTACCGTTTTAGCTAAAGACCTTTATTCAGGTAACGTTGATGGACGGTTTCCCACATCAACGGAAGGGTCAGCTAGCATGAAATTCTTTGTACAAGACCCGTAGACCATTGGGGCTACAGTTTACTCCCTCAGAGAAGGGGCCTGACTAATTATAATCCTGAATTGTCCGCTAGGGCCATGTAGGATTAGAATTGGACAGGCCCCCTTCTCCGAGGGCGTAAACTGTAGCCCCAGTGATCAGTTTAGATTAGGGGTTAAAAAGGTGGATGCAAAATGATGCGAGAACTTTTAGCCCTTGATTTAAGTTTTGAAAACCCCTGAGAATTTTCCTTACACACACACACACACACACACACACACACACACACACACCCACATATATATATATATATATATATATATATATATATATATATATACATATAAGAGAGAGAGAGACTTCTCGATGGGTGTTGTAGTCACAGT
>CM063504.1:152772406-152779906 GCA_032207245.1 Pardosa pseudoannulata | reverse complement strand
TTGATTCCTATAGTTAAATTCATGCATTCATGAGCATAAACATTTATAACTCAGTAAGTAATCATCAACTTTTCACTTTTATATTTTATAAAGAATGTTTTGAATTTATTACAATCGCCTGGTATCGAGGTCGTGGAAAAGCAGATCATTATCACAGAAACAATTCAAAAATATTAAGCCTAACACTTTGACAGAATTAGAATAATATATTTACAATGTTTGGCACAGTACAGTTTCTGAAAAGTATGTTATAAAATTCTACAATAGTCAGCAGTTAAGTATTAAAAGTTAATATTTATTAAAAAGATGGAATAACACAGTACTAAAACTGCTTTTTTTTTCACGAAGTAAAAATATTTTTGCTTCGTGCCTTGAAACTTGTTAGAATATAAAGTGATGTTTGTTATATTTTTAAAAATAAATTTTACTTATTTTATTGTTTATTATTTAAAAAAAAAGCTATAAATAAGTGTTACCAAATAGAAAAGGGCACAGTTGTTTTCTATTCTGTAGTTAATTAACTAAAACAGTTAATATTTATTTTTATGAGTATACTTCATTTTTATGATAAGTATTGTTTTTTGCAATGTTTAATTTTGAAATTATTAAAAATTGTTTGATGTTTTGTCCCCCAGAGTATTTATAATTCTTATTTTGGGTACAAGTCTCTTAACTATTAATTATTGAAACTTTTGATATAAAAAAAACAGAAAGCCAATTTTATAAAAAAGTGAGATTTTAAGCATCTTATGTAGTATAACTTTTGAGAAATTCAACATTTTCCACTTGTGTTTCAGAGCATTTATAAGAAGACATTAGTATTTAAAGCTGGTATTTCTTTTAAAAATAATTTCCTACAATTATTTTTGTGTGTCTTGGGATAACATTAAATATAAACTCTTGAGGACGGTTAAATACTACTATGCATTAAATAAAATATATATTATAGAAACAAAACATTGTTTTAGTTTTTAATTAACGCCCTTAAAATATTGAATAAATTAATTTATTACTAAATAAGTTAATTACTTTTGTGTAACTTAGACAAGTTGTATGAAAAGGTACAAAAAACTATGTATATATATATATATATATACACACACACACACACACACACATATATATATATATATATATATATATACATATATATACATATATATATATATACATATATATACATATATATATATATACATATATATATATATATATATATATATATATATATATATATATATATATATATATATATATATATATATATATATATATATATATAGAACTTATGAATAATAGCATATGGTGCACTTTCTGGTTTAATGATTATCTCAAACAAGTTTTTCATTTTTAACAAGTAAAATGTCTTAGTTAAAAACCGATTAACGCTTTATTCCAGTTAAACCACTATACTTGAAAATAATACGTTGATGCCCACTCATAATGATAACGTTAAAAAATTCTACTACATATGCTACATTTAAACTAATCTGTGGTACTCTCACGTAAAAAATTGGAAAAGTTTTAAGTGGCTATTAAGCGTCAGACAGAAGTATTTTACTTATGCAGCTAAATATGAATTTAAAGTAGGTATAGTTCATACTAAATACGTCTTTCGTGTAATTTAATTACCCAAAGTTAGGTGATTCCTTTCATAACAAATGTATTTTTTTATTCTTATTGCATTAATTATAAAGCGCATTTCTTAGCTCCTACTCAATATATTTTGTTTTATAATTTTTGATGCATTCATTAACTATTAAACGTTTTTTAATTTCTGTAAGAGTTGCGTCCATCTCTGTCGGTGGTCGGGAGAACTTTTATTCTTTTCAACAATTGATAAAAGGCAGTATTGTACCAGTAATGGTCTTTTTGATGCACGAACGTTTAGTGCTGTCAAGTGTGCCGTTTTTGTCAACGCACCGACAGAGAAAAGAAATTGTGCTTTGTGTGAACGAGTCGGCTGGGCGCCAAAGGGCGTTTCGGCTACCCCAAGGACAAGGGTCAAAGAGGGGGTGTCGATCTCCCCTAAAATCAGGGTTTCTGTTTGGAAAAGAAGAAACGGGAGGGGACTCCCACCTGAACTTTGAGATGAGCAGATTGTCTAGACTAATCTCTTCTTTGGACGACTTTACTTATACACTTTATTTCTTTAAATGTTTTTTTTGTTGTAATAAATCAACATTGCTAAGTTTAATACTCTATGGCTGGTCATTTCGTCTCCTTACCTGCTCCTTATACGAGACCCATGCGAAGTCATATCCTAAATGACTAGGGTGTAACGGACTATCAGACATAGACACATCGCAATCGCTTGGCGCGTTATCAGTTTCGTAAACAATTTTTTTAACACTAAACCATGGTAACAACGTTTATTTTGGTGGGGAAAGGGAACGTATACCCTTCGTTTCTGCTAAAACATCAGTATTGCAAATGGCTCTTTTCTTTTACCATTGAGCAATAATAAACAAATTTATCCATTTAGAGGCGTAGAGAGAACTTAATAATTGCGGAAGTTTCTCTTATGTATTTATATCTCAAAATAAATACATCAATCCTTACATATGTATGTATACATCATTTCGTATGGTGGCTTCAACCAAATATAACTATGTTCGTTATGCCATTGCTTTAATAGTAATAGTGCTCCAACACAAACCAGCTGCTTACTTTAGACTCTAACATTGGAATTATAGATATTTGTAAAGTTTCAAATGGAAATAGCTTTATAAGCCCCGTATCCTTATCTGGACATCATCTCATTCTATCCGGTGAAAATACACAATCAAACGTAGATAATTTACCCGACTGCTACATGAAACATTTGTCACGTCTTTTTCTCGTGTGGTACGAATCTAAGTTCGTGGAATTTGAACTAGTTAGAGTTTGAGAGTTTTCTATGACAGCATATCAGGTGCATCATCAACCTGGGGATACCACCGGCGTTCTGAGCTTTCCAAGATAAAACTGACTCTTTCCGAGGACTGCATTACAGTAATGCAGTCCTCGGAAAGAGTGGGCATAAGTAATTCGATATGTATCGTCCACCACTCTCTAATTTTGCATAGTAGATAGCGTTGTCCTAAACGCTTCTGCTGTGCGTGTAGGGAAGGGGAGGTTGTCCAATTAAGTTGGGAGTTCCTGGCCTTATACCATTCTTCAACAATTTGAAATGGCTGAACTGATGGTGTCATTGTTCTTCACTTCGTGAGACCGCACTGGCATCCATTTAAACAAAGTCTTTTCAGTTGAACTATGGCTGAATAAGTAGGATGCTGCTCAGCGGTACCGGATTTTACGGGTTTCATTCCCGCTGATGCTACGGATCTTCGTAGCCTTTCGTAAACATTAGTTTCTTGTTACGATAGCCCTCGTGTAGCAAAGCAGTAGACCGTAAACTCCAAAAGTAACCAACAAAGTAAACCAACCTCGTTCTTTCACTTACCATGTCCTATGTGACAGTGAAACCTTGGGGGTAGGGGGAGCGTGTCTTAAGTGTTGGTAGTTCCTATTCCTGCATCATCAAACCACTTACTGTTTTATATTTTTGCATAGAAATTGTACACATTTGGTAAATTTCGAATAGAAAAGCTTGTTATAGTGGGTGAAGCTTCTATTCTTAGATTTCTTTTACACACATTTAGATCAATCTAGTATAATACAGCTAAATTAGAAACAGATTTATTTTGCTATGGCATGAAAACATATTTATAAATTGTATTAATTACCAAAATTGTTCGGAAATATTCAGTATTTTAAATCTTGTTTGTAAAGCGTGGTGTTTAAAATTTTATTGAAAAGCAAGATTAAAAGAAACTTTAAATGTAAATTAATAGATATTAAACGAAAAAAGATAACTTTAATTAGATAAATTAGATCAAAAGATATAACGTGTTTAATTTTAGGTAATTTATTTTCACTGCCTTAGTTTTTAAGAATCCTGTATCCTCTTAAAACTTGTGAACTCTCAATATTCTAATTAATTTATTCTCATATTGTATTTTATTTTAAAACAACATTCTTATCCACTATGGAATGAGGGATATTAAAAAAAAATCTTATTGATTCTGATTAATAGCAGTGACCAGTTTTCAATCCTATTTCGTCCATCATGAAGACTCTTATAGACTTACAGTAATTTGAATCGTGTTAAATCGAAGCAGAATATCATGTTCTTGATCAGAGGAGAATTTCTATTAAAAATTTATTCTGAAGTTGTCGTCAACATAGTTTTAACAACTTTGTCGACAGTGTATTTTTCCCAAGGGGTTCAAACTCATTTTACACTGATCTGGCAGATGGGGCTCGGAATTTTGTATTCCAGACCTCATGTGTTGTCACTACAGCAATAGTAGAACGAACGCGCTTTGGGAATTTTATCCTACTGCAAAGAACATCCCTGATGCAATTTACTCAAGAGGCTATCATCACCTCGAATAACATCTCTTTCCAAGTTTCACAGTACACGTGACATACAAGTGCTTATGAGTAGAGGCATATGATATATGTGGATATACTATGTACATGTTTATATCTATTCTGAATGTACGTGCAGCTCTTATGAAAATGCCCGCAAACGTTGGATGTAGGTAAACATTGAGTATGCAAAAAATAATTTGGAGTTATTTATTATTCTGAGTGGCAAAAGTAGTTTTTTTTTAAAGATTCTTGATGTTACCTAAAATGTGCATAACACCAAACGTTACAAGAAAGTATCAACCTATTTGTAATACAGTCAACGTGGTAGAGAAATATACTTTATATTGGTTTAAGAATTCGAAAAAAAATTATAAAATTTAAAGAATACTCCCGATTATTATACATATACATAATCAACTGGCATTTTAAACAAAATAAAGTAAAAAAAAACCCTTCAACAATTATAAGCGCACCCACTTTCTTGTACGCTATGTTAGCGTAGGACCTGCCCGCCTACTGTTCTGGGGCAGGCATGTTCGTCCACTGTCTCTGGGATGCATGTAATTAAAAGAATTCCTCCGTAAGCTTGGACGGACAAAACAAATGTATTTACAGCATTTGAGACACAGTTAAAGAAAATCAAATATCATAGTTGTGAGTCTCAGAACCTGTAAACAATCAAAACTGCATGACCGAGCTTTCATGTCCGAGGAGAAAAAAAAGGAATCAAGTTCTCTCCCTTCAAAGAAGAAGGATGTGTGTCGGTCGCCGGCTCGAATCCAACTCCTCTATTCCGAGATCTTCTCTCCCTTCCTCGGACGGGGGGGGGTCTGGAAACTTGAACCCTTCCGAACAGAGCACATCGTCGTTTTCCGAGGCCCTGCAAAAACATCAACAAGCGTCTCCGAAAAACCTTATCAGCCCCCTTTGCCGGCCGGCTTCTTATTTCCTCTAAGGAATGCCGGGTGGAAGGGGTCAATAGGGCTGTTTTGTAGATAGCGTGAAGGGCACACATAAGTCGTGGATGCAAAATTCCTTACAACAATTTTTATGCAAGCATGTACTTTTTATTCCATTACATTACACTATTCACAAAAAGCAAAATTTTTTTTGTCATCAAATTAGGCATCTTGGTGGCACTGTTTGCCCCTAGGTCACGTGGCAGTTCATGTTGCACTCTTTAATTACATATTATTGTTACTAAGGTAAGAGAGTCTAAAATTGACAATCATTGATATATAAATATGTATCTTAAGCTTTTAGAGAAGAACGATAATTCAGCAAATGTGTTAGACCTGATTGCTCTAACCCGTCTATTTTACTTGTATTAATTATAACTACAATATAGATATCGTGTAACTTGACTGATGAATAACTTTTACGCGACAGAAATGCTACATGACAGCATTCTATAACTATGCGTTAAGCCGAACGATGGCCGGAAACCGGAGTTTGTGGTTTCGAATCCCACTGTGGAATGGATAGTCGCAGCCGTTTGGAATCGGCTTTAAACAGTAAATCCCGGTCTCATTAGACCTCGTGTTGCAAAAAAGCTGAACGTAGTACTCCAAACCAAACAAAACACAATTAGTTATAAACTGGTTTTTCTTCGTAGAAAAAAACAAATTTCTAACTAAGTTGGTTTGCTTAACTAATTGGACCGCCTAAGAAGAAAGAATCAGTCTAGCTATATGACCAAATTTGTAGGGAGCTGTTCTTCGGTACTGGAGTTCGTGGGTTTGAATCTCACTGCTATCTCACTGGATGTTTGTCGCCGTTCGGAATCGACTCTAACTTTTTGAGGACGGGCGTATCATATATGTAACACCTTTAAAATCGAAGCACTTGTATTCAGATATATCTAGTAGACAAGTTCACCTATAACAGACATAGGGCTACCTCTAGAGGTAATAAGAAATACTAATTAAATCTTTTACTTAAAATATCATTAGTGATATGCTTATTATGAGTCAGTTTGAAAGACGTTGCATATAAAATAAACCAGTCATCAAAGGGTTAAACAGTACGGTATGATTTCATTAGCTTTCGTGTAGTAAAATTGTAGACCATACAGCTCCAAATCAAACCAAGGCAAACCAGTCTAAACTTATTTTCCTACTGTTGAATCTATGTAATAAGCAAATGTATTATACAGGACCTCTACGACTACAAGTTTTGGTGCTTAAACGGTCACAGCAAGAATAAAGAATCATCTCTTTTGGACACTCACTCAATGTGTAGTTAAGTATTCATCTTCTTTAGATAAAAGACGTTTATAAAAACTACTGGACATGAAGTCGAATATTCTTTATTATTCGTTTTATTTCTTCTTTGATTCCTGTGTGTAAAAATTCTAATATTCTTTTTTAATTATATAGAATTTAGTATCATCCAAGATTCAACCAGTTTAGCTTTTCCTTTGTTACAAAAATATTTTATGCAAAAAATACAACTCTTTATCACAGTTTCTGTTCTCTTTTTTCAAAGGATTTGCTTACGTTTCATAAACTAACACAAAGCTTTGTGGGTTTTCTTCCTCGTCATATCTTGTGTTCACACGTGACAGAAATCGATTACCATTGTTCCGAAGTACGTTTAGCGAACAAGAAATGTGGAATGGACCGAAAAAAATACAATTGTTTGACTGGGAGAAGAGTCGTCGATATTAGAATGTGAGAATAAATAAAAAATGTCGGACCGGTTAAACTGTAATCTTACGAATTATGTTTTATATTTAACCTCCTTAGACTAAAATGAAAGCGGTGTCACAAAACTTTGTCTTGACGGCTTAGAAAAAAGGAATATTCTAGTAATCTCCCTTCAGTCTTTTTTTCATATTACTGAAGATGTCAAAACTGTATGAAATGACGTACTTTTTCTATTTTGTTGTATATCCATGAAGTAATATTCCAAAAATTTCATTCAAGAAATATTCTATGTTACTAAATACAACAAAAGCTGTGTTTGAGTTTCTACTGTGTGTAATTGTTTGCCTGTCTTTTAAATTTTTTTATGTAAAATGTGAATTGGATCCACATACTCCTTTAATGAAAGGTTTGGAGTGCTATGGCCTACTTTTTG
>CM063504.1:152742406-152767406 GCA_032207245.1 Pardosa pseudoannulata | reverse complement strand
TTCCTAAATTCGAGATTATATATATATATATATATATATATATATATATATATATATATATATATATATATATATATATATATATATATATATATATATATATATATATATATATATATATATATAATATATATATATATATATATATATATTGAAATTGTGCTTGAGTTTTTTAACAGAAATGAAGTACATGCTCGTAAACATTTTTTAAAATAATTTTAATTTTAGGACTTTTAAGTTCTTGGTATAAGATGTCCCATCTGAACTTACATGACTCATAATTAATGGGAAACTTTGATTTAAAACTCTTTTTATGAGAAATTTACCATGTGATTTCCATCTCGTCATCATTTTACTAATCATAAGATCCTGGGTATCTTAGGGCTGAGTCAGGCATACCTGTCGATTTCCGGGTTTCAGACGATAATAAAGGTGTTTTAAGTAAAAAGCATCACCAGTGTTCCCTCATGACTGGCAATTAAAATTTCTGATTGGTTGGTCCATACGATTATAAAATCGAGATGTACGTGTTTTTCGACAGATGTAAATGAAAGAAGTTGCCTCAACTCCGTTCGTTTTGATTATAAATGATTTAATTCCAACGTTGTTTTAGCCATTGCCTTACGACTATATCGCATTTAAGAAGGATACTTTTCTCTTTGTGGTGAAATAAATTACTCATGATACACACACACACACACACATATATATATATATATATATATATATATATTATATATATTATATATATGTTTATATACATATATATATATATATTTATATATATATATATATATGTATCTATCTATCTATCTATCTATCTATCTATCTATCTATATATATATATATATATATATATATATATACATATATGTTTGTATGTCGGTATAATATCTATGTGTGTGTGTGGGCTTGTAAATGTGACACACACACATATATACATGTACATCAATGCATATATGCATTTAATAGTGGTGTTTGTATCCGTAAAAAATTCTATTCTAAAAATTTACGCTATACAAAAAATATTATGTTTCAATTTTTTTTAAGTAAAGGAAATTTATAATGACAAAAAAGTAGTTTTCTTTATCTGGGTAACTTTTTGGTTTGTTTAGAAATCAAGATAAACAACCTATCTCAGAAATATGCATATATCCCAATCATATTTATAAAACAGTTGTTTTCGCCTTTTCTTACATCTCAAACAAATTAAAATGACATAGTTACGAAATATCAAATTCTAACATGCCTTCAAAAGGCGGCATGTCCAGTCTTGAAAATGGCCTTACAGATAACAATAACACAATGAAAACTGTAGAAATTCGCAAATTAAACGAACAAGAAATATTAGCTTTCTTAATTAAAGAAATTTGCGATTATGTGACATTTTCTCATTTTGTAATTTGTTTCTGAATTGACTTTATAAATGAGACTTATTCGAAATCGAGCAGAAATGCCGTTTTTTTAGTCTTTCTTTCTGTAGCATTTTTTAAAATTTACACTAATCTCTTTCTAAACGAAATAAAATTATGTTGTTAGTGATTCAAACCATGGATCTTACACTCGAATATAGATACAGCGAACAAAAGCAGAATTCCAATTTTAAAAGTCTGTAAAAGAGGAAACTCTGGTCAGAATTATCTGAGGTATAATAGCAATTTATTTTTGAAACTCAATCGAAATTATTCTCAAAAATCCCCTTCAAGATTTATTACCCTGTGACGCTTTTCACCGTAACTTGTGAACAGTTGGAAAAACTATTTGGTGTTTTATGTTCCTATTAATTCTTTTATTTGGAAAATTATGTAAAGCTTACTCTCTTTACACAAAGTACTTAAAAATTTAGACATGCTATTTTGTGAGAAAATCCTAGCATAACTATAAACCATATATTTGATTTGCCAGAGATATATTCGAAATATTTTCACTTTCAAGCGGATATAAAAATTAGCATAAAACTAACGAAGACAGTCATCTAATAGTCGTCCAATCTACTCTCATCAAACTTTTATTTCATCATTGCTGAAAATAAGACGGTGCTTTGAACCGTATATGTATTTTTTAAATTTACACAAAGCTCTTTCAAAACGAAATAAAAATGTATTCTTTTTTAAAAACCATAAATCTTTATACTCGAATATAGATACAGCCGGGCTAAAGTAAAATTCCACTTTTAAAAGTCTGTAAAAGACGAAACTCTGGTCAGGGTTATCTGTGGAGTAATAGCAATTTATTTTTGCCCCTCAATCGAAATCACTCTTAAAAACCACCTTCAAGATTTATTACCATGTGGTGCTTTTCACCGTAACCCGTGAACGGTTGGAAATTCTATTTGGAGCATTATGCTCCTATTATGCCTTTTATTTGGTTTTATTTAATGTAAAGCTTAGTCTTTCTACATAAATTACTTAAAATTTTATACATGATATTTTGTGAGAAAACCGAGCATAACTATAAACCATATATTTGATTTGTCAGAGATATATTCGGCAATATTTTCGCTCTCAAGCAGATATGTAATTAGGCACAAAAATCAGAAAGACAGTCGTCTAATAGTCGTCTAATCTACTCCCATCAAAATTTTATTTTAGCTGCTCTGAAAATAGTACGGTACTTTGTAATGTGCATGTATTTATTAAATTTACTCAAAGCTCTTTCAAAATGAAATAAAATGATATTGTTTGTATTTAAAATTATAGATCTTTACACGAGAATATAGATACAGTGGGGCTAAAGTAAAATTCTACTTTTAAAAAGTCTGTAAAAGACGAAACTCTGATCAGGATTATCTCGGGTATAATAGCAATTTATTTTTGTACCTCAATCGAAATCACTCTTAAAAATCACTCTCAAGATTTATTACCATGTGATGCTTTTCACTGTAACCCGTGAATAGATGGAAATATTATTTAGAGTGTTATGCTCCTATTAATCTTTTTATTTGAAAAGTTATGTAAAGCTTACTCTCTCTATACAAATTACTTAAAATTTCAGACATGGTGTTTTGCGGGAATAGCCCAGCATAACTATAAACCATATATTTAATTTGCCAGAGATATATTCGGCAATATTTTCGCTCTCAAGCAGATATAATAATTGGGCACAACACTCAGGAAGATAGTCGTCTAATAGTCGTCTAACCTATTCAAATCAAACTACATTTTATTACAGCACCTCTGAATATAGGACGGTACTTTAAAACGTGCATGTATTTCACAATCTGCTAAAGGAATATCATTCGATTATATCACCCAAAAGAGGAAACATGCTACTCTATAGAAACTTAGCTTAGTTTAGAGTTCCTAGACTGCCAGAAATGTAAAATTGTAAGAATAAGTGTCCACAAGTTTCAATAACCCCTATGAGTCACCAAACTCTCCTGAAGTAAACTAGAATAATATTAAAAGAGATTCATATCAATAATTTTATCCCTGGAATACGGAATTTATTATGATGTTTGAATTGAAGCTCTCTTTCCATTAGGTTGAAATTAAAATTATGGAAAATAATTGTTTAACTTATAGGATAATTTTTAATTTTTAATATTTCAAATTTGTTTAATATATCCCTTATATAATTACCTTTTCCATTTGGAAAAGTTAAAACATAAACAAAAACCTTTTTATTAGTTTGGGCAAAACTTATACAAAAGATGTTTAAATTCTCAGTTTGGAATAACCCACTATTTGTATCTTTATATTGTTAATTTACTTTGTCAATTTAAATAGTGGCATAGTTGAGAGCATTAATGTCTACTGTTTTGCTACTCGAGGAATAATAAATCTAGAATCTGTGTAAAATTGATTCTGAATGGTTACAAAAGCCAAGCCAGAAGCGGGATTCAAACACAACTCCGGAATCGTAGAACAACTCAGAAGTATTTGGCCCTCGTTTAATGATTTATGAAGCAGAAAAGATTTAATATCTTATTAGACACAGTAGTTTAATGCCTTAATTGTGATTCTTTTCAAGCAGTTTTATAGAGCGTCAAATATTCAGTTCTTATAAATATTATAGCTCCATAATTACAACGTAACACGGAAGGTTACGAAATAGTAAAGCATGACTTTTGAGATTAAAATGATAATATAATGGAAATGAATCTATAAGTGGTTACCTAATTAGAGTGAAAGAAATATTCAGCTTAATTAAAGAAATAGTTTTCGTTTTAATTTTTTTTTACCTTCCGTGTGTTACTGAGATAGATTTCTAAATGAAAGCTATCTGCATAACAATGAAAATTCCTTCCTCTTGTAATTGCTTTCATTGTCACTAATACATATTGTTTTCTATGCACCAAAGTTCGGAGATTGTTTCGTGGATCAATAAAAATTTCTCAGTTATATTTAAAGTGGAATGATTATCATGGGAATATTTTAAAGCGTCTGTGACATTAGGAGCATAATTTTCATTTTTGTCTTTTCCCCTCTCATTTCTTTTTTATAATGTGGAGAGCGGAAGAGAATTACGGACTGTGTTTCAGAGACACCTGACCACAAAGAATGATATAAAGTGGTCGGAATAATATGCACCCATATATCCCCAGAGAGATGACTAATGAAGAAAGTGGATGTCTTCTTATCAGGGAGTTTCTAAAATGTTTTTAGATATACATGGCATAAAAAAGCTCGGTAAATACGTCGGAGGCAGAGTTTGATTTAGAGCGCTAATATGTTTTGTGCTTTTTATTATTAATTTAAATAGCGAGCTCTAATTTCTAGACCTAGTTAATGATTTCGGGACCTAATGTCTATTCCAGACGACGACGAACATCCATGGCAATAGAGGGAATTAAACCCGGAGACTTGTACTGAAGCGCAGGCCCTATTATTCGGCTATCGTCCGGCTTTTCCAAGAAAGAGGTATTTTCCGTCCGAAGCGTTGGAATCACGGTATCTACCAGATATTTAAATCTTCCTGACTTGCATATCGGTAAACCGTTTCTGCCTACGGGACAAATTTGTATAACTACAGCTAAAGGTTTAGTAATCTAGGGGTTCATACGATCTCCATTTATTATTATAAAGAAGACCTAGATCTGAAGAGTACCCTCTTGCTTGTTTACTGATAATCCATGTTCTTCATTTCAATTCCGTTTCTATCGATATTGTGCTAGAGCTTAGTGTTGTAATGTACTTACAAAATTAACACTAGTGTTCGCTTACAAAGGGGAAACACATTAAAAATATGATACCTTATATTTAGATTAAGACATTTATTCTGTACACTATTTACAATTTGTTATCCTTGATTACCATGTAACATAATCAGCAATTATTTATGTTTTATATTCATGATTACACCACAATTATTACAATTCTCTTTAGTTATGCGTTATTTCTTAATTACAATATTGAATTACTAACAGAGGCCTAAATGACCGTTATGAATATGTTAAATCTGTTTTACCTCCAGTACAGGCACAGGTGAGCAGGCAGGGGCTTTCCTAACGCGGTGTGTCGGTCCTCCAGTCAGTACAGGGGATCAGGCAGGGGCTTTCTCATGCTGAGTGTCGGTCCGGGCGTTCGGGCTGGCGAGCAGGGCTTGGGATATCGATATCTAGTTACTCTTGAATCCCGACTTCAACTTATTTCTTAACTCTCTTTCGCAACTCCTCACCTCAGTTTTTACTCCCCTTTTTCTTCTTTGCCAATCTCTTGTTTGGTGAAATTTTCCCACATCTGCACTCCCTTCGGAAGTGCAGGTGGGCTCATTTAAATAGCCCCTTTAGCAGACATTATTTTTAGCCCCTGCCACTATAACTCACGGTTACATCTCTGTGCGAGCTTGACCGTTAAGTTTGTGCCATTCCGTGATCTATACCTTCTCCGCAGGGATCCCTAAATTCGAAGTCAACAATCGAAGTCCTAAATTCTCCTAGGAAATTTCTCCCACAGCTGTGCATGCACGTGCTGACCATCGTGGGAAAGTACCTCGGTACACTTAGGATCCGATTGTCTGCAATATACGAAACAATTGGATCCCCATTCTTAGTGAAAGCTAAACCCGAGTAAGCCTGTGGTTTGGGAATTCCTTTTGCGTCTTCTCCCGAAACTGAGTAAAATTCAAGATTTAGCAACAAACGCATTTTTGTTTCCGAAGGAAAAAAAGGAATTGTAAGCAAATACTTTGCTCTTTTAATTATGATCATCAACATTTGGTCAGCCAAAAATAAATCATATTTATTCTAGAGGAAAATAATTTATTTTTAAAGTATTTTTACTTTCACTTTGTCTAAACAATGGCTATCACTGCTGATTAGCACTCGGACGTCACAGTGTGTACAAAGAAAAAGTAAACTGAGTGGGCTCTTAAAGCTTTTCCGTCTCAGTATTGATTGGAAACATAAACCAGGATATCGCATGACTGTTAGTTATCAATACCGACATTATAAAACCGCGCTCTTTCATTTCCCGTGTTTAATAAGACTGGACATTTTCTTTTAAAATTGCAATTACGGAGAAACATCGTTTGTTTGAAAACAACAGCAAAAGTTTTCTTCCTGACAGCAAATTAGATACATTCATTAAGATATCAAAATATATTTGGCCTTGGTTGGGATGGCATTTTAATTGTAATTTCTCCTATTATGTAGTTATAATTAAAATTTGACTTTTAATTTATTCTCTTACGCGGCCGATTGCTTTTGTGCCTTTGTTTATCCTTTGTATCGAGCATTTAAATTGATTTTTCTCTTTCTTCTTCATTTCCAAATTTTACCCTTACTCTTACAATGGGATAAATTATGGGTAATTTATGTCTCACACAACAAACATTTTAATTATTTTAATATTTTTAAATTCTAAATAAAGTTTACACTATTCACATTTGATTTATTCCACATAGAATTTAAACAAGAAAATAATTTAGGAGTCAATTTTATACAGTATACTTTTTTTATATTTGTGAAAGAATCTTTGAAAATAAAATATTTTCCTAACGTAGAATGCTGTGTAATTGTAACTCTAAGTATTTCAATATCTGTATTTATATGATCCTATGGGAAAAATGAAGGCCTACTGCGAAAAATATTCATTTTTATAACTCTTTATATTCAAATATTAAATGTACAAGTGTGAGTGATGTACGAAAAAAAATCACAAATTCACCACGTTTTATGCACACTCTACAAATGTTCTACATACTTTTTCTGGATCAAACTACCAAGCGAAGTTGAATTCGTTCTAATTGTCATTTGTAGCATTATTATGTCACTGCTAACCAATGCAAAATTGATAGGTCTAGCTCCTCTTTCTGTTTTGTATTTGATACAAATCAACAAAGTCTATAATATGCCTTAAAAGTTAAAAGTCTTGAAACGTTAAATCAGATGACCTGGAATCACTAACCCACAGTGATGTAGTAAGCGAGTCGAGACAAGAATCTTGACTTTTTTTTTGTTTTTTTTTCTGCTTTATACTTTATACTTTAGGCACAGACTAGGTTTAGGCATATACGTGATTAGTGATCAGTCTCGAATTTACGGCAGTTGGGTGACACATCCAAACACATAATCGTGTGTCATAGGCCGGTTTTGCTTACATCAATGGTTTTAATATTTATTTTAAAAATATTATCATTTGTCATTAGCATTATTTTAATCTTTCTTTGGTGGTGTGGCAACTTTTGAAGATAAAGAAGAATAAGTTTATTCTGATTAGATTGGAGTTTTGTAAGATAACGGAAAATGTATGTATGGAATTAACAAAAGAAATCTTATGGTGCTTTTTGTCGTATTTCCATGAAGCCGTTTATATCATGCAGTATTTGAATAAGAAAACACAAGCGGGAATTCCAGAATAACTGGGGTTCATTCGAAGAATGACAAATCGAGAGTCAGACGCAGGATTTCTCTGGAACCGAAATTTTCTGTCAGTACTATGCCTTTTTTTAAACCTGGAGGCTTCCAACGCCACTCTCCTTTTACCTTTACTCCTCTTTCTCTTAAATCTCTACTTTTTTCCTTTATCGGCCACAAAGTCATTTCTTAGATCTATTTTAATTCTCCAAATATTATTATTTTGGGGGTGTAACCATTTCTCTGTTTGCTTACTTTGGGCATTCTAGATCCTTCTCCAAATGTATCCCCGGATTTCATATTAATTTCCCATCTTAACCTCTTTAAGTTGTAGGTCTTACCTTTTTCGTCTTACGCGAATCCCTTACACTGCATCTTAACTTATCACTTATCAATTTGTTTATATGGTATCATAAAATAGATTTTCGAGGAGTCCGTCGAATAAACCTTTTCTTTCTGACTTCTCAATTGTCATCTTTAGTCACCACATGCTACAGATACACTATTTTCCCGTATTGAATCAAAATTATTTTGTATTAATTTATCTTTTTGTAGGGTTAATCTGTCTCCATTAACTTAATGTAAGTCCATTTTTCGGAACAGGTAGATATTTACTTGTCTTTTAACACAATGTGTGCTGGTTCATTTTGCAGTGGAATTGTACCGGGAGCGGGCGTTTTGTGCGTAAATTTAGTTATTCAGTTAAATCTCAATAGATCGAAAATTGTTTAACTTTTTAACCAACTTTTCGTATTTTATATTGAAATATATAAACAAATATATAAATAGAAATATATAAATAACAACCATAAGATTTTTGTAAACAAAAATTATATTTTTTAGTGGATATATTTATAACAGTATAGTAAATATGAAAAATCAAATAGAAATAGTAGTATATAGATTTAATTTTTTCCCGATCTGTGGTTACGTTTCGACTAATTTAAAAACTAGTTTTTATTTGTCTAAATTTTTCCTTAATCTATGTAGTAGACAAGAACATTCGGTTTGTTTTCCTGTATAATCTGTTATTTTTGTACTCATAAACAGACCCTGTTGTTACAATAACCCCTACTAGTACGTGACATGCTCACAAGTATCAATCGACAAAAAATGTACTAGTACCTGTTCCACATACAATGTGTGCAGATAAGTAATTTTAACTTTTTAGAATTCACATTTGATTTCATCAAGGAGCAACTATAAAAATTTAGTAATCATGGCATATGAAGTGTTAAATTATTTGGAATTTTAATTTTGAAAAACGATCGGTTAATTATGACAACTAATTAGTTCGCAGTGTGAAAAAATTGACGAAATGAAGTATAAAAATGAAATACGTCAAATATTTATAGAAAATGTTAATAAAATACTCCAGTCAGAAAACATCTAAAATTTATACGATTTTAAAGCAATTTCTCATTCATTAATAGATGAATGTAGTTACGTAAAAGAGTTTAAACATTTTAGCTCAACATAAAATGATGCTAAAATATATTCGCCTAACCGAGTTTAGCTTTAGAAAAAGCATTTTATTTCCTCACACAATTCAAACCTGGACAATTCGATTTGTCTAAAATATCCTCATGAATTTCATAAATCGCCATGCAAAATTTTATCATGAAAAATAATAATACTATACTTTATACTTTTATACTTTACTTTATACTATACTTTATATACTTTATACTTTATATTTACTTTATATTATATTTATTACTATATTTATTTTCTTTTCTATACATTCTATGAGTCAAATTGGCTCACAACCGTGAAAATAAGTATACAACATTTGATAATGCGAAATAAAGGGGGTCTGCGGGGAAGAGGAATGAAAGTTTACATGCATTTTATTACTTGACTAAAAACCAACGTATGTTTTTGAAAAGTGATATTAAAGTTTTATAGATATTTATATATAATGATCAAATTTTTAATGAGTCAAATTGGCTGGGTCCTTAAATCAATGAAAAAATTACTTAAAAATGAAAAAGGAACTCTTAAATGTCAAGCTTTTCTATGAATTTAGGAAAAGATAAAAGTTAAGGCATGTAAACATATAATTAGCATTCCATTTTATTTTTGGCTTTTTAGAAAAAAAGTTAAGAAAGATTAATCATTTAACACTGCATTTGTAAACTTTACTCCTGAAGCGATTAAAACAGGAAAGGTATGCATATTCGTTTTTATAAATTTGCATTTAATGTATGCATCGGAAAATACGCTTTTAAAAACATGTCAGAATTTTTAAAATATTCACTCTCCCTTTTAAAGGATTGCAGTAATTAAATTTTTACCTTCGAATTAGCTGGAAATGTCCCAAGAGGTGCTTTGTCAAACCCAAATGAGCAATTCTAATTGACTGACGCCATTTCTTTTCCTATGAATGTAATAAGAAAGAAGGCTTCCAGATTAATGCGTTTCAGAATTTTGCATATTGTTAATCTCACTAAGTTAAGTAATTAATGGGAATTCCAAATTCATATACATGTTTAGCAATCGCACATTTCATTTGTCGTTAAATTATTCAATGACAAATTATTTTTTAAAAAGCCATGAATTTGAAATATGTGACGTAATCCCTTGTTTGTAAATTTCGGCTGTCAGAGCAATTTAAATGACGTTTATTTCTTTAAAGAAAATTTTTAAGCAGAAGATTTCGAAAAATGTGAAATTGTAATACTGTGCAGCTTTTATTGAAAAATGGTTTTCATTTAAAGTATTGGAATATATTAATTCATATTCATAAATCACTTTGACATTATAAATATATTTATATTTTATAATTCTTTAATAATTATGATATAGTTTTAAGTTTATCGTTATTGAAATAACCCAAACTTATTCTGGAATGGCACCATTTTAAAGAAGGTAGACTAATTAGAAGTTGTCGACAATTATATTGACTTCCGGATTGAGGTTTTATTTTAAAAACTTAGATAAGAGTTTTGGTATAAATGTGACTACACAAATATGTGTATGCAATGATAGCTTCACCTAAAACTAAACAACGTAATTATAATTTTATTTAAAAATAAATTTGGGGGCACATCTATCCTTTTATGGCAAAACGTAGTGACTATCTTTTGTTCTTGCCTTCTAAGTCTCAAAAATTGGCAAAAAAGAGGGATATTTAAGATTGCGTTTTGATTTGGCTTGGTTTGGAGCACTACGGTCTGCTTTTTGCAACCCGAGGGCTTATGAGTCCGGTACCTACTACTTAAAGCCGATACCGAACGGCTATGTAATTCATGACACTCTGTGATCCGAACCCACAAAATCCAGTTCCGAAGGTCAGCACCCCATCCATTTGGCCATCGTTTGTGGTATCGATTGCGTTATGAAAGACTTAAAATATAATCTTGGCAATTAACATTTTTTTTAAAGTTCTTGCTATTGTTGTAAGAAAACTGTACTGAAATGGTATAAGTCCTGTGATTTTGTTAAAAGCTTGAAATGTCAGACCTTTCAGATATTGAAAGAGGCCAAATGTGGGAGCCCGACTAGCTGGAGCAGCTATCACCAAGGTATTCCAGATGTTACGCGTTTCTAGAAGTGTGGTAGTGAAGTCGTGACAGTGTACACACAGAGTGGCAATACACGCTCCACAAGGCAAAATAGTGGATGGATTTGGTTCGGTTTGGTTTGGAGTGCTACGGTCTACTTTTTGCAACACGTCGGCTAATGAGACCGGGACCTACAGCTTAAAGCTGATTCCGAACTGCTACGAACATCCCTTCCCCTGTAGGATTCGAACCAACGAACTCCGGTACCGAAGGCCAGCACCCTAGCCAATCGGCTGTCGTTTGGCATAGTGGATGGAAGGAGAAGATCATTGAAAGAGACCGAAGGGTATTGAAACGGATTGTAATGTCTAAAAAGAACACAACAGATTAAAGTTGGCGAATAAAGCTATAAAAAGCCTAATCATAATTTCAAGCAACGATTACCAAGCCACTTGTCTCAGATGTCAGTGCCAAACGTTGTCTAGACGGGTGCCATGACTATAAAATCTGGGCTTTTATTAGGTTAAAGACAATTATATGGCCAAACGAATCATCCTTTAAACTTTTACTCAAAGCAGGAAAAATGCACAATTTTAGTACCCCCGTATGATCTTGATTTCTCCTTCCAACTGTTGAACTGCAGAACGATCAGGTCATGGAATGGTTATTTGCCTAATTTTTTCTACTGGTCTAATCGATAATAATCTTGACAGACAGATTAACTGGGGTATCAAGTATCGAGAATGTTTTAGCTGACCAAGTTCGTTCTGTGAGGAAAGCTGTTTCTTGCAGGCGATGAACATTTTGTTTATAATGATACTATTCATGCAGGAGGGTTTGATATGGAGGGATGCATCTACCTTGGAAAACACAGTCTTTTGATATGAAGGAAGTGGTATGTTTTTATTTAATTGTTCAATCTGGCATCGATAGTCTCCATCTATATTTCTGCCGAACGTTTCACAATTACTCCATAAAGAATCAATATAACAGACCTCTAATTACTAATCAGCACTTGTTCCTTTCGATTCCCAATAGAATTCAAGCTTATTACATGCCAAATATTGTTCTGAACCATATAAGTAAATGATTCCGAATAAATCTTAAGTGTATCTATTATTTCGATAACCACCATTAAATATAAATATATGTATATATATAAATATACACACACACATATATATATATATATATATATATATATATATATATATATATATATATATATATATATATATATATATATATATATATATATATATATATATATATATATATATATATATATATATATATATATATATATATATATATATATATATATATACTATTCCAATAAACGACACTAGAATCCTGACATCAGCTTCATATCTTTATTTAAATCTCAAACCACACTACTCGACAATCAAGTTCAATGGCGTCTCACATTGGCGCCCAACTTCTAGCAAAGGCAGGCTTAGCTGCATCAGGTGGCCACAGCTCTGTCGGAAAAGTGCACACTGCTCTCTGCTCAGATCTCCTCACTGCGCGTGAGCCGTAATTTATGTAAAATTAACTCCATTTTAAATCCTGGCATGTATATATATATATATATATATCTATATATATATACATCTGTAATATATGGAATATATACATTAAAATCTCATATATATATTAATTATATATTTATATATATACATATATATATATACACACACACACACACACACACACACACACACATATATATATATATATATATATATATATATATGTATACATATATATAAATGTATATATATGCATATATATACATATATAAACATATGTATACATATATATAAATGTATATATATGCATGTATGTGTATATATATATAAACATATGTATACATATATATAAATGTATATATATGCATGTATGTGTATATATATAAACATATGTATACATATATATAAATGTATATATATATATATATATATATATATATATATATATATATATATATATGTATATGTTTTAAAAGTATATGAAGTATCAGAAACAGAAACTGTTTTAAAGTTTTTATGCTTGACTATAGCATTTAGTCTCTCGATAAGAATTTCACTTTGAATATGTGATTGCAAAAAGGAAGCAGCTTAATGGCTTAGTTCTTATGCAGCAGATGAGTGCCTCAATACAAAAAGTTTGAAACAGAGAACTTAGATACTTGTGTTTGGAACAGTATACGACTTAAAAGGTAAGCGAGTAAGATAACTTTAAGTTTTTAGCCGATTTTAGTTAGTAGCCGTTTAACTTCCGAAACAAAATAAAGGTTTATGAAAAAATTAAACATTTAATTATAATTATTAATTATAATTATTTATTAAAATTAAACAATTAAAGGTTTGATGAAAACTTTGTTTATTATTTAAACAAATGATGTCGAATTTTGAACATATTTTATAAGCTTGGTTAGGTAGTGTCAATATATCTCTTTTTATTAATAAGGAGCTATATTATTATTAATAACCAGCTTTGAGGCACCTACATGTTTCTACGTGTTTTCCAACGTTTATGGGATGACAAAAATGAAAAATACAAGAAATTGAAAAAATTATGAATTTCTTTGAGTTTAAAAAGTATGTGATATATTTACCATACAACTTCTACACGATTTCCAAAAATAATCATTACTTTCTCTTTATTTGTGTTTCAAAATTTATCTTATTACTTTTGTGCATTTTCTGACCAAGTTTTATTCAAGAATAAAGTGTTTCTTTCGAATAAAGAGCATAAACTAACATAATTATGTAATGATTTTTTTTAATAATAAACATTATAATTTTTTAATCCAACTTGATGTTTGAATATTTAAGTGGCAAAATTGTCAGTGAAAGTGGGTTATATATCTAATTATTAGATAGCTAATAAAATGAATTTCTTTTCGATTTTTACACATCAACAGTCCTGAAACTTTTTACCGGGAATTGGAATAACACATTTGACAGCTCTTATGCGTATTAAAATAACACTCGTAATCTTTTTTTAAATACAAAGGAAACTTATTCTTTAGCTGTAATTTATCGTTTTGTTTCGGAAGTTTCATCTTTTGTAAACCGTCACCGAAAATGGCAAAATCAATAAATCAGCAAGTTTAAATAAAAAAAAGCATTCGATTTATATCCTACAAGTTAAATCCTCCGGTGATCGAGAATATTTTGATAATTTCGGGCCAAGGCCTTTCATTTTCCTGTCATTAAAGCTCTCGGAGCCATGAAGTAATAAAAAAACCCGAAAGATATGACAGCCGTTAAAAAATAATCTGCTTCAAAAGAAGTAAAAGAAAGAACTTCTGCATGACTTTTCGAGAGATAGCATTTATGTGCCTTTCGGGTGTTAAAATGGGGACAAAATGTTAATAAATATTCAGGATAAAAATTATTTTTTTATTTTCTGTAACTAATGCAGAAATGATGTATTTCTTTCTTCCTACAGTACTAGTATGTATGATTAGGATGAATGCATTTTTTATTATCCGGATATAAAACTTTTTTATTTTCTGTAACTATTTGCAGAAAATGATGTATCTTTTTTCCTACAAGTACTAGTATGTATGAAATGCATTGTTTTTGACTTATCCGGATATAAAGGGAATTATTTTTTATTTTCCTTAACTATTTACAGAAGGGATTATGATGTATTTCTTTCTTCCTACAAGTACTAGTATGTATGCGTAGGAGGAATGCATTTTTTTACTTATTCGGATATAAAGGGAATTCTTTTTTATTTTCTGTAACTATTTGCAGAAGGGATGATGTATTTATTTCTTCCTACAAGTACTAGTATGTATGATTAGGAGGAATGCATTTTTTTACTTATTCGGATATAAAGGGAATTATTTTTTATTTTCCTTAACTATTTACAGAAGGGATTATGATGTATTTCTTTCTTCCTACAAGTACTAGTATGTATGCGTAGGAGGAATGCATTGTTTTTGACTTATCCGGATATAAAGGGAATTATTTTTTATTTTCCTTAACTATTTACAGAAGGGATGATGTATTTCTTTCTTCCTACAAGTACTAGTATGTATGCGTAGGAGGAATGCATTTTTTTACTTATTCGGATATAAAGGGAATTGTTTTTTATTTTATGTTTGTATTTGCAGAAGGGATGATGTATTTCTTTCTTCCTACAAGTACTAGTATGTATGATTAGGAGGAATGCATTTGTTTACTTATCCGGATATAAAGGGAATTGTTTTTTATTTTCTGTATGTATTTGTAAAAGGGATGATGTATTGATTTCTTCCTACAAGTACTAGTATGTATGCGTAGGAGGAATGCATTTTTTTTACTTATCCGGATATAAAGGGAATTGTTTTTTATTTTCTGTATGTATTTGCAGAAGGGATGATGTATTTATTTCTTCCTACAAGTACTAGTATGTATGCGTAGGAGGAATGCATTTTTTTACTTATTCGGATATAAAGGGAATTCTTTATTATTTTCTGTAACTATTTGCAGAAGGGATGATGTATTTATTTCTTCCTACAAGTACTAGTCTGTACGTGTAGGTTGAATGCATTTTTTTTACTTATTCGGATATAAAGGGAATTCTTTATTATTTTCTGTAACTATTTGCAGAAGGGATAATGTATTTATTTCTTCCTACAAGTACTAGTCTGTACGTGTAGGTTGAATGCATTTTTTTTACTTATTCGGATATAAAGGAAATTGTTTTTTATTTTATGTATGTATTTGCAGAAGGGATGATGTATTGATTTCTTCCTACATGTACTAGTATGTATGCGTAGGAGGAATGCATTTTTTTACTTTTCCGGATATAAAGGGAATTGTTTTTTTAAATTTATGTAAGTATTTGCAGAAGGGATGATGTATTTATTTCTTCCTACAAGTATTAGTATGTAATGGTAACTTTTCAAGTACTAGTATGTAATAATAACTTTTCAAGTACTAGTATGTAATAATAACTCTAATTGTGACCTTTGGTGGAACTCTTTACCTTTCTTCTAAAGTACATGTCAGTTACACATTAATTACATTATACATGTGTTGGTAATATTAATATAAATAAAAGTGATAAAGTTGAATTGAAATTTTGAATAATTTTATGCTATTATCCAGATAGAAAAAAACCTATACTACTGGATTTGTAACCTCTTAAATCATGATGTCTAGAGATTTGAATGGTATGTGCATGCATTTTTAATATAAACCTATGAAATATAGCTCCGTAGATGTTATCCTCAAGGGCATTTCAGAATGGTAGAGTGCTGCTCTTCGGTATGTTAACTTTATATTGTCTATTTTTTCCACAACACACTTATTAACATCTATGTTAAAGTAACCGTCAGTTTAGTTTCAATTTAACCAGCACTTTATAATTTTTTCCTTTATATATATATATGATATATATACATATAATTTGTTTATATGGACTGTATTTCACATATATATATATATATATATATATATATATATATATATATATATATATATATATATATATATATATATATATATATATATATATATATATATATATATATATATATATATATATATATATATATATATATATATATATATATATATATATATATATATATATATATATATATATATATATATATATATATATATATATATATATAAAGGAAAGTCGCTCGTTATGCTGGTGTGTGGTGGTATTTTTTTTGACGGTGAATGCGCTGTCTCGTTTTTTGATATGTTCTCTGTTTATTGAAGATGCCTCTTTTTTATGTTAAACTTAATGTGTTTTTAAGAAGTGTTTTTTTAATTAAGAGATTATATTTAAGAATAAAGTCAGTTACCATCACATGTGAATTGATCATCATTTATTTTTGCAATATTTTTTCGTTGGGATAGTTTAAAAGAAACCGGGAACTATGTCAAGAAGCTTCCACGTTATAAAAGGTTTACACGGTACCGGAGTTCGCGAGTTCGAAACCCACTAACATGGTTGTCGTGTAGTCCTCGTTATATATTTGAGTAAAAACCTGTGATCAAATGTATAGTGGGATTTATTTTTAATTGCGTTGTGTTAAATATTTTTGTACTAAGATTTAACCACAGGTTCTGAGAAACTACTGACATAAGTATGAAGAAAAAACTAAACGCTAAAATGATAGCAACCGAGACTAGCTTAATATAAAAAAAATTATTATCATATATTTATACATCTATTTACAAAACCAAAATGATGCTGATTTTCATAAGTAAGCTTAATCAATATATTCAAAATTAATTCTGACAATTTTTTATACACTTAAGCAAATATTGTAAGTAGAGAGAGCACCTAATCTCGATTTCAAAAATATAAAATGGGTACCTTTGTGGGTCTAAAATGTTGGGCCCGGAACACTTCTGGTTGAAGGGTATCAATGGCTGATCAGGAGAGGGAATCTATACATCATCCGTTGATCTGTTACAGACATCGTCAGGGGCTTTTTCCTGAGTCTTTGGGGGTGCGGCCGTACTACTTTGTGCAGGAACACTTCCTAGAGGACTTGGCTGTACTCTCCTAGTCTGGACTATCGAGCACCTTCTCCTCTGGACTTACGAACTACTTCCGTCGGACCCGACTGGACTCCCGACTTTCAAACACCTTCTTTTGGGGCCTCCGAACCTCTTCCCTGGGACCTCCGAACCAATCTCCTCATTTTTTAGATTTTTCATATTTTATTATCTCAAACTTTGTCCCCTCCTCCCTCTTGTCTTCTAATCGGGATAGTTGCCAGAATTTCATTGGTCTGACCAAACCCGGCCCTGAGACCACCAACGTGAACAACCTTATCCCTTCTAATTGGGCACTGTCCTTTAGGGACTCATACATACTCCGCAAAGGTACATTCTTATTTAATGTCAAGTACGGAGACGGGATTCTAATCTGGGACTGGAATCAGAACCCCGCCCGAGACCACCGTACAAGACTACAATATCCATTTTATCGAAATTTATGGTCCTCTATCTACAACGATGTGGTGAGGTCAGATTTAGATCCCGAACGTTTTACTTCCTTTATGAATGAATAAATTATAAAACATATCTAAATCGCCTCATCACAATGGTATGGATGTTCATAGTCATTCGTAATCAGCTTTAAGTAGTACGTTCGTCTCTTTAGCCCTCGTGAGCAAAACAGTAGAGCTCTAATCCATTGGCATTTTATATTTTACATTATCTTTTATTTTACATTAGTTCAAAATTTACATAAGCTTCTTCTGATTTATCGCTGCATACGTTGAAAAAAGATCTATAAAATAAATATATTTTTCTAAATGGTAACAAAACAGATAGTTACAGATAGCAAGTTCTGTTTCTAGAGAAGCTATGAACAGAATTTTGAAATATCTTTAGCACAAAATGTTACTCACTGACACAAAACTTTCTTTTTTAAAGGTTAAGACAATTACATGTAGTTCAAAGGAAAGTTAAATGTTTACATGTAACTCCAATTTAAGTTTTTATAGTTTTTAAATTTTCATTAAATTATTATTTTTAATTTATAGTTTTTAAAACATATATTAGACAGGTAAATAATACGTTTTTATATTAAAATAATGATAAAAATTATAGTATAGTATTTCGCCATGAGAAGTGTTCACCTGGATTATATTTTAATGAAATTAATCAATGTAAAATAGTTTCGTTTGGTTTTGAGAGTTATGGTCTACTGTTTTGTTTAAAGAGTGTTAATGAGATCTTAATGTAAAATTATTTACTAAGTGCATCTAACTCATTTTTCAAGGAATAACAAACATTTTAGTAACGGAGGCTTCTAATACTGCTATTGGTGCTGTACTAAATGTGTGCATTTCACAGGGCTTAGTTTCTTGTAGCATTTTTTTATGTAGATTGGGCTCTTATGAGTAAAGCTGCAGCCTCTGTGAACTATTGAGCATGTACACTTCTATAAGATACTTTCAACATACACTGGAAACAATGCGTTTCACTATATATAAAGAAAAAACAAACCTTATTTTTACTTTTACTTGAAGTAAAATTAAATCCACCTTACATAAACATAAGTTAAGATACATATCCCCACGTACTCAGGATATACGTTTTGTCGAATATCGGTATAATGTGGTAGTTCTTGATTTCATCTGGTTTGGTTGGTAGCGATAAGGTCTACGATTTTTACTACACGAGGGTTAATAATACCAGGAACTACTGTTTAAAGCCGAACTGGGATAGGTACGAACACCCGTGCCATTGTGGAGACTTCTCTTTGTTCAGAGCAGGCTCCAAATTAGTTAATTGGAAATCCCACCTGTTGACCATTTTACAATAGTGTGGCGTCGTAGAGTCTGGGATGTTGACAGTTGGATTGAATAGGCCTTACACCCCTGATCGGTCATGTTAATGAATCCTTGGGAATTCCGGAATCGGGGCAGCTAGCGAATAAGAATTCAACTAAAAAAAACTAGCTGTAACCTTAGCTGGAGCTTTCAGGTAACAGGAATCGTAACTGACCAAAAAACGGTTGGCGGGACCGTAACTGACCCTCCAGGTATAAAAAGCCTAGAATTTTGAGACTCGGGGCTTTTCGACGACATTTTACGTAGGTGTTTTGACCTCGTGGAGGCTTTCGTGTCTTTTGGACGGAGCCATCTTTTTAGTGATTGCGTTCGGAAAACTCGTAAAGTCCACTCATATTAGGAGCGGCAGGGTCTCGGATACCGAACGGGGGATAGATTGAGTTGCATTGCACCCTGGAAGAGCCTCCCCATTTTTGATATTTTTTAATGTTTTATTTTCCCGACTATGATCGTCGTGGTAATTCAGTGCCAACCGAAAATCCTTTACATTTCTACTCGTTTTGGGGAGAATTAAAATCCCTTTGTATGTATAACATTATTTACTCCAGAAAAAATAAAAGTAATTTCCAATTTTATCGTGACTGTGATCCTTCTTCACGCTACCTCTTCATTCGAGAACATTGAAGTCGTCAAGCCATCATCGGGATTCGAACTTTTGAATTTCAGGGGATAAGAATATGTATTTGCATCTGGGCGAACATGACTGTCTACAAATGCTGAAAATAATATTCAGTCACACAGTTATACGTAACCATTGATCAACGAGGCAGTTCTTCTGTGAAACTTCGTCGAATTGATGACCTGAAATATTAAAATAAATCCTATTAAAATGATACGCATCACGTTTCTATGGTGATTACATTAGTAGATGCTACATTTTCTACGGCGTACTTTCTTTTTCTACGACATAATAAGATTTAAAAGTAGGTTTTATTGAAAATGAATTTTTAAAAGCATTGACGATAAGAAGTTATTAATGTGAAATATTTTCAAAACTATTTTACCTAAGTATTATTGGACATCTTCTGGGGCTTTTACTACAAATTTTTCTTTAAAATTTTTAATGTTCAGAAGAATGCATAAAAATATTAGCTACAGGGTAAAATAAATCTTTTAGAATATATAATTTTTTTAAATATGGAATAAATTTGGCTTAATATTTATGCTTCATGTATTGGTGCTTGTGAGTACAGATGCATAAATGAACATAAATATACGAGGGTTGCCTTTTAAGTTTTTACAAGAATTAGGACTTAAAAGATTTTTGGGGGAACAAACTGTTTTATTCCTTTTCAAAATATTCGGATAACACCAACAACTTTTGCAGGATCCGCCATTTAAGAGGAATATACCCAGAATTTAAGCTTTAAGAATTGATGGAGTCCTCTGCTAAAAGAATTTTGATCCAGATGGCAATATGTGGCTACCAGTCATTCCAAAACATCTACGAACCGACATACTTAGACAGTTTCATCACTAACCGACCACAAGATATCTTGGCTTTATGACAGAATCCGCAAAAGATTTTACTGGCCAGGGATGTATCGAAATATTGTTCGCTATGTCACGCATTGTCGGGAGTTCCAAAGGAGAAAATACGTTCTTCATCGACCACCTGGACATTTCATCTCTATCCCTCGAGCTATGGACTCTTTTCAAAAAATTGGAATCGATCTTCTCGGGAGATTCCCAAAATTTATTCGTGGAAACAAATGGATCATAGTTTGAAAGGATTACTTAATCCGATATGTTCTCACGAAAGCCTTACCAACACCCGAGGCCAAAGAAGTGGGGAAGTTCTTGTTCGAAGAAATTATTCTAAGACATTGAAGACTCCTAGAATAATTATCACAGACCGTGGGACCGTCTTCCAATCCAGACTTCTTTCAGCTCTCGTCGATTTGTGCAGTGTCGATCATCGAATGACAACAATATATCATCCCAAAACAAATGGACTGATAGAGCGCTTCAAGAGGACTCTGGCCTATTTATTGTTCATGTATGTTGGTTTGGAACAGAAAAATTGGGACGAAATTTTGCCGTTTGCAACATTTGGCCATAATACCGTTAAACAAGAAGCGACAGGTTTTACACGTTGCTTCATGGTCTTGAAACTGAAATGACAATAGCGACTATGTAACCATTCTGCCCTAATGGTGTGTATGACAATTACATTGGCAAAACAATTGCCATAGCTGAAGAATCAAGACAGCTACAAGAGTGCAAACTTTGAAAGCGCAGGGTAAAGACCGTGGACGTTATGACTCTAAACACTAAATTGTATCCGATGCACCTGCAGATCTTGTATACTCTATACTCTAGTACGAAAAGTCGGTCTTTTAGAGAAGCTCTTAATGAGATATTTTAGACCGTATTAGCGTTACGCCGCCTATCAGAAGTGGACTGTTGGATACAAGGTTTTGATGCTTCTTCTTGAAGAAGAAAACTGAAAAACGTTCTCCATGTATTGCGTATAAAAGTATACTATGATCCAGCTAAGCAGTTTGGAGCCGAAAGCAATCAAAGTCAGCATGCGATTCTCCAGAAAAGAAAATGGACAAGAGGTGAAATTACAAAGGACCCGTGACACGATCGGGAGTAAAGGCGAGAATGACAGTGAGAAGCTGTCATATTTATAGAGGAGAGCAATGTTGCATAATCAAGAATTTTTACCATTCGCCGAAGCTCGGTTGTTAGATCATCGGACAACATAACCGTCCCTACATGTTTCGATTCGCCATCAGTGCATTGTACCCAAAGACTGGAATTTAAATTTAAATTAATGTAATATATTATTTGTACCAAATCTAGAGGATTCTAGAACTTTCTTTACTATTCGAGGTAGATGTTTCAAGAATGTTTTGACTGTATATAAAAGTTATGTTCCCCTATATAGGAGCAGTTCTCTATTTTATCCTCAAGCGTGTTGCTTCAAAAAGGGTCGTTTAACCTAATTCTGTCATTATTTCAATCTTCGCGACAGTGTATATATATATATATATATATATATATATATATATATATATATATATATATATATATTATCTAATGTCTAAATTAATCTAAATTAAATTTTCCTCAATTGAAACTTCAAAAGGCATTTAGTTTTACAATTATTCACAGAGAGAAATTCTGAATGGTAAGTATCCACTTCTGCATTCGAATATAAAATCCGTAATTGAAAATTCTAATAATAATAGAATCTTTGATTTCACTTTGGAGAAAATGTATAAGATGTGATCTTCAATTTTAAATCTGATAGTTCATTATCGGTTTTGGCATAAATTATCGAATAAGTATCAAATGCACAGATCCTAAATTGGAAATTCAAATTTGAATTTTGATTTATTTTTATACGGAACGAAAATCTTTCTCAGTGGAATTTATATTTTGTCTGTCTTTATGATGCACAAAACCAAATTCTATTACTTTTTAAAAGATATTTAAGTTTTAGAAATATATACACTAGTTTTAATTATTAATGAACAATTTTAAAGTTTATTACATCAAGAAGAATTCCTTTTTATATGTGGAGCATACGGATATACTTACATTATATATGTAACATATCATATATATATATATATATATATATATATATATATATATATACACATGACATGGACGAGTGGTTAGGTAGGGAAGACACATTTCATTTCATATACAAAAACTTCTTTATTATAATCCTTGTGTCCATAGCTACACCATTTAGTAATCCTTTGTTTTCATACTTTACAACGACAAGCGGGGAAGATGTTATCAGACCTAAGCAAAATTCCTATGTGTATTTCCGCTTCGGCTTCTTCACTCTATATTTCAGCTCGAGGGTGTGTCTTTCTACTGTTACGTTATTGTTAATGAGTTCTAACTATTTTTAATTATAAATCGCTTTATTCTTAAGCCCCAATTTTAAACCTGACACACACACACACACATACAACTATATATATTGGCGTTGCTTAGGTAGCAACGCGAAGAGAGTCAGTTCTGAGCGGGAACTCGGTCTGATAACATCTTCCCCGCTCGTTGTTGTAAAGTATGAAAACAAAGGATTGCTAAATGGTGTATATATATATATATATATATATATGTATGTATGTATGTATATATATGTATATATATATGTATGTACGTATGTATATATATATATATGTGTATATATATATACATACATATGTATATGTATGTGTGTAGTAATTAAACTTAAAATATCTCTCTAAAATTCCCCTTCTCATTCCTTCATATCTATTTTCTGAACCGTCAAATCTCAGAATTAAAGGAGTTGTTCGCGATTTAAATTCTTTCAAACCATTTCCCAAAACAAACTCTGAAATAAATGCTAGTTTTCTGTCCATTCACAACATTTTTCAGCTGTAACAAACACACACACAGGTAGTATATATATATATATATATATATATATATATATATGGCTGGGAAATTAGGTATTAGAGAATGAAAAGTGTAAAAGATTTTAGATAGATATTTTAGGTGTAGTAATTTTGGTATATTACACTCTCTCTCTCTCACACACATGTATATATATATATATATATATATATATATCTTATATATATATATATATATATTTATATATATCTTTATTATATTATATATATATATATATATATATATATGTCATGTCATGTCTGGATTGTCCGTTTTTAATTAAGCAGTCGGGACACGAGTTTTCGTCCAGTTCTTTCTTTATTTATCCAAGATATGACTACGCATAACAAAGAACTGTAGCGTCACAAAACCTGATATAAGAGCTACTGATCTCAGAGATCGGACTTGTCTGATTGACAAGACTAGTTTAACTCACTGCTGAGGCGAGAACATACTAGCTAAAGAGCTGACGTCTGGAAACAGAATATACTAACTAGATAACTGACGGCTGGGGTGAGAATGTCTCCTTTTCTAACTGACGGCTGGATACAGAATAAAAACTCTTTTTCGAAATAATATAATCTTACAAAGGTTTAGGGGGGAGTTTTTGTAGTTGACAATTTAGAAATTACGATGGCGTGTTTGGGGCTTTCTTGGACCTCTTCATTGGACCTTTCACTTTTTTGTTTTGTTTTTATTCTAGTAGAACAGATAACGTAGGACACTATCTTGGGGCACATATTCTTAGCTTGAAAATTAACTCCCGCAAGTTATGTGACTCTATAGTGTCACGGGATATTTACCCGTTTGAATTTACGACTTCTGTAATGTCAAAAGGGGATTAAAAGTGCGTCTTCACTGAGTAAAAATATTTTAAAGTTTAAAACATATATGGATGTGATAGATGATACAAATAGTTTAAATTCACTATAGTTCTATCTATGGTATGATAAAAAGTAACAATACCAAAATGGT
>CM063504.1:152719906-152737406 GCA_032207245.1 Pardosa pseudoannulata | reverse complement strand
CTCATGCGTTTCCACATGACTATCGCAGGTGTTCCAGCAACTTTAAAAGGTCTAGGTTCGTACGAAGTAGCTGGTAATGAGAGAAAATATGCTTATATATAGCCTTATAAATAATTTACGCCTAATTTTTCACAATAATAAATCTATTGCGTAAATTTCTTTTAAAATTTTATATTGTACAAGTATATTGCACATTAATTAATTACATTAAACTGTAACAGGACTCTAAAAACTTCAAACATTTTGATTTTTCAATTTTTTTATATATTAAACTACAGTCTTTTCTATGCATTTTGATACCATTCTTTATTCGAAATTTGAAATAGAAATCGATTAATGATTAAATGCATAACTGCTCTTTTCTAGTTAAAGGAAAGCACTTTTATCTTTAATTGGATTTTTCAAATTTTGTAATATTATTCTCTTGTGCGAATTTTATTTCAAAAACTACATGAAATATATCGATGAAATTTGGTAGGCATATTTAGTTTGTTATGTAGGATAAAATATCCATCAAATAATTGGTAAGTTAAATAATTGTACTTTTATTTACATATACTTTTAAAAATATTATTTTTTATAAATATCCGAATCATATTCAGTAAAAAAAAGGATTAATCTTGTTAAAATGCTTCAGTTTCAGGCATAAATTCAAGATACAGCATATTCTTTTTCTTAGCAAGTAGAATTTGTTTCTGGTACCAAATTCTTTATTAGAATCCAGCGAGCAGGAAATATAAGTAAAACTTTAATTTTAAAATATCAATCAAACTTATGTATATTTTTTAGTATTTTAATTTATTTTCTATGATCTGAAAAAACTCATGTATTTTGAATAGTAAGCATTTGTTGGTAAAAATTTTATTATAATTTTATGAGTATGTGAAGAGAAAAAAAAATAATTTTCAAAATACAAAATTTAGTTTTCTAAGACAAAGTAAGAGTCTTTAAACCCCTTAATTTTAGAGCTAATAAAAGAAGGTATCGAGTATCACATTTATTAAATGTAATATATAAAAATTATTAAAAATTTAATTTAGAATAGTTTTAATCCTGTCATCGATTGTTATACTCTACAATGCAATAAAATATTTTACAACGAAATCAGTTTTATGAAAAACACTTTAGTAAAAAATGGTTATCAATTTAGAAGACGAGACAGAAATAAAGCACCTGGAAAGTTTTAAAAGCAAAACATAATAAATATAATATAACAAAATATAAAATTTAGAAAAATGTATGATTATATAGTTCTAAATAAAAGACAAGAGACAAAAATTGGTTATGGAAACAAATATCCATTCAATTACAGAAATATGATTTGAATAAAAAGTGTATTTTTGGAACTCAAACTCTATTTTAAGGGAAAATCTTGCTATTGAGAAGTACCCATGTTCAGTTAAATTATTCATTTACTACTTCTCTTCTATAAATCAAACAATGTTTTTTTGAAATTTGATAATTTGGAGCCCGAAAACATCAAACAGTGGTGGCTAATTAACAATTTGATTTTAAGTCACATCAAAACGATTGCAAACTGAAAATCATATAATAAATATCCCGAGAGAATAAAGTTCTAAATTCCCTAATAAACCGCTCATGAAGTGAAGTAAGTAAATATGCGAATGCAATAAAAACTCCATTATTAAGACACAACGTTAAGATTACAATAACTGTAACAATAAACAGCTACTTCATAGCCACAAACAGGCTACTAAACAGGCTACTTATTCAGTGTGGAGGTAAGTAAAATTTCTTCTTGCCTTAAGTATCTTGGCTTTTTCATGTTTCTGGCACAATGTTTTTATTGTGTATAAGATCTTTTGACTTTAACGGGTCATACTGATTCTTTAGCTAGGACAACAATATTAGTTTTTGTAATAGAAGAAATAGATATTTTCAGAGATCTTCGCGTAATACTGAATCGTAAATCTACATTTATTCTCTTTATTTTTCAGATTTTTATACTTCTTAAAAAGGAATACCACTTTAGCTCTTGTTTGTCACGTTATTTTCTGTTTTCCTCTGTACTAAATAATTATCTAGTATCTAGTTATGAAATACCTATTTGCTATAATCTTAACTTTGTGTTTTAAGCTGACTAGAGCAGAATTTATTCTATTTCTCTAGATAAATGTTAATTTACGAGTAAAGAGTTCTACCGATGAACTGCTTGAATTAAAATCATAGATAAAAATATGATTTGACAAGTCGTTGAGATGGCTTGAGTGATAATTAAAAATTCGACACATTTTCAAAGTGAGAAAAGTAGATTTACTGATCTAAAAAGTAGTAAACCTTCCTAGAAGCTATACCTGAGTTTACTAGCACTTTTAAAATACCCATAAAACACGTTAAATGAAAGTTTGCCATCAATTTAGCACTCTTTCAATTAAATCACTGTAGAGAGGAGGCCGACAGAATGCCTAGGCCAGCCGTACGTATAAGTGGAGTACTCGTAAGAAAATACAAAATTGAAAAAAAAAAAACTAATTCCTCCTCTTGAATTTTGTTTATTTTGAATATAAATAAAGGTGTAAATAGGAAATAAAAATGCTAATTAAGCCATTATACCAATGGGATCACACTCGGTTGAAGATATGCCAAACATGGCGTCTTGGTGTAAAAAAGAAATGGTGTAAAAACTGGTGCAGAAGAAATTAAGCTCCACACTCCTCCTTCCTCGCTTTCTGTCTGAGGAGGCCCGCAGATCTCCAGAAAAAGATCGTTGGACAGCTTTGCTTTGGCAGAAGATGGCTGCTCTGCGGTTAGCAACCCCTCTTGACCAATGGGTTCGAAGGAGGGTCACTCACTTCGCTTTCGCCTCTAGGTCAATTTCGCGCTGGGGTTGTTGAACTATAACTCTTTGTTACAATCTCCTAACACTCTCCTTCTTCAGTAATAGTCAAATGTTTATTTGCTTGTGACCAGTTATTTCAATGCAACTCTACACATTCTTCAATATGGTGGAATACATATGTTATATTAAACTAAGGACTGTAGGGGTTTGGACTACCGATGACTCAAATAGTTAACTAAGATACTGGGAATGATTAGTTAAAAAGTAGGCAGTTGGTCTTAGACTGTTACAGTAAAAATAGTAGTCAATATCATATTATAGATTTAAAGTAAAGAAATAAATTTTTGCAGCATATTTATGAATATATCTCAAATTTATAAAACATACCCTTCTTTTTTTTGTAATTCAGTCTATAAATTGGATTTCTAAAAAGCTGTGATTTTCGTTACACTTCAACACATTAACAGTGATAAATATTATGGTAATTTTAAGACATTGCCGAAACTTTAACGATATGTTTTGATGACGTTATGCATTCATTAAACCAAAAAGTTATAAATAATTTAGTTTAGAGATCAGTTATTGGTATTTGTTTAAAAAATTTTAATTTTATAATTTTCGTTCTAAATCACTGGATTTGATATTTTTTAATGTTTGTTCTAAATTACTTGGCTTGGTAAAAACGTATTAAAACATTATAGTATTTTAATTCTCAAGGTTCATTAAATTACTAATGAATATATGTCTACATATATCGAAGTAAAAGTGGTCAGTTTTACATATTTTTTAGTTAGGAGTGTCAGCGTAACTCTAAAAAATACTTCCTTTATAAATTTTAACTCAAGATACAAGTATTTATTTTAACCTTCTCATTTTTCAATGTTTTATAATATAATATTTCTAAAACTTTAAGAAAGAATTCTATATAACCTTATTTAAACATTTTTGCTCCGAACTTGGTCAGTTACTTTAACGCTTAATTTGACAAGATGTTTTTTCAAATATTTTTTAATTTCTGTTACATTTCCATGTCTGTATAGACATTAGTAAAACTTTAATTTTAAAATATCAATCAAACTTATGTATATTTTTTAGTATTTTAATTTATTTTCTATGATCTGAAGAAACTCATGTATTTTGAATAGTATTCAAGCATTTGTTGATAAAAATTTCATTATAAATTTATGAGTATGTGAAGAGGAAAAAAATAATTTGCAACAAGTAAAATTTAGCATTCTGTCACAAAGCAAGACTCCTTAAAACCCTTAATTTTAGAACCATTAAAACATGATATCGAATATCACTCTTATTAAATGTAATATATAAAAAATCATTAAAATTTTACTTTATAATAGTTTTAATCTGTTTTAAAAATTTTAATTTTATATATAGGCTGTATAGACATTAGGATCTCTGTAAAATAAACAAAAAATATATCATTTTCCATTTTTGAGATAATTAATGTCCGCTCTGGCGAAAACTGACAATGTTATATAATAATTAATAATATACATGTCTGGTGTAGCGGCCAAACTTAGCCAAATTAAGGGTTAAATGATATAAAAACAGATGGATATCTTTCTAAAATATTGCTTTGTTCTTGAGTAGATATAAATGTTAGATATGCATAAAATAACATATTTTACGATTTTTAACGATACCAATAATTTCTCTGTATTTCGTGTAAGCTATCTTAAATTGGTAAGCTTCGTGGTAATTCGCTACTTTTCAATCTTAATCTGGGAACGAGTCATTTTTCAAGCTATAAAATCTAGAAAACAGATACTCCTATGTTAGCAAAAATAAATGACGAATTAGATCTCATTGCCTTGTCACCTGAGACGCAAAGATTAAGTAGTTGCTCTGATATAATGATTAATATTGAAACTTGCTTTTTTATTTCGCGAGATAGGGCTAACATATATTTTCCTTTAAGTTGATTATTTTCAACACCTTGGTAAAGGAAACAGAGACTTTTTTTTCTCAAACACGGTTTAAGAAATGAATGGAGATATTATACCAGAATTTGAAACTTTCATCATCATCATCATCAACTTTTTTTCATCATGATAATAGATGGGAGTTTTTTAGATAGAAATTGTGCGAGAAAAAAAGTCGTCATTGCTTTAGTTTAAAAAGTTCCATCTTCTAATAGAAATATATATCAGTTTTATATTTCCGTTTTGGAGAGGAACGGAACGTATGTCACGAATAAATATATATTACTTGGTAAAAAGTCGAATGTATTTTATTTCAAATGTTTCTCCTTTCATGAGAATATTTTAGGAATGCTGCGTTAATAAAACTGACATTTAACATTCACTTTCTTTTCCGAATTCGTTTATTTTTAGATGCAAAAAATATAATGTATTTTGCTCTGTATCTAAATTCAAATTCAAATAAAATGAATGTATTTTCTCTATTGTAAGCTTAGTTGAATCTCAGTGTTTTGAACGAATTGACGATAGATTGGCGACTCTTTGAAGTGGTCTCGAAAATTATATTAATTTCTACTTGAAGGAATTACTGATTGTTTAAGTTATCAATGACTTTTGCACTACCTTTTACCTTGTATTCTAACAAAGGATCTTCATCTTAAAGAGCCTCCGATAGGAGCGAAATCGAAGTGATTCCAGCTATTACAAAGTCTTGCGCAGTAAAGCACAGAAACTAATCTTCTGAATGATTATAAACTGTGAACTAATCACGAGCACTAGCTAAATAGTCAAGCCTACTTTTTGTACTGTAAATGATTTTTATTTATTGTTATTTAATTGATTTTTATTTAATTGTTAAATATTAATTTCGTTTTTAAAGATTAAGTAATAATAGCTTGACTTTCTATAAATAATTTCTCATGGCAACAAAGTTTTCATTTTGTTGTCAATTTATCTTCCTTTCTCTTGTTCCTTTTAAATGCAAAATGTTATTCACGATGTTTGTAATGCTCTTTAGTATATAACAGCACAAATGCAACTATCTATACCATCAAGTGTTTGTTTCATATAACTTCCGGGGCTGGACCCATGCTTGGAGACTCCCCCTCACTCCAAGTTTTATTATGCAAAAGCAACTTGTTCCTAATATTATCTTGGAACCCAATTAACATCACAAAATATAAGGCTTCGTTTTAGTTTTGTTATCTTTTTAAACCCTTTTCAGCCAGTTTTAAACTTTTTTTCTCACTTTAACTTTAACGACAAGGATAATACTACCTTCTTCCAGGGTTTCGTCTTAATTATTTAAACTATGGACATTTTTAAATGACAACTCATGACTATTTTCTCTCTTTTTTGTTTTTTGTTTTACTGTTGCGGAATGAACTATTTCGTGGTAAATATCTCAAAGCTTAATCCTTAGGGAAGGCTGTTTACCACCGATGGTTAAAAAATAATGACTGAATTCGATGGAATATTCTAGCTGCTTTTTCTGTCCTGAAAATATCTTCATATGAAATTCATAATAAAACTTAGATTTTCCAAACAAATTCATTTTTTACTTCCATAAAACATGTTTTGTGTGCATATTAGTAATTTGAAAACATTCATTGTGTATTTCTTTTTTCAAGTCTTTCTCAAAGTTTTGGATAGTCACTAATAAAAATGTGTCATAAAGATGGTTATGTTTTTTTAGACTTAAAGTACTTTGTCTTGTAGAGAGGGTGGAATGCTGAAGAACAAGGAAATAAATTATTTAAAATCTTTCAAGAAGTATTACAAACGGAAAATTGTTTTAAATATTCCCCACGCATACATAATTGAAGCAGACGATGTGATTTTTTTTAATATGGAACTTTTACCAAACCAGCTTACTCCAGTGTTATAGTATTAATAATATATTTTGTTTATATATAAAAATTAAAGTAATGGGTGATGCGCACGACGGTATAGGTCCTTTTTATCTCTTCAGTATTTATTTATTCTCTGCATAGAAAATATTTAATTGACTGTGTAATTTTAAATAAGGGTAATAGTAAAAGAGTAAAAGTAAAAATTTCATTCACTATTTATTTATACACTTACAAAATGTAAAATGTGTGGTCACAGAAATCTATGTGAATCGATGATCCAATTAAAATTTCAACCTGGAACTCAAAAGATTCTTTTTCGACTCATACTTTCCCTTCCCCCTTTACAAAAGGTACCAGGAAGGTTTTGCATTAGACGTAAGGAGGAGTTTCAGAAAGATGCTTAGTCCGCTGTGCTGATATATGTTCATACATGTATATTGCACACTGATCCAACTGTATAAGCTAAGTTATACAGTTTGAAGACAATGCCTCTAGCATCGTTGTCTCGAAGAGAGATGTGGGTAGTTTAGTGGTAAAAATACGCTTTAGGTTTTAACGTACACCAGTGCTTGGAAGAAATGGCTTTTGCAAGTAGAGAATGTTTATGCACATTATACGAGGTGTTACTGAAAATTTTAAATGAGGAATTATACTGCGGAGGATGCTGAAATACAGGGAGGGCTACGAATATTAGTTACAGATGAAAGTGTTTCTGTCAGAAAATGCTTGACGGACAAACAAGTGACTTACAAGTAGATGGAGGGTAACTTAGGCTTAAATACACCAACAATTTTTGCACCATACAAGTAATATGCATGTAAAAAACACTGTAGACTCTGGGTGCCGCATAGACTGGCTGAACAGCGAATGTCAAAACATGGACTTGGGGTAGGGAAAGCTAAAATTTGCATTTAGAGAAAATTCTGTATGTAAAAAACACTTTAACGAGAGTTATCTGTACTATTTTGATGTTTCGTCAATAATTAAAAAAAGAAAGCATAAAAGGTCTTTTATAAATGACGACAAACCTCTAACTCTCAGAAAATATCTCTAACTATAAAAACAATAGCTATATTTTTAATAAAATTGTTTAGACTTAGGAAGCATGTCATCATAAGTACACAAAGGCCATATCACAGTTCGGGGGAACCGCCGAACCAAGTTCAGGGGTCACGTCAAGCGTGGGAGATGTCGCTAAATTCTAAAACCCAGTTTGATGGCAAACCTTGCTCTATTTTGTATTTTCTACTTTTGATAAATTTGTATTCATCTTAATAAAATTTCAAACCTTTTTTGTTCAAACTATGTTTTGAAACTGGGTATAAACTTAATACAAAGCGAAGCACAAATTGTAAACGTCACTAAGCGACGATTTGGCGATGATTTGTACAAAAATAAAGCCAAAACCGGCCACGGAATTGGGATTCTACCCAAACAGAATATAGTCTTAGGTAAGTAGTACATTCAATAGTGTCTGCCTGAAGTCATTCTAGTCAATATAAAAAGAACTTGACCAAGGTCATAGATGGAACATGTTACTTCTATCATGAAACCCCTTTAACACACCGCACCAAAGACTATCGAATATTTAATTAGAACATGACTAAAACCTTACGAGCACCCTCCTGATAGTTCAGACCTTGATCCTGCTATTTTAGACTGCTTATGCATGTAAAAATGAAGTTGAAAGTGATGCGGTTTACCTTTGATGAGAACTCTCTGGGCTCTTGGGCAGGTTAGTATGCCTCCCCTCCTTGTGAGACTTATTTAATGTGGCAGAAATTACTTTGAAATATTAAATAAATAAAGCTGTACTGTAAAACTTTCTCAGTTTCCTTTCTATATGACTTCTTGTGACACATATTGCTATCATTTTTTAACATGATGTTATGTAGACTACAGTACAGATGTTCCAGTGCACAGGAATTCGCTGGTCCAACAAACTTCTGTGCATGTGGTAAAAATAATGTACTTATCATTCGAGGTCCTATCCCCAAGGCTTTCAGAATCGGCTTTAAACTGTAGGTCCCGGTCTCATTAGCCCTCAAGTTGCAAAAATGTAGACCGTAGCACCCCAAAATCAAACCAAACCAAGCACCAAGTGTTATCGAATACCTTTTTAATTCCCGATGTGCAAGAAAACAAGTTAAAGTTGATGTTCTCAATAGATTTCTATCTCACATAAAAAAGAACTATCTGTCTATTGAGATGACAACCTGTTTTTTAGTGGGTCATGGTTCGTCAATGTCATTAGCGATTCGTCAAGCAAAATTAATCACTTAACCCATTACTGCGCGAGTCATTACTGACAAAGATAATAATGAATATCTAAGTTATTATATACTAAACAGAGTAAAATAGATGGGACACTTAAGCAGGAATGAATATTACAATAATTTAAGTAATCCAATGTGATTTTAAACATTACTGGGTATCATTTGTCACTTCTTAATAAGAGATTCATTTGGTATTACATGTAAACACAATACTAAAAATGAATTGTTTTAATAGATATAGCTATTTATGCTTTCAGTCTACGAACTTGCCAGAAATGCAAATCTATAATCTAGGCTCGAAAAAACCTAAAATGTCGATCCGAAAGACAAATTATAAATAATATTAGACACTCGAAAATGATGTGTACTGTTAATAAGATTGCTCTCTACCTTAACCAAAAAGGAAAACCTGTCCCGAGAAAACATATGCTTACTTTATTGTTGTATTTAAAATTAAAACGCTATTATATTGTCGGACGTTGTTACTATATTTGTTATATATTGTTACTATATCGTTATTCTATATTACTTTATAAAATAATATACATTGGAGTAGAAATGGCGGAATTTAATGTTAAAAGGTAGCTGAGTTTGGTTTGGATCACTATGGTCTACATTTTTTTAAAAAAAAGGGCTAATGAGACTAAGACCTACAATTTAGTGTTGATTTCGAATGGCTGCAGGTAGAATCCCAGTTCCGATTGCCGGGCACCATGTTTTTGGCTCTATTCTATTATTATCTCTGTACAAGTGAACGCCAAATTGTAGCCAAGTGATGTTTACTATTTGTACTTCGTTTTGTATTAAGTATATACACAATTTCAAAGAATATTCTGAACAGAAAAAGGTTTGAAATTTTGTTGAGATGAATACAAATTTAAAAAAAAGTAGAAAATAAAAAATGGAGCAAGGTTTGCCAGAAAACTGGGTTCTAGAATTTGGCGACATCGCCCACGCTTGGCGTGCCCACTGAACTTGGTTTTGCTGTCCCCCTGAACTGGGATTTAGCCCGGCTGCGCACATACATGACACAGAGAGAACCCAAGAACTCTGGTACCGAAGATCAGCTCCCTAACAATTCGGACATCATCGCGGGAATTAATGCGTTATGCTTCGAAATATGTCGTTAGGACCTGGACACTAAACTAATATTAAACAGTGTTAAGTGTTAAAAAGTTAAAATATCTTTTTTATAAAGCATTTTAAAAAATTATAAATAGTTTCTAAGTCAATAATGGTGGCTGTGAAAATAATTAGGTTAGGTATTGCTTACGTCCTGCTAAAGGAAGTGTTTAAAATCTAAACTGCGTTTTAATTTCCGTGCAATAGAAACAGATTTATGGCTACCTTTATTTTATATTTAACAGTAGATAACACATCGTGATCATGATGGATAGTCTAAAGGCATTTACTGATACCCTTTTCAAACACTAGAAAAAAAAACTTTTTCGCTCAGAAAATTGCCTTTTGAATATTTTTCATTCCTTTTTACTTCAAGAGAGGAACAAAATCTGCATATATTACATTAGTTTGAATATAGGAAATCTTTCGTAAGTGTATATAGTGAACGCGAAAGAAACGGACAGAAGCATTATATTTAGCTATTTAACACTGGCTCTATGGGACATCCAACGTTAGATTTTAATTTCCTATTTTACTCATCAGGTACTACAAAGAGTAAAACAAAAAAATAAAATATAACATGGGTACGTGTAATATATTTACAATACAATATTTTCAAAAATGCATACTGCTTTGTCTTTGTTACATTTCATTGTTGAACAACCATTTTGGAAAATTATTGCTTTCATATATACGGTCTTATTAGCTTATCAGTCCCAAACATGTACATTTAGATGCAAAAATATATATATATATATATATATATATATATATATATATATATATATATATATATATATATATATATATATATATATATCAAGACTGTATTATGGCGATTTATATGTTTATTTTTGCATGATTTTTCCTTAAAAAAATACATTTACCTTTTTATATAATTATCAGCTATTAAAATATACTATAATACATAATAAATTGTTTCATAAAAATCACAATAGTTACCTTTTCATCTAATTTTCGGGTATAAAACGTAATCAAAAAGTAAATTTAAAATTAGTACAAATAATGTGTTAAATATTTAAATTATTACCGAAATATACAATATCTAATTACTTTCAAGATCTTATTTTGCAATATTATGCTGTATTTTGAAGGAGAAAGATGCAGCCAATATTTAAGTAATACAAAATACATAATAGAGTAATTTTACTTTTAATTACATTATGGTGTTAGGAATTATTATGTAGAACCTTGTCGAATGCTTTTGAAATAGAGGTATTAAGAGTTAGCTTTTACATTCTAAAATAGCTTATACATTTCAAAATGAAAAAAATATCATATAAAAAATAAATCAATGAACTGAGTGAAGAAAAGTTTTTTGAGGAAAATAAAGTAGACAGTGATAATCAACGGGTTTTAACACCCCAATATAGAGTTTTGTCTCACTATGTAAAAAACTTAAAAGGACAAAGGAAAAAACTATATAAGGGGGGAGAGACAGATTATATATATATATATATATATATATATATATATATATATATATACATTATATGTATATAAATATATATATATATATATATATATGCATATTAAATAAATAATTAGTTAAATAGACAAATTATCACAATAATCTATGCTATTAAGCTCAATGCTACAGTACATAGTCATAGGATATTATATTAATAAAAATATTTCAAAATTAAGCACAGACCACTACATTAATTATAGACAGACATAATATAAATTTTAAATTATAAATGGATTGAAATGATGTCATTTATGCAAGTTGTGACCCCTCAAAATAGTTAAACATGTGTCCAGAAGTGTGTACACAACACTTCTGGAAAGCTGTAACATCATAAAACCTTGTCTTAAGAGACCAATGTTACCGAAAGAAGAAAAGAAAGAGAGTTATAGTTACACTAAACTACACTCAAGAGCCAAAACATTATAACCACCTCTACATTTTGCAATGAACTCGCCTGGATGACGTGGAAGGCACGTGATCAGGTGGAAGTGGTATTTAACTGCTGCTGGAGAGTCTGAAGAATCATTCTTTCACTTATGTCTCGTAGCTTGTTCGCGATCTACAGTTGTTAGTACTTATGCAAAGTGGATGAATGACGGCGAAACCTGCAGTAGACGATATGGTGTTGGACGTCTACACACTATCAAAGAAAAAGATCTTCGGAGACTGTCTCGCATGGTGAAGCAAAACCGGAGCCAGACATTGGCTCAGCTGACAACCCAATACAATACAGAGCGAAGTAGAATAGTATCGGAGCACACTGTTCAGCGGACACTGTTGGATATGGGGCTACGCAGCTAACGTCCCACTAGTGCGCCTTTTTCTGACCAAGTGTCATCGCCAACTGCGCCTACGCTGGGCCCGGGCACATCGCGACTGGACCATGGATCAGTGGGAGATAGTTGCCTGGTCAGATGAATCACGGTTTGTCATTCCTCACGTCGATGGCCTTGTCAGGATACGCCATCTTCCAGACGAACAGTTGCTCCCTCAATATATAATAGGTCATACACAGGCTGGTGGTGACGGCATTATGCTTTGGGGGACGTTCTTTTGGGAGTCTCTGGGACCCTGGTTGTGGTAGAGCAGACCATGAATGCTATAGGGTATCTGAACATCATTGCGGACTAATTGCACCCTTACATGACCTCTGTTTGGAATATTCCAACAGGACAACGTCCCATGTCACAAGGCTAAAATTGTGTTAGAATGGTTCCAAGAATATGACGCTGAATTCCAGTTAAAGTCCTGGCCGCATAACTCACCGGTCTCAATCCGATAGAACACATTTAGATGTCATGGGACGGCAGCTCAGAGTTCAAAGACCACCACTTCACAATATCTCAGAATTACATAACCGTTGCTTAAACATCTGGTACAATCTGTCTCTGGCCATCTACCAAGGTCTCGTGACATCCATGCCAAGGCGAGTTGAAATTGTGTTGCGCGCCAAAGGTGGGTCAACACGTTATTGACAGGTCGTCATAATGTTTTGGTTCTTGAGTGTAAATATAAAGAACACTAACATACAATAAATACATACATACTGAAGTATGTACTTATTGACAGGCTTATGGTAGTATTTATTACAGAAGTGATAAGGGACTAATCACATTCAATTTCAATGATTTTTTCATAAAACAAAGCTAAAAGTAGAATACAGGACAGTGTTTAGCAGCACAAAGATGCAAGATCGTTTTATGAGTAAAGGTAACAAAATTTGATGACAGGAAGAACTTGACAGGACAATTAACCGATTAATGTCAGACATTTCTTTTTAGACACCGCTATAAAATAGATTATAAATATTTTTATATTTTCTTAGAACGGATTTTTCTCTTGAGAATATGTGCAATCTCATAAACAAACCACAAGCAATTTCTATTATAAATTCTAGAATTGGATCGAGAATTTAGAATTTTTTGATCAGCTCACATAATTTTACTTTTTCTACAGGGGTTTTCTATGGTGTTTACAATGATAGCTCATCCTTAACGTGACGTGTTGTAGTATTCAAAGTTGTTTATACTTATTTATATACTTATTAGATGTTTATTTTATACTGTGCAGTCCATATTAGATTTAAGATATGCATTGATATGTAATCGGCAGTAAAGATTCCGACGTTAAAAGGTTCATCTTATATTTAAACAGTTGTTTCAGCTCAGATTTCATTACATTTACATACATACTATTATTATAAAAATGATTTTTTAATCTCATTTATTTCAGTCTCATTTATATTATTCAGTGCAAAATATAATAAAAACTCACCTGGATAAATTTTAAATTCAGATCAAACTACGAATCAAACGATCAAACTACGATCAAAGTACGAATTAATGTGAAGTTATATTTTAAAGCAGTTAAATATAAACGCAGTATTTCCATACTGTCAATTGTAGTTGACCAGCAATGTTTATTTACTTTCTTTTGTCATACCACATGTTACAATGGTCGGAAGAGATTTTAATATCGACAGCAACAATCAAGTGGTATCAAAGAATGCATCTTGAAAATGTTCTAATTCTACGAGAAAACTCATGGATTTGTATAGAGCATGTACCCACAATTAGATACTCCCTTTTGTATATAGTTAGATTGTGGATCTATGCTTGTTCTTTATTGAAATATGTGATTTTAAATATTTCATAAAATGGTACCACACTGAATCTCAAAATAATCTGCCTTTAATAGCGAAGAGGCTGGATTTGGAATATGTCAAATACTAGGATATAGTACGTAGTCGATACTTAAATGTTTCGAATGAATGTTTAATGTTTGTGAAATCCCCCTTTCCATCAAATATGATGGCTCTCGAATAATTTCGGCTTTTACAACTGTAAATACAAACGTAAATCTTAATGATGTGCATTTCATTGTCTCCATTGGCGTGGGAGGTAAACACATTTATTGTAAAATGGATTTCAAGACTAAATCTCAGTTTCCCAGTGACGTCAAATTCTGACCATGATCCCATAATTGTTCTTCTCTTTCCAAGAAATCCTTTTGAGGGACAAAAGATTATCAAAATAGCAGAATTTGATCCAAAATACGAAATATATTTAGCTTTTTGTTCTGAAACAGCCTAAGTATGCTTACGTCTTTTAATAAAATGACAATTTTTCAGCTAAAATATAATTTCACTTCTCTAAAACCTAATTATTTTATCCCACATCTTGATTTTAAAACTTAAATTCATTTCGGTGCTTGCTATGGAATTGGAATAATCACATGTCCTAATCATCAAATGAACAGCATTGAAAAATTCTTATTAATTCCACGTTACACTCCCAAACATTCTGGAATAAATGGATTTCAGGCAATAAATAACGAACAATTAAAACTATTAGCTATATGTTATACTTTAAACAACGTATAACTTCCATTTATCAATCAACATGGAATCAATTTGGTATGTAGCTCAAACCGTATTGAGCATGTTATTTATTGCTATTATTGAGATTATGTTCTATACAGCTGTTGGATATGTATTGTTAATGGATTTACAAATAGCCTCCGTAGTTTTAGAGGTTACAATCTTGAAAATGCTTATTTTACACTTTTCTCGAATAATTTATTAGTGCAATGTTTCGTCACGAATAATTACGAGAAAGGTGCTAAATGGACAAAACTTTGAAAGTATGTTCGATTGAGCCTGTTCATAAAGCTGTAGAAAAACATTTACATTAGAAAAGTTATGCCTTTACAAAAATCAAATGTTTAACAAAATTTTCCAGTCTTATGATTTTGACATAATATTAATGATTTCAAAATGTTCCAGGTGTATTCCTTTGTTTATTTTTCTTCCCGGAAAATAAATATTTAGATATTGTTGATTAATTTGCTTGTCATAAATGGGGTATACTTTTTAAAGCATTCTACAATTACAGGAAATTTAACACTGTATTACAACAAAAAAATTTTATAATATAAAAAATTGCATGATTCAAAATCTATATACATTTCAACTTTTGTAAAAATGGTAAACATAATAGTTTAATTCAGTTTTTTAACATATTTTAATTAATAAACATATGGTAAACATATCACTTTTATAATAACATTATAATTTATTTTAACATTTAAACTTATAATTTTAACATTTTAAATAATGATGACAAATATTTTGTAAAAAATAATTTTCTAGTAAATATAAATCTCTTGAATTCATTTAAATACCTTTAAATATGTCATATGTATTAAATGACAAAATACGCATGTTGAATTTGAGCGTCTGAAGCTGGTGTGAAAAATATTTTTTGACCCAATATACACTCGAATATTTCGGAATTTTACAGATGCTTGTATGAATAAATATATTGGAAATTCCTAGTTTTTTCTATATATTTTACGAATATTGATTCATACAAATGTATTGAATTTTTTACAATAGCTGTATTTTGCTTAATAAAAAGGAATAAAATTGTTCCAGTTTTCTAGATAGAGTTTAGTATTTACATGTAGTTGTAAAACTCATTAAATGTCATAATGGCTTGTATGTCTATTGACCAAAGATTGTGAAACCTTCATTTAGATATTCTTAAATGCTTTACTATTTTAATTTTTTATACTGGTAGTACAAATGGAATAGCATCTCGTGCCCTCTTCTTTTCTTTATCTCCCTTCTTCTCTTCTTTCCCCCCCCCCTCTCACTCCCTTTCTTCTTCTCTCGCACTCTTTAACTCCTTTTTTTATTTCACTCCCTATCTTCATTTCTCCCCCTTCTTTCTCCCTCTCCCTCCCTCTCTCTCTTTCTCTTTCTCCATATATATATATATATATATATATATATATATATATATAGAGAGAGAGAGAGAGAGAGAAAGTTATAGTTAATTTTATATATATATATAAATTTACACACACACACACACACACACACACACACACACACACACACACACACATATATATATATATATATATATATATATATATATATATATATATATATATATATATATATATATATATATATATATATATATATATATAGTGATTCCTAAACTACACATACATGAATATTTTGTTTTCATGAGTTATGTATGGCAATGACTTACACCCATGCTTAATACAGATTTGTATTCAAACATAAATGTGTTTAGAATATGAATGCTTAATATATCTTTGCCACTTTTTTTTAACCTAATTCGTGCATTATTTTTAGCTGATATTCACCCAAGTACACGTTAGGATTTAAGAGGATGACAGGTTGTTGCTGAAATATTGCTTTTATGTTACTGAAATTTCCATAACATGTACAACTTTAACAAATATCTTTGGTGCATAAAGCAGAATATTTTACACATTTTATCATTGTCCCAAATTTAAAACAATTCAGTTTTAATCATTAAGATAGAATTTTGTTAACATTTTTGTTAGAATTTTGTTTTTATTTGGAAAAATTCTGTAAATATAATATTCCGAATGCTTTCTGTATTAGTGCACTAGCCGTTTTTAATCTCCTATTAACTAAGTCTTATTTTACAAAATTTTACAACTTCCTTGAATAAAGTAAATGGAGTATAGTACGGACGAAAAGTTTCAGTGATAAGATATCAATTATAATAATATTCCAACAATGTCATAATCTATTGTGAGTTTCATAACATCTATACGTCAATACAAGGAACCCAACCTTGTACATTGCACATGTAGTTAAAGCGATGCTTTTTTATTTAGACTTTTATAAAGCAAAAATTTAAAATTAATAATTATTTACAAAATTATTATTAATAAAATATAATTTTATCGTTTTACTGTTCTTTACCTTCAGGTATTGAATAAATGATCATTATAATCACGAAAAATATTTGTTTTTTACTATATATTAATGCCATGAATAAATCTCAGCAAAAGAGATATGAACACTGATAATCAGAATTATATAGCAATACTTAAGCTTTGCTCAGACAGCGTGAATACCTTGAAAAACGAAACTAACTTTCAATATTTAATAAGCGTACAAAAATGTCAAGTAGCATCTATATCAGATTTAATTTTTTATATATCTATGA
>CM063504.1:152707406-152714906 GCA_032207245.1 Pardosa pseudoannulata | reverse complement strand
CGTATCGAAATTGTATCGAAAGAATTTTAAGTCGAAGATATTCCTTTGATTAAGACATTTAGAGGCTGGGAAAAAAGATTCTAAGGAATAAGAATGGGAGAGAGGAGGTTTTTAAGGAAATATTAAAGTTAAATAACTTTGATATATTACACACCCACACATATATATATGTGTGTGTGTGGGTGTGTAATATATCAAAGTGTGTGTTAGTGTTATATGTATATATATACATATAACACACACACACATATATATATATATATATATACATATATATATATATATATATATATATATATATATATATATATATATATATATATATATATATATATATAATGTTCAAAAAATTAGGGGCCTAACAAAGATGTTAAGAAAACCGTGCAAGTCAGCCACATATTGGCATAAAATGAATAATACACGCGTATCAATGTGCAATACAGAAAGAAAGAACCAAAAAATTTATAATTAATCTTTGATTCTTGCCAACGATAAAAAAGTATTGTTTAGAAATTAGGCCAGATTTTTAATAAAGATTGCGGTTTCCTCGAACAGCTTTCAGAAAAGACTGCTTCACATCTGTTTCCCATGGATCTGATAACGTTATGGTAAAACTTTGGGGAATACTGTTCGACTCCTCAAGAAGTACAACCTCCAAGTGTCGAAGGGTAAAAGGAGGCTTTGGTAGCGTAGTAATTCGTCGTCCAAGCATGTTCCAAACATACTCGATTGGACTGAAGTCAGGATAGTACGCTGGCCATTCCATACACTGTATTGTTTCAGCTTTAAGCATATTCTCCACAAGACAATGTTTATGTGGTCTGGTGTTATCATCTTGAATAAAAGGAGTCTGCAATGGTTTAAGAGTCTTCTTGAGGAAGCGTATGACGTACTGTCTGGTTGGATACCCTTCGTCATGTTGCTAAGAGCAACTGTCTTTGCACCTGAGTATCATTGTCTGTTCTGTTTCGACGAGCTGACTATATATACCGGTCATCATTTGCTGTAATGGCGCGTGGTCGACCTTACCCTGGTCGACATCCAACATTCTCCCTTTTTTAAAGTTAATTTCACAGCTTTGCAATGACACTTCTGGCCACTCCAACAGCTTTCGTGGCACTACGTTGTGTTTGACCGGATTCAAGTTTGCCTATAACACGCCATGCCATAGATTTCGGTAAATCATGTTATTGAGGCATTTTCAAGTCACCTTTTCTGAAACAAAAATCTGAGCAATTGAATTTCACAGTTAAGGAAGTGAAACAGACGTTTCTACAACTTCCCGATTTCTGGCTCTATATTTTTTCTGTTTTTTTTTCTCTCTGTTGAATTTTGATATGCATATGAATTTTTTCTTCTTCTGTTTCCTTCTAGGCTTTAAATTATGGATTTATTTTATGTTACATACATTATGTTATAAGTTTTTACGAAATTTAGTTAAAACCATGTACTCCCCTTATTGTATTGAGTAGTGTATATACTCATAAACAACCACACACACACACACACACATATATATATATATATATATATATATATATATATATGTACATAAATCCTTATAGTCTGTTAGGGTGTGTATGTATGAATGCTTATTTTATAGCAGTTTGAGGGGTAATTTGAAGGTTTTAAGTTGATCAAGAGCATGATGGAGGTATAATTTTTTTTTTCTCCACACAACTTGCCAACCAAACATTTTATATAATTATTTTTTTCGAATAACGTGGTAAAAAAATTTTTATGTACCTAGGTCATGTTATATTATAAAAAATTTGCTTCAAAAGAACTAAGGTTTGATGGTACAATACCACGAATAGTTTAGTTTTTCCACTATTATTTATCGCAAGTTTATAATTTAATTTCGCTATTTTTTTATAACATTGCAATATACTTCCATTGCTTTCGTTAATGAATCCGTAGCAATTACAAATATTTAACGTATTTTTAACTTATTAAATATATTTTATAAGTACCTCCGTTCTCTTTAAACAATCACACCAAAATATATTTACGTATATGTCAATGAAATGCAAAGATTAATTACCGATCATCACCAAATTCAATTTTTTCATTCCTTTTATTTTACTTCAAGTATATGAAAAACATTTTTTAATTAAAGTAAATTATTCATTTTACGAAAAGGAGTTGCTTTGTTTTCGAAAATGTTTTTATTGTAGATATGCAATATAATTTGAAAAGTAAATAAATTTTAAAGTGATTATACCCTCCATTTTGTAGTTTAATTACCCAGATACAAATCTGGTCACGAAGCAAGTAGCTATTATTTAAATACAGGGCGGGGGCTAGTTGTTAAGTAAAGAGCATGAACGCAGGCGGAAAATTTCTAGCATAGCTGATGGAATAAATACATTAACATATTCTAACTGGAACTTTTATTTAAAACAAGAAATTTTAACTAAAATATTTAACGAGAAAGACTCTTTCTACGTTTTCAAGGAATAAACCGAAATTGTTATAAACCGAATGATAGAATAAATAGTTTTATATATATATATATATATATATATATATATATATATATATATATATATATATATATATATATATATATATATATATATATATATATATATATATATATATATATATATATATATATATATATATAAATATATATTATATATCATACAATATATTACACACACATATATATATATATAGATATATATATACACACACACTACATATATATATTGAATATATATATATACACCACATATATATATATATATTTACATATATTATTATATATATATATATATATATATATATATATATATATATATATATCCATATATATATATATACATATGTTCATATATATATATATAATAATATGTATATACACCAAACACACACACACACATATGATTATATTTAATTTTATATATTATATATATTATGTTATTAATCAGGTCATGTGAAACAAAAAAATTTCAAAACATAATATATCTACACCAAATGACAATAGTTAAGTTTAATTACTCGCAATATAAACTTTGAAATGTATGTTAGTCTCAAATCAAAAGCTTAATCTCTATTAATCTGTAAATCTAAATTTTTAGAAGCATAAAATATTTTTAAATTAAAAGAAGATTAATAAAAGTTAAAAAACTAAAATATAGTTCTACTAGTATTTTAATGTAGAATTTTAAAATTTCTGTAATAAACCAATTTATAAAATTTTTTTATTTTAGTTATACCAAACAGTATATTAAATAAAAACAAAACATCTCTACACAAATTGATAAAAAAATTAATTTATTTACCCACGCAAGATAACGTTTGAAATATATTTGTGTGAAAATACATTTTTATATGTAATTAAATGTTAAATATCTTTTTTGATCTGTAAATGTAAAATTCTAGTAGTATTTATGATTTTTAAATTCAAAACCCATTAAAACGTGAAAACTGAAAATTAAAAAAGTGTCATAAAAATATATATTGATGTTTAGATAAAAGTATATAGCTCTAATAAATTAATTACCAGATAAAATAAAAAAAACATACACTATATAAATATATACGCACATAACTCCAGAATGAGCATAGAAACGAATTTATTTTTATGCTCTCATTCGTACATAAAATTTTAATTTACATAATTTCTGTTTTTACTTTCATATTTCTATTTACAGTTCTTTATTGGTATTAAAAACATGGAAGGGGGAAGACCGTTAATATCATCCTCTTGACGATTTTTACAACTGTTGCAATTTTTTATTTGCATAATTTTTATTCTTATAGCTTGCTTTCAAATTTTCATTTAAAAGCTCTTATTGGAAAAGAAAACATGGTATAGATAAGAACTCTAGTAAAGGATCCTATTGGCGACTTTTGAAATCAGTGCATTTTTAAGATTATTATTATAAATTATCAGGGATGTAAATGCAAATTATCCGTGAAAATGTATCTTTGTTTTCTGAACCTACATGGTTCAAGCTATTTTCCTTATTGCATTTTTTAAAAAATAAATATTTTTCAAAATTAAAGGTATATGACATTGACGATGCGATAATTGGATAGGTAAAACTAAATCTCGCCCATATGTGATCCTGTATTACACTTGTTGTTGCTAGAGAAAGAGTATACTGCTTGGGTAGGTATTTATAACAACGAAAACCCTCTATATTGTTAAAACATTTGAGGTTTGAAAATTTCGAGTGAATAATTTTTCCGTTACCATTGTTTGCTTCCAACGAATAATATACTCATGAGAAATTTCTGACCATGGGTATTGCAAGTGGATACCTTATCTTCCGATTCAATAGAGGATGGTGGCCTATCAGAGAATGTCACTGACATTCAGTGTGGGACATTTCATTCCAAAATTAAAAATTATCGGAAAATATATGACTGTGTTCATACTTTTCTATTTTCTGATATACAGTGCTTCTATGAAAGATTCATTCATATCTGAATTTGCTGTATATTCAAAAGTACTGTAATTTCGGGTTTATCGGCCACAACGTTTACGAGTTTGACGTCTGTGGCGTATCTAATGGGTGTTTTTCATATAGGCAGTTCATACGTTTTATGTGTAATATTGAGAACCAAGAGGAGTAGAAAAATGAACTTTGACATAAGTTTCATCAACTGAATAAAAAAATTTATTTAATTTATTATTATACCGTTTTCTAGATTTTAGTTTAAAAGGTTTATTTTTTTCTGTCCCTTTCAGCATTTTTTATAAGTTCTTAAGTTGAATAATTTTTAGACTTCGGAATTATTGATGAATTTGTACAACATTGTTTGAACAGTCTTCATTTTCGGCATACTGTTGTTTCGATTATTTTGTCACAAAGAATATCAAAAGCTCGACTTTTTCGTTTCAACAAGGTTTACTTTGTATTAACAACGTTTCCCTAAATCCATTTAAAACTCTATTTACAGTACCTCTGGGAATTATTAAGTTTTATATATATATATATATATATATATATATATATATATATATATATATATATATATATATATATATATATATATATATATATATATATATATATATATATATATGTGTGTGTGTGTGTGTGTGTGTGTGTGTGTGTGTGTGGTATTTTAACCAAAATAACAAATTTGGTTTATAACTGTATTTTAAAATAAATTTCTAACGATTATATACGGAAAATGACAACCTTTGACAAAAGATGTTTTTTACTATTTTAACTATGGTACCTTTGTGAAGTCCCAACTAACTTCAAGAACACCATATTAATTTCTGCATAGCTAAAATAATTGCACACAACACTTATTGGCAACATTAATTGGCTGGCTTTCTTGGCAGTATATAACTGGATGCATAACTGCAGAGTGCCAAAATGGGAATGTGTGAATGAAGTCAACATTCTTCTCTCCCAAATGTTCTATCATGGCTTAAAGGTCTAACTTTATTTAGCATGAATATGATTCTAAATTTGTAGTGGGGAAAACACTTACCCACACATACAAACTCACATTTATATATACACACTGACACATATATGTGTGTGTTATTTATTCGGTGCTATTTGAGATTAATAAAAGTACTTTAAGTAAATGAAATTTTATAAAAGATTGAAGATTTAACAGAGAATTGAAAAGAAAAAAACCTATAATATCTAATCTCTAATATCAATTACTATACGAACTTCAATAAACTTTTTATAACTCTAAAGTTCATAATTATTGAAAAGAAAAAAAAATCTATAGTATGTATAATTTTTATTAAAATACTCCCATATTTAGAATTAAAAAAAACTTGATAAAAACCAAACATACATTAGTTTTATCATCAACATTTTTCAAATACATCTGTTTTTGAATAAAAAGCCAAGTCATATATAAATGATGCCTTATTTGATATAATGCTGTCTTAAGCTGGAGCGATTGGATGGAACGAAAAATAAATGCTGTGCAACATAAATTACCTTTATTTCGTTTTAACGTCGTCATTTATCTCCTTAACGACGTCAAGAATAAGAATAAGTAACTCGACAGCCGGAGTGACACCGTCTAGGTTTTCGGAAAAGCAGTTCGGACAGCAAGGAATGATGTCACGGATCTCGTGACTTTAATTTTTCTCTCTCTCTCTGCTCTGGTGTCATATTAAGAGTCACAGGAGTTATTACACTGTATGTATTGAAAATGACTTTGGAATTCATCCCATTGGATTTACTTAGTAACTGCATGTAAACGTATGGAAGTTTCACTGGCGAAACGGATTAAGTTTCTAATATTTATTTACACACGGGTTTTTCTTCAAAATAGATACAAGTATTATCTAATTCGGTACTTGCTAACAAAAGATAAAAGAATAATTTAAAGTTGATTTTGGAAATTTATGCATTGGAATGATAGATTTAAATGATAGATGATTAGTATTGGAATGATAAAGGCAGAAGATCTGAATAATGATTAAAATATAACAGCATAATTTTATTGTTCCTAGAGTTACTCTCATGCTGAAAAACTCAATTGTATCTAAAGTTAAAATCGTATTAAGTAGGTTTTACATTTATATAAACCATACCAAACACGTACATTAGAATAATGTAGGATTAATCTGTTCTCGACCAATCAGTGCTACTGTATTTTCTAAAATCAATGTCTAAAGCAAATAAATTTCGTTGGCATGTTTTTTAATAAGATTGAATAATACACAAAATAGCGTACTAAACTCATTAGCAAAAGGTTTTCAAATATCTAAAAAACCTAATTTTTTGTAAAATCCTGCAAAGATGTAAAAATTATATCATGCAATCAACATATTTCTACTTTTTACATTTTTTTTAATATTCAATATAACGGAAAAAACTGCCTTGATGTTTCTTAATAACATGGTATAATATCATATTATTTAATCTGGCGTTATCGCATTAACCCTAAACTTAAAACAAAAAAATAATTGATTTTCCCGATATTTCTAACAAATAAAAGAAATCAGTTAATCTTTGTTAGAGTTATCTGTTGCTGCAATTCAGTATAAAAACTAAATAAAAATTACATTGCTAGTAAAAATAATTTATTTTTTATAATTTAATAATTACATGTTACACGTAATTAACCCTTTTTTTGGAAAAATTACATACATATATACATATATATACATACATATATATATATACATATATAATATATAATATATATATATATATATATATATATAAATATATATATATATATAATATATATATATATATATATATATAATATATATATAAATATATATAATATATAAATATATATATATATTCTTCTCTTTAGGAAAAAATATACTCTTCAGAATACATATATTTAATATATTTTATACACAGATTGCATATATATATATATATATATATATATATATATATATATACATACATATATACATATATATATATATATATATATATATATATATATATATACATATATATATATATATATATATATATATATATATATATATATATATATATATATATATACATATAATATAACAAATATATATAC
>CM063504.1:152694906-152699906 GCA_032207245.1 Pardosa pseudoannulata | reverse complement strand
AGATTTTATCAAAGCCTACTGGAATTTAAGTTTGAAAATAATAAATAAGTAACTAGAGTTATTTTATTCTTTAAGCAATTTCCGAAATCCTAATTAAAAATTTTAATGCAGGGAAATTTAATTCAAAACCACAGTACTGTATATATCGAATGTCCAGGAAATGTCTCCATTGGCGATGAGTTACACATACACACACACACATATATATATATACATACATATATATATATATATACATATATATACATATATATATATATATATATATATACATATATATATATATATATATATATATATACATATATATACATATGTACTTATATATAAATATATATATATATGTATATGTATATATATATTATATATATATATATATATATGTATATAAATGCATATATATATATACATATATATATATATATGTATATATATACATATGTAAGTATATATAAAAATATATATTTATATTTACATATCATACTACAAGCTGTTCGAAAATATAACAAGTTATATTAATAAGACGAATTATAATTTCTTTCATAAATGTAAAGACAAGTAATTTTATTTCTATTGCACAAATATTTAAAGAAAAATGACGTATATAAGTAATGAGTATAGAAAAATATCAACACTAGATCTCACTAATGTTGATTAAAATTTTTTAGATAGTTGTAGGATTTATATAGTAAACAATCGCTCATTATATATATTTGATTTGGGTGAGACATAAACACAGTATTAGCATGTAATATAATAGAATGATAAAATCTTAAAATTCTCTTTGTTATCAGGACAATAGAACAGACTTTCATTTAAATGATGGAATAAGAAAAAAGTGTGCAAATTGAATAATTCCTCCAGTAAATCTAGTAAAATACTATAAAGCTTAATATAACCTTAAAGCTTATTTGAAACACTTTCTTTTAAATACAAATTCTCAAAAAGTTTTAACTGTTTCAGCACATGAAATTAAACTTATGTATTAAATAGTTCAAAAATATATTCGCTAAACCCTATAGATGTTAAAATAGCGTTCTCTTTTCATCATGTCCTTGTTCTGTAAACTATTTGTCATGCCTAAAATGTTTCTAAGGTGTGTTAATCACTATGCAAAATTTCTTCAAGTCCAGCCACTTCAGAAAACATATTTTTTCCTTAGTCTAAAAAATCAACAAATAAGTTATCTTTTAAAAAATATCAGCATTAATATCAAATATTTCTATAAACTATATTTGATAGAATATTTCCGGATGATATGTAGAGAAAAAAAATCTCCTGAGACATTGTAAATCCCCGAATGATGGAAATCTGACATTTTGGATTTAAACATGAGAATGCACAAACATTGTGTTTTAGTAAACAATTTAATGCAAACAATAGACTTATTTTAACTGTGTATACATAAATTGAGGTTAGGGAATAAAAACATTCCTATATTTTGTCGAATTCCCGAGTTTTATTCCTCGAGTTCACAGGCAATTTAAAACAAATCTGTTGTCCCATCAGATTTTAGAAACTCATTTTTTTTTTATCAATTTACTTTTAAACATATTTTCGTAAACTATGCAAAAAAAAGTAAAACTTGTAAAAGAATTTTGACTAATGTTCAGATATGATTGTCTTTTTGTATATATAAGGGTGTCTATAAAAGAACTCCGGGGTTTTGAGGCAAAATATTTTAATGAAATAAAAAACATACATACATGTTTTATACATGACTGGCAAGCTTACATTTTCAAGTTTTTTTTAACACTTAGTAAAGTTCTATAAACCCGTTAGTGGCACGGCAGAAGTCTAAACGGTATTCTATCTTCCCATGTCCTGGCGAGCATGTCTGTGGGGACGGTTGCCACACAATTGACTGTTCGTTCCCTGAGATGTTGGACATCACGAATTTTCTCTGCATACACAAGATTCTTGATATGCAGAAGAAAAAATCCAACGGAGTTCTGTCCACTTTCTCTGGAGACACACTCGGCCTACCCGGCAACTTTGCTTCAAAACATTCCCTGTTTCCTTAAATGCACTGAACCATTGACGAATGGTTTTGTCAGAAGGCGGGTTAACACCATAGTTACGTCGAAAGTTTCTTTGTACGGTAACTACAGATTTCGTTTCTATGAGCCAAGTAACACATTGATCCTTTTGTTGCGGAGTCGCAATCATTTCAAATTTCGCGACGTCATTTCAAGGTCAACGCCCTGCAGCGCAGCCAATAGTTGATACAAACATTCCCAAATGATATGAGTAAAACTTTTTGAGCTACTCTTTTCAGAGAAATCGACTAAATTTTGCTATCGTTTATAGTTAGTGAGATATGAATTTTTAAAACCCCGGAGTTCTTTTATAGACACCCTGTACATTATATTAAAAATTCTTATAAAAAATTCCTACAGACAGTTTTATGTTTCATGCAAAAGTTACAAATAATATCCAGTTACATGTAATAAAACGTACTATACAATTTATTTTTTACTTTTAAATAAGAAATAACGGAAAAATTGTAAAAACGAAACGCTTGTGTTAAGACCTCGTTAAAAATATATCCATTTTTATCATACCTGAATCTGTTTGGACTAGTTTAAGAGTTCAAAGGCTGTTATCTCAAATGGAAACTTATGGCTACAGAAACTGTCAGAATATGAGCCGATGGGCGCAAATTATGGTCGAAAGGTTTAACCCACTGAACGGACGCGTCGACAGCGAATTCCTGTTCGAAAACGGACATGTCGATCCCTTCTCACACTCGTATAACACACTTTTGAGGGGAAAAAATATTGCAAAGCGATAATAAATGAAAGAAACTAATTTTGAGTAACGGAACTCCTTTACCTTGCAGGGAAAATAATTTAAAAGTAGCCTGACAACTTTTAAACCGGCAACTCTAGTATGGTACGGTACGTTCCGTCTGGAATTTACGAAAAGGGGGACTGTTTTGAAAGGGAAAAAGGTGGGGAGGGTGGTCGGTGAATGGGTTAAGGGCTGTGGATGCAGGTGGCCAGAATTGGACGCTCGGTCCGAAACTTAATCCCAGATCGGGGGCGGATCTGTTTGAAAAGACAGGCTGCACCCGTGAGAAAACAGCAAGAGCTGCACCTGCAAGGGGCAATATGCGAAAAAAAAGACGCAAAATGTAGGTTAATATATATATATATATATATATATATATATATATATATATATATATATATATATATATATATATATATATATATCCCACAAGGAAAATATTTAATGAAGGGACATGAAAATTCTTCATTACAATATTATGATTGATTTTGACTTACATTACATTGACTTACACACATTCCTTGACTATACAAACAATGTATAGTCAAGGAATATTGAAAGTTTGTAGTTTTGTTCTAATGCAACGTACAACTCCCTCTACTGTTTAGGAACGCTCCCTAAAATGCAAACGGTCCTAAAACGATCCATAGGCACAATGTATTTCAATATGTTATTTTACTCATTGAACACTTCAGTACGATGAGTCAAGTACTTTTTAAATAACTGAAATAAATTTCTAAATCATAAATATTGTAAAAACGAAACGTTTGTATTAATATTTCATTAAAAATACCCATTTTTATCATGTCTCAATTCATTTGGACTAGTTTAAGTGTTACATCTGCAAGTACATAAAAGATAAATAACATTTGGTTTTACCTTCTATTTTAACCATCCCACAATTATATTATGATTGATTTTGATTTGGCATCTGTTCTACGTATATAGTTCATATAACCAAAAAGTGTATAGCCAAAGAATATTGAAAGTTTGTAGTTTTGTTCTATGGCAATGTATAACTCTCTCTTAAATATATATGAAAGAAAACATAAATAAAGATTGGCAAGAAGATTGGGATATTTGGGAAAAAGGAAGAGCAACCTATATATATATATATATATATATATATATATATATATATATATATATATATATATATATATATATAATGTCAAAAGTTGAACAAAAGTTACAATTCGAAAATAGCATTATAAACTATTTCATAACCGGTCATGGAAGTTTCCCAACCTACTTGTATAGAATTAGAAAACTACATTCACCAAATTGTAAATGCGAAATGGCAGGCAACCCTCAGCATTACATGCAAGTGAGATATAATCTCGTTTCTATGTTTATTAAAAAGTATGAAAATCAAACACAGATAGAATACATTAAAAGAATAGATAATAATTGCAATAACATTAAAAATTTAAAGGAAATTCATAATATATTAAATACAAACAACTTTTTTATACAAATTAAATTTTAAAATGAATGAAAATATTTAATAAAAATAGTGATAATTATAGAAAAAAAGTTTTTAATTTTAAGTCAATAATGGATTATTTAACTTTAAAATGAATAATGTCGAAAGGTTTTCCCCACCAACTTAGGCTTTCGAATCCCTAAACTCTTGTTGAATGTGGGTGTGGGTCATCTAACTACACCTCCCTCTACTGTTTAGGAACGCTCTCTAAAATGCAAACGTTCCCAAAACAAGCGATATACACTGTGAATTTCAATATGTTATTTTACTCATTGAACACTTCAGTACGATGAGTACTTTTTAAATAAGTGAAATAAATTTCTAAATCATAAATTCCAGGATTTTGGTATTTTCAATATAGAGGATTACATAATGGTCTGTAAAATAGTCTTCTGACCCATTTGATTCGTAAGTATGATTTCTCCTGTAAAAGCTTTGCTTGTCATTTCCTTTCATGAGAATAAGTAGAGTGTTCTGTTTCCGCTAGCGTCGTCCAGACAATTTATTTGACACGGAGGGAAACGGAAACTTTCTATCCCTTATTTATCATCTCTTCTTCTATTATTTCTTACTCCACTAATATGTATATATATATATATATATATATATATATATATATATATATATATATATATATATATATATATATATATATATATATATATATATATATATATATACATATATATACATATATATATACATATATATATATATATAC
>CM063504.1:152652406-152689906 GCA_032207245.1 Pardosa pseudoannulata | reverse complement strand
GAATATTTTAACACATTTGTATTGAACTGGAAAATATAACAAAGAATTTCAGATTTAACAGGTGTTAAAATTTCCACCATCCTCCTATTAATTATCCCAACATATAATGCAATTATTTCTAATATTAAATATAAAATGTTCTTTTTTTTAATTGCAGCAAATATTTCACAATTTATACGTATTTAAAATAATTGTGTTTGTACACATCTTATTCTTTTAAAGTTTATATATATTTTTTAATTTTGTAGATTATAAAACAAGTTAGATATACTAAATGTATTTTGAAAAGCAATATTTGTGTTATAAACGAGCCGTCACATAAATTTTATTCCTAGTAAATGTATATTTTCGTATTATATATTTCTATTAAAATGTTATATAAAAATTAAGTTTGTATCTATGATATTTAAAAATTATCCACAAATATGACACGATTATTTATTTTATCTAGCTGTATTTAAGTGCTTCCTACGGTGATTATATATTTAGTTAAAAATTTTGGTGATTTATATGGATTCATTTTAAAATATTATAAAATTTTAATATTTTAATATTATTTAAAATAATATTATTAAGTTATGTAAAATATTAGTGAAATGTTTTTAAAATATTATCAATTTTATTAAAAAGATTACTAAATTTGTTGTGTTATCACTAATCTTTTAAAACTAAGTACACGTAGGATTAAATATATTTTAAGCATACAATTAAAGACTAAAAAGGTATTTAAAAAATTGTCAAAAATATCTCAAAAATAACACAAAGTTAGCTGTAGATCAATAAAATGATTTAACATTTTATTTACCTAATTTAAATATTGCACTACGTATTACATATCATTTGTAATCCTTTATTATCCCTTATATAATTATTGTTCTATATATTAAAAATCCTTTTATGTTTCTAGCTTTACAGTTTTAAATATATATAGCAATGGAAGTTCATATTATTCTAGAAAGTTGTATAAAGTAATACATTAATTATGAGAATATATAATTAAGATGAAATTAAAATTAGATTTGACTGCAGTAATACATGTGTATTTATTCAAAGAATGGATAAATTTTAAATTAATGTCACAGGAAAGAATAACCTTTTCATTATTATTTCACCTACCATCTCTATTACTTTACTACTGATATTACTTTCTCAATATTTACAACATGCAGTAAAACCTCTTTTTAACGATCCCACGATACAACGACCCCTTCGTTAAAACGACCATCTTAAAAAGTCCCAATTATTTTACCATAGGAATAATGTTAGTTTTGAATCATTACAACGACCCCAAATGTATTATTTTTCGTTAGAACGACCGCCAATTTTAGTCCACAGAACTCATGAGCAAGTGGGCTATTTCAAAATTGTTGTACTGTGCTGCATCTTCAAGAAAACTGTACTTCTCTTTTTGTGTTTGATTAAAGGAGGGGAGGGGGCTTGACGAAAAGGAGAGAACTATATCTTCAATTATCTTTTGATGAGTTTGTTGCGGTAGATTAAACTTTACAGTGCTGCGGAGAAAATTTGAATGAGGACGATTTTATTGCCCGTATTACCGGAAATGAAGAAATCTGCGATTCCGACAACCGAGAAGAAATCATCCAAGCTTTTGAAAAAAGTGAATGCGAAAAAGAAGCCTTCAATGCAATCAATGCCTTTCATCAATATTTTGAAGGACAATTTAATTCTGAAGATTTCCTTCAAAATCTAACAGATATGGAATCAGTGATAATGAAAAATTCCCAAATGAACTTGAAACAGGCGTCAATCAAAGACTTTTTTTCCAAAATTCAGTAATGGAAATACAAATAAATTTGAAGTGTTCTCTAGGTATGCACTGTTGCATCTTTTCTTTGCTCAATTTTTTTATTATTTCTTTTTCAATTCGTTACAACGACCATATGATGTTGCTCCCACATGGGTCGTTATACCGAGGTTCTACTGTATTATAAAGTGTCCTGATTTAGAATTTTCAACGGATATAATTTTCGAAATAACAGAATATGAAAATAATGTGTTTTAAATTACTTTAAAATACTATTATTAATGGCAAATTTCTGACTACATTTCCATTGCACATCAAGAATTTTTTTTTTAAATATTGGTCGGAGGAGGAAGTTTCTTGACAGAGTTGCAAATGCTGTGCGAAAAATATGCAGTGAAGGAACATCTGCAACAAATAATCAATAAAGCTTTAAGCAACTATTATTTTAAGTTTAAACGTGGTTGTTGTCTTATGCCACTTGGTCAAATCAAGCTCGATATGAGCTAGATGCTATTCGATTTAGGCGCCTTTCGTTCGAAAGAGCACCTCAAGGGTGAAAGTACGACTTATGCTAGAGAGGGTCCTCGTAATTTTGAAGCAGGGACCAAACAGAAGATCCACTGACTTGGACTGCCACCTCCAGAGGTGTTGATTCAGAACAAGGAGGACATTGTGACCATCGAACATATTTTACGTGTTCCAGTCACCTTTAACGAAAAAGCGGGTCTTAGACCGGCTCGGTTTCTGAACCCACAACCTCTTACTTACGAGATCGCTGCCTTTGCCGACTGAGCTACCGCGGATCACAGAAAGCCTGAAACCAATTTATATAAATATATTGATGACACATTAAATTTTCCAGCATATTTATTACACACAAAAGAAATAGATTGGAAACAACTCTGCTATCGTAAAAATACAGCCAGTATCAAGGCAGAAGACACTTTAAATTCGTTTAAGATAAACGAGAATTGTTTCTTTTCTTATAACAAATCCTCTTTAAAAAGCACGTACATATGAAACACTGTTGTACGTATAACACAATTTGGCATATCAGAAACAGAGTAGGAAGGAAAAGAAAATTAAAAAAATAAAATAAAAATAAAATAAACTGCTAGAACACTAGCGACAGACAACATGCGATTGAAACTTTTTCATCCCTAGATTTCATCTTCTTTATTTTGAGTAAAAACAACAACGAGGTACTGTGTTATTTTCAGACCAAATAAAATAAAAAAATAGAAAGAGATTTAGAGTGAATTGGAAGCAACAAATAAACTCTTTCTCTTTTTCGTATAGGCCTTAAATTTCGAGTGTTGAACACACACACACAAAATATAATTTTCCTGGAGGAAAACAGATCAAGATATCCTGCAAAGAAAGGCAAAAGATAAACTGCTTTGGAGATATGAAATACTAAATTAAAGTGTTGGTAGTAAGGTATTGTAAGAGATCTAGAATAATGAATGGGGAAAAGGAATAATTTTGGAATAAGCTTTAAGGCTTACATATTGATATTATTACACACACACACACACACACACACACATATATATATATATGCACATACACATATATATTTTTTACTTGGGGTTTTGCTATAATTTTTTAGTGTAAATGAGACAATCATCAAGTGAGTGCTTTGATATTATTAGTCTGGACTCTAGAACAGTTTATTTCTCTGCTTCCTTGAATCTCAACGTGCGATTTCGTACAATTCACTAAACTACAGTGTATCTCATAATTGCGTAGAGTTTACCGTAGAGTATTTATCATTACCGACTGTGTGTAAGTCATGATTTACGATCAATTGTGTGTATCTCGTCTGTCTTTGGATACGAGGTTTAAATTATTGTTCCTGGTATTTCTATTTATGTAAGGAAGATGTAGAAATAATCCACAAGCTTGTACAAGCTTTAATATTGGATATAATATAGTGGATATAATATAAAGGATGTGGTAACATGCCTAATTGGTGACAATGAAATTTCTATACAGCCAATTCATCGTCAATACGTTGTCATTAACAATTCGGCAATCATGTAATAAAATTTTCTAAAATGCCCTTGTAAGGTAATCCGAAAAATCGAAATGGGGTTATAATTGTAAGCAAGGGAGAGAAAGCTTTCTTTTTAGGTAAAATGCGTATAAATTCATATTTTTCCGTTCTATTAATTTCTACCAGTGCCGCAAAGTGCTTTACGCATCTAAAATCAGTTTTTATATAAATTTCGAATAAAAATTAACAAAATGCATAGATCAGATTAAAGATAAATTTTTAGAGAGAATGTATTAGCAGGGAATAAAAAAATATTTTATTGCGTGTTAAAAAATTTATAAATATTGTTATTAATCATTCTACAACTGCTTTTTTTTATCATTTCACAATTTAGTATGTTTTGTTCTTCGAATACAACGATAAACAGTGTCAGAATTTTGATATTTAAAGAAAAAACTGTGAACAAGTGAAGAGTTATTATTTTTAAAAATTTAAGTGTCAATAGTCCAATACAATTTTCCATTTCTTTGTTTCCCTCAAATCATTTGCGTTTCAGACATATATTAAATTCTTTAGATGGTGCACCTACAGTGTGTTGGCGATCATTGGTAAAGCAGTCAAAAGCAGGACAACAATAAGGTACTAAAGACTAAACAATAAAATGTTTGTTTAACACAGTCCAGTAACACAAAAAACTGAGAAATGATGCTAACATTTCATTTTACATCAAGTAATTAGGGGTATCTTTTATTGTTAAAAAACAGTCAGTGTTTTCCCTATTGGAAATTTTATAGGTATACTCTTCCTTTAAACGTAATGTGTTTCCTAATTCATTAAAACCTAAAAATTCTCAAGAATAATAAGATATTCCCGTATCAAACTGTAATTCGTGGTCAGCTTTGCGCAACAGATCCTGGTTTGGACCTCGTGTTGCGAAGTATTTGCCGTAGTGCTACAAACCAAACCAAACATAAAAAGACTGCTTTTAGCCAAACATTGAGGTTCATTTTTTGATCGATGGAATATTTTCTTCGGTTGAATACTTTGCATAAGTTGTTTTAAGTGAAGATATTCAGAAAAGACTTTCACAGGCTCTTTTGTATTTATTGGAAACAATTAACTATCAGGCTACGACAGACCTTAGGAGCACATAACACGCAATGCTCTACTTCGACGATTTTTTCAATAACTTCGTGGTTAAGTGATATGGAAATATTTTCAACAATTACTAAAAAAACAAGATGGCCGAGTATAACAGAAAATTGGTGTTTTAGGTTTGACTGCATGCTGCGTGTTCTTTTTCGCCTGTACGCACGTGATGAGGTATACAGCAGTAAGGTGAAGCTAATAGTGTGTTCACGTGTATGCATTTTCATATTTAGCAATTAGAAAAAAAAATGCAAAATGAGAATAAAGAATGCACTTAACTTTACGGAGTTTGAGAGAGCTTGATAGGAATTGCAATTTGGGAAACTTATTATGGAAAAGTAACTAGAACGCCGATTAAATTATAATTTCGAATCCAAAAAAAGAACCAAAAATCACAAGGATTGTCCTCTACCTCACATGATGCGTTTGGCATAAAAAGTAAATTTAAGTGAATAAAAGTTTTATGCTAAAAAGAAATTATGTGCAAGTTTGGTTTAAGTACGAATATTTTAAAATAGTATTCTTAAACTAATTTATTCAATTTTATTTCAAACAAGTGATTCTTTACAAAGAAAACAAATGCTTAAAATAGGCTGAATTCTGTAAACAACTGCATTATACTCTGAAAAATAAATTACAATTTAATTTTTTGGACGTTTACGTTACAAATCTGTTTTGTAAAATTATCAACTTAAAATTGTCGCTTTTATACATATATACATTAAATATATATAAGTTAAATACATTAATTAAATAATTAGATAAAACTTTTTTGAATATTATATCAAATCTTTAAATATGTTTCTTAATTGTCCGTCCAGAGATATTTACTTAAGTTTAACCAAAGACTATTAATATACAGTTAATATGCTCATCCATTTTAAATTTCGATTTCGTTTGGGTTATTGAAATTCAATTTAAAATGAAAAAAGTTTAGATGATTCATAAAAATTCTATATACTGAAATTTCTCGAATAGTATTTAAAACAATTTACAAAATTATATTTATATATATTTCAGTATATCTAGATATGTTTAGTAATATGGAAAGTTCGTTGAAAAAAATATTAAAAAAGGGAAATTAAAAATTAAGAATAACTTTAAAACTGTCAAAAACTACATATCTCTAAGTTAATAATATATACAAAAACGCTTTATACCGGCCAAAATCTGCCTAAAGATATTTTATTATAAAATTTTCTTACCGAAGCACAAATATTTTTAAAAACATATAGAATGGGAAACAAATACCTCGTTCAGAAAACTAAAATATAGGAGAAAAAGCAAAATAACATTTTTTATTCAATAGAAGAACGTATTGTACTCTATTTTGGAAAAAAAAGAAACGACATATGTGTTGCTAAACATCTTTCCATAGAGAAAATAAACAGTTTTTGAATGGTACGTATTTTTCTGAAGAATTCATAAATGTAGAATTCCTGGCACATGGAGCGAAATTTTAAAAGAAAGGATTTTTTTTATTTTTGAATAAGAAGGATCACGTAATGAATTCCTTTTATTTCTTTTATTATGTGAAATTTAAAAACAATTATATGTTCAGTATTATTTTATTAAGTAATAATCAAGAATTGAAAGGTTTAGTAGTTGGAAGAGGCTGCATAATACAGAAAACAGATATTGATTTTAGATATATTTTACTTTTATAGTACCCATCTGGTCAACAGAGAGGCTAGTAAGTTCACCTACACCACTGCGGGGCGCTTGTTCAAATCCTCTATAAGTCTTAGTTGCCTTTATGAAATGTAATCCGTATTTCACCTAAAGTGGAATTCGATCTCGAAAAGAGAGCAGTAGTCTTTACCTTCGTCTTTGAAGTGGTCTGCATAGAAATAAATTATGTAAATTCTATGTTTTATTCATCACTTTGTGCTTGTTTCTTTTACATTAGTTTGCAGAGGAATTATTTGCTCTAGGGACATCAACAAAAAATAAATTGGTTTGATTTATAGGGCTATGGTCTATACTTTTGCAAAGAGGGCTAATGAGATTGGGACCTACTGCTTAAAGTCGATTCCGAACAGCCTCTAATATCCATGCCACAGTGGGATTCGGACCCACGAATTTCGGTACCGAAGATCAGCTCTCTGACCATTCAGCCATCGTTCTGCCAAGATAAGTTATATAAAAACACTAATAATACATTTTACATCTATATTTGCTTCTTTAGAAATGTGAGACACGGATTTCATTCTACGTATTGTTTTTGAGATCTCAATTCAATTTGAATCCACGTATTAGGTCTGAATTTATGAGAGATATGTAGAAACTTTTTCTTAAGCTATAATTATAATTTTAATTTTGAGCTTTATAAGCGATTAAGAGTCTCTTGATGTTATATAGATATAGAGTCCTTGAATAAGCCACTACAAATCTGTTTTTTTAAATATCGGATTTTCCCAAAAAGATTTAAATGGATTGGTGTTTTGGACTAATATGTTTGCAACTTACTTTTAAATAAATTCTCACCAGACCAAGATTTACTGCTAAAAGGGATTATAGACCTTAAAAAGGGCATAATTTAATTAAATTTATAATTTTTTAAAGTTAAATAAGTCATACGAATAGTTATCAATTTAAAATTTTCAAATGACATCATGGAAAAGTTTTGCTGTATAACGAAGAGAATTTTTGATTCGTCAAGAGTGTTACTGTTCAAAATATAGCAACACTGCTGTAAAAACTCTACGCAACTAAATGTAAGAATGTCTACTATATCATACTTAAGCTACATACCTACCTTACCTCTCAGCAAAAAGACTCGTTCTTGATACGTCAAGCGAATGGTTGGAGACTGGAAGAACATATCCTTTTGTTAGCTTGCAGTAAGTGTTGTCAGGATGTTTTCAAACAAAAACAATGATTTTGATTTAAAATTGAATGTGCTATAGGTCGTACAGCACGACAATGTCATCTAGTGCTAAAAGAGGCCTGTGGGGATTCTGCATTATGGAACTGTTGCAAGATGGGCAAAAGCCTTCAATGAAGTACTCTAAAATGGGGCAGACATGCGTGGGCCAAGTCGTCCATGTGTCAGCGAAGCAAAAGTGCATATTGTTGCAGAACTAATGGACAGTTATAGACAAAAAATGATTCTTGAGCTGGCCCGCAGACAGGATTTGAACATACGACTGTGCTGCATATTCTAAGCCTTTACTTAATTCCTGAGATGAAGGAACCACTTTGTGGTATTCAGTGGTCTTTGTCATTGTTCCAGAGATTCTTGCTGCAATAGACCGTCCATTCGAACTATCAACAGAACAGGCGCTGATACAGGTGTTCTAGGACTTTTTTCATCTCTGGAAAAGTGGTTATACATAATCCTGGTGACTTTATTGAAGGAGTGTAAAACATGGTGGCAAGAATCACTTTTGTATTCCCTCTAAATTAACTATTAAAGTTCCAACCCTCGTATAAATTTGTTATTTTCTTGATAGTTACTGTATGCCCTTATTTAAATTCCAAATTTTATTTTAAGGTTAATCCATAAAATGGTATAAACAGTCCCAAAGAATAAATGCAAAATTAGAGCTTGTATAAGAATCCTTTTTACCATAGCATTCCTAAAATGGTGTATGTTTATTTATGTGTATGTGCAAACATTTTGAAGAAGTTTTATCTGTTCTTTTACATCGAAAATATTTACTGAACCACAGTTTTCTATATTTTTCTACCATTTTCTACGAACGCGCGGAATCCGAAAGAAATGCATTGTTTGGGGCTTTATTTCAAAATCTCGGAATTTTTTTTTTCTGAATATTTTCAACGACGTTTCAGGCGGTTCAAAATTCCTGTGGCTTCGAAATTTTTCACCGCTTGATTTCCCAATATTTCACTTCTTGTTATGTCACTCATGGGGAAGGATTTTATTCCTTTTTGGGAAATGCTGGGCAAAGGGGAAATATTTCGTAAGTCAGTATATGAATCGTACGACCTCTCTATACCTGTGGAATAAAATGCTCAGGAGAAAACTAAGAGAGCATAAATTTATAAACCAGGAGGAACCAGTGGAATATTTTATGCTTCTTAAGTAGGAACACAACTTGATTTCTGAAGTGCAGTTGCTTCATATGCATTATGAATATTTTTTGGTCAACGAATAAGAGTGACTTAAAGAAAGTGTAAATATTTTAAAATAATTCAGATATAGTTAACATATATTCATTCAGTTTATTCCCACACAGCAAATTTGTAACACACACACATATATGTATATATGTATATATATATCTATGTATATATATATATATATATATATATATATATATATATCTATATATATATATATATATATATATATATATATATATATATATATATATATATATATATATATATATATATATATATATATATATATATATATATATATATATATATACACGGAGAGAGAGAGAGAGACCTATATCTATATCTATAAATATCTATCTATCTATTTATCTCTCTCTCTCTCTCTCTCTCTATATATATTATATATATATATATATATATATATATATATATATATATATATATATATATATATATATATATATATATATGTATATGTGTAATATGTTAAGGTTAATATGCTTAAACTCTCTTAAAAATTCTTCTCCTTCCCATTCTTATTCCTCCAAATCTATTTTCCCAGCCACAAAATAACTTATCTAAATGAGTGTAAGCTGACTTAAATATCTTTTGGCAGTCTGTCAAAGCTAACTCTGAAATAAATGCTAATTATCTGTTCACTCGCCACATTTTTACGACGGTATCAATAAAATAGCTCATTCCTACAATAATATAAGTTCCTATCTGATTGTTAATATTGCTGATTAAGCTACTTCTTCTGGAAAGGAATTCCTCTCCGCGTCTCGCTTTTGGACATAAATTTGTAAAAGTAAAATATTTTCAAAATCATTCTATCTTCTGCCTTTGATAGAGTAACAGTTTGTTCTCGTATCTGTGATATAAAAATTTAAGTTCCACTTTAGACTTGTGCTGCTTCTGTTAGAATTGAACGGCCAGACTGCGTCATCATTAATAGCACTTAGATTTCTCCTCAGTTTCAAGTAACCGGCGGATTAAACAGCGCTGGTTTACATATCTATGTATCTATATAATTTGTATATGTGTTCTAATTCAATGGAGTCAACAGTCATTGATGGTAAGGAAACAGTCCGAAGAAAGTTATGGTGTGTTACAAAACGGAAATTCATTTCATTTTATTTACGGGTTTAATTCATAAACGTTCAATGTGTTATTCATTAAAAAATTTACAATTTTAACTGCTTGTTTTTTGAAGTGTTGTCCCTATAACAATATTGGTTTAACAGGAAATAGTGCAACCTAAGCACAGACAAAAATACCTTTATCCTAAATAAGATTTTAAGAATATGCATAAAATTTACTTACATGAGAATTTTATAAGCAATTGTTTTTGTTTTCTACGTCAATAGTGGTTTTTCAAAATCTTGATTATTTAACGATAATATAAATATAGGTGCAGTTAAGTCTGTCTAAATTGTGATTTTATGATTGAAAAGTGCATTGTTTGCTTTTTTAATCGTTTCATAATTGGCTTTTTTGTTTTTATGCTTTTTAAAGGTCTTAATTTTCAATTTTAAAATCTTTTAAATTATAATCTTCAGAAGTTCCCGGACATATAGATATTATTATTTTTACTTTATCTTAAATAGAGAATCAGCTGTAATGAATTAATTTGTTTGTGTTTTGTGTTACGTTTTCACAGAAATATAATTTAAAATACTTTTCCTTAACATTTAATATTTAATATTTTGTTATATCAATTCATTAAAATGTTATATCATTGTATATCAATGCTATATCATTGTTATATCATTCATTGAATTGATTAATTTTTTTGTTTAGCTTATGCTCGCAACATCTTACAATCTACGCCTAACAGCTTCGTGTAGTTTTTATATTAATGTAAGTACAGGCATATTATGACAAATTATATTAATTATTGTTGTGATAGGTCAAAACTTTTAGTATTAAAATCTAAGAATCTTAAGAATCTAAGAGTTTTAAGTTGTTATCTGAATTTTAAATTTATTGGATTTATAATGTAAAATTTCAGTATTATCATTTATATTTGTGAATCATTTATTATAAGTGCAAAATGTATTATGAATGCCAAACATTTTCCAATATTTGACACCTTTTTCAGTTTTTTAAACAAAGAATAAACAAGATCCAGTTAAAACAAAAAGTAAATTATACTACTTAGAAAGGCACTATTTTAAATAATAAACGATGCAATACTAATAGATATAATATTTCTCACCTTATATAGCTGAAGAAAAGAACTTAACTGAAATAAGTACCAGTCATAATATAAAGTATTCACAGGATGAAAGTGGACTTACAAATCTAAATATTATTGTTTTTATTAAATGTGGATGAAAATCTAATATGCTATTAAAAATTCATTTATGGAATGTCCATTAAACTGAATGATAAAATATTAACTTTGAACTACTAATAAATATGATTCGCGTGTAAATAAATTTATTAAAAATGCCTAATGAGCACTTTTTCTCCAAAATATTGAGATATATTTTAGGTTATTGCTAAGTTGATTTCATAAGCATACATGAATATAATAAAAGAAATATAAGGATATTTAACATATTAAATTTTAATGGGCAAAATATCTCTAAGAAATCTTTGAAGATATAAATGTTAATATTATTGTTTTCTAAATGCATTAATTTTAAATGAATTTTATTCAATACTGTAGAAAATAAGTACAGATAAATTTAAGTAAAGATAACAAAGTCAGAAATAGAACTTAAATGTTTTAAATATTCATAAATTACCCCAAAATCTTGGTTTTGAAAGAAAAAAGTTTAACGCTAATAATTATATTGATATTACTAATTGTGTAGTATTTTGTGGCAACAATTTTATTCAAGAGAGAATAGTTGATAGGAAAAATCTCATTTTGTTTTGTTATGTTTAGTTGTATTTCATTAATTTATAGAACTGAAAAATTAAATTGTCCTTGTTTCGGCCAGGAGATTATATAGTGGCGCTTTAAAAATAAGAAAGATAAAGTAAAAAAGCTTCAGTATTAGCAAGAAAGCTCTTTAAAGACAATCCAAGATATACAAAAACCATTTATACTTTCTCAATAAATCCCCATTGGAACTATAAAAATCAAGCGTGTCTAACGTATAGTTTTTAAAAGAATTACATGTGCCAAATCAGAATCAAACGTGAAAGTGAAAGACAAAGTAATCAAACTTCTAAACAAACAACATCAGATTGGAATTTTCTCCTTCTCAGATTTCATCTCCTTTGTTTTAAGTAAAAAGAAAACAATAGCAATGCACAGAATTATTTTATGACCAAATGAAAAATATATATATAATATATAGGGAGCAAGAGCAAATTGAAAGAAACATATAAATCCTGTTTCTCTAATAAGGATCTTAAATTTCGAGTGTTGAACAAAAAATATTTCATTTTCCCGAGAAAATATAAAAAAATCATCGTCCTTAAGTTAAAAAATAAACTGCTGGTAAATATGAAACACTAAATCAAAGTGAATGATAAACTTTTCTTACTTACATCTATAGTTCCGTTTAGTAAAATTTTATTTATTAATAGTTCCTATTTTGGAAATATTTAGTAATATTAAATTTAGAATCATTAGAAATATTTATTAATATTTTGTAAATATTTAGTTTATCAAAGTCGTCTTTTATTGTATTATAGACTTCTGTTAGTCATCTTGACATTAAATGATTTAAAATGATAAGAAAACAAAGTAGATTTAAAATTTACACATTTCGACAGTATATATATATATATATATATATATATATATATATATATATATATATATATATATATATATATATATATATATATATATATATATATATATATATATATATATATATATATATATATAGATAGATAGATAAATAGATACATGCATACATACACATATATATGTAATTTAAATATTTTCAAAAACAATTTTTAAACAGTATTTGAAATACATTTCTCAATTTTCATTTAATCTTTATATAATTAATAACATTTATTTGTTTAGTATTTAGTTTGGTGAAATAATATTATTTGCATTAAAAGTGGGCTGCATGAAAAATTTTCATAGATGAATTATTATCAAAACTATATTTCTAAAAAAAATAAAGCAAAGTTGAAAGCCTGTTAAGTCATTCATTCCGCTAATTGGTGAGATAAATGCCTCTCATGGGCACACCTTCTTTACATATATACGGGTATTTTGAACTCAAAGAACTAGAGTAGCATTCTTTACATATTACCAGTAATCTCTATCTTACTTCTGTAACTGCAAGTGATAATCTGTATTAAAATGTGTGGAAATTTAACATATATTCATGCCGATGAAAAGGTGTCTATAATAAAAATGAAATTCCTTTGTAAGATTTTTGTTTATAAAAAGCAAGGTTTTCAAACCAATGCAATTTGTTTGAAACAAATGCATTTAGTGCCTTTCCTTGGAAACTGCGTACAGTACAATAAAGTAAAAATATATCATAAACTTAAAAATATTAAATATTTAATAATATATAAGCATTTTTACTAAATAATATAATTTGCGAATGTGCGAATATTATCACATTTATGTTTCTTTAATTATTCTTTTTAAATTTCTCGACTATTCGATATTGCTGATACATAATAAAAAACGATTATTAACAATATAATGCACTTTTAATAACGCGCTAAATAATATTGTTTTTTTAAAAAGTAAGTTCCAGAAGTCACTACATTCTGTAAAATTCCTAATTCTGTTAAATTTCGTGTTTTCTATTATAATTCACGAATTTATCAAACTTTATAATCATATGTGAAAATATATAAAAGTTATTTAATAAATGCAGACTCAATAAAAATTTTTCCTCCGACCAACTTAATTAAAATTTGGATCGTTGGATACGAATCATCGTTACTCAAATATTTCTTCAATCTAGTGAAGAAATTAGATAACACTCATAACTTAAAATCATACAATGAACAGTTCAAAATGATAATTCAACAAATTAATCCAAAGGTTAAACACGACTCTAAACTGTGTTAGGATATTTAGATTAAATACCATTGGTCTACAGCTCTGGTTCTCAACGGGGACGATACCTCCCCCCGGAGGCGGTGGGGTGATGCTGGGGGGCATCGAACTTGCTTCGGGCAGTAGAGCGGCGATGTGATCAAGTTTTGGATCTCAAATTTAAATTAAAAAATATTAAATAAATTTATTACGTTAATTATATAATTTACACTATTTTTAGCAGCAATAAAACAAATTTACGCGGTGGTTTCAGAACCAGTTACTTCCATTTCCTATGTTCTACGTGAAGTTGGGCCGACAGTCAGGAAAATATATTTAATCAACAGCATTATTTTGGTTTTTTTTGGAGCGCTATGGTGTGCCTTTTTGCAACACCAGGGTTATTGATACCTACTACATACAGCCAGTTACGAACGGCTACGAACATTCAGTGGGATTTGAACCCACGAACTCCAAAACCGAAGTTCAGTGCCTTAACCATTCGTTTGAGCTTTGCTTCAGCGTGTCTCAGCAACAAAAGTTTTATTTGTAACTCTATTGAATAAAATTACTTAAATATTTTGCCTGTTATAGTTGAGAACTTCTCCTACCCTTCACTTTAAATTACGGAATTTTTTACAAATATTGGCGTTGAACACATTTCAGCTCCCTATATGGGCGGTAGCTTTAAAAAGGTTGAAATTCACTGTCTATAGCATACCAATATCACCAGTACCCTTGATACCATTCTCCTGGAACACTGGGTTCCGTCAAATTCTAAGCAAGGGATGGAATGATTTGTACTATAATTTTAGTAACTGCAAACAGTATTTCCAGGGTTAGTTTAAGAACACGGTAGTCTGAAATGAACATTAAGTTTCTTAATAGCTATTTTGGGGTGGAAATATATTTTATTATTTTTGGACAATAATCCAAACAAATACCGGAGACATATACATTTTTTTAATAATTTCACCACCATTCTGAATGGAGCTGTGTATTTTCTATCGCTCTACAGGAAATAAATTATATTAGAACTCGGGCTGAAAGAGAAATATACTCACATTAAATAGCAATTAAATATTTAAATAAATATTGTATAAAATTCGTTCTTTAATTTCCCCATTTCAGAATTTTTTAAGTTAAGGAAAGAAAATTGTTCCTAAATATCTATCTTTTCTAATTTGAAGTGGAATTATTATATACATATATTTGGTTTAATAATACACAAAATTGTGTTTGTAATTAAACCATAGGTGTAAATGATTAGCCCTACTCTTGAAATTTACATTAATTTCCCTTAGTTTAATTTAGTATCTTATATAAAAGTATTTAATTTGCGGCAGACTGAATAGGCCTTTTAGAAGAACAAGAAATAACCCATGGTTTATAGATTTCTCGTAGTAACTCTAGGTTAATTTGTTGTTCAAAAGCTAGTTAAGGAATAGCAATTCAAAAATACACGCTTTCATGCCTAAAGACATATTTATGCTTATGTATGTAGCCTCCACACTATGGGCAATTGTTCACCACTTCCTGATGGTGACCTTGATCGATGGTTCACGGGTTGCATTCACACGCTGGGCCACTAAATGAGCCGAGTACGTAGATTCATCCGCATGGTATTAGCATAGGGTACACTTTAGTTGCGCATCTGGCTGCCTTTTACCTTTGGAGAAAAACAACCTCCTAAGCCATTGCTCTCCAAGGCTTTTCTATCGTCTATCACCATCGACCACGATAAGCCATACCCCCTCCTGACGGAGGTAATGGCTTGAAGTAGACTATAGTGTGGAGGGGTCTTATGAGAATTGTATTCGTTTATACTCATCAATTGACTTTTTAGAAGAGCGAAGGAATCCTTTTTTTAACCCTTTAACTGTCAAATTATTTTGATGATTTGGGTATACAATTTGTCAAAATTTTTTATTGCAAAACTCAAATGTTTACTACAAAATAAATTACACTTAGAAGTTAAAAATTTATATTTTGAAGTACATGATATATATTCGGGTATAACAATACGATGCATTAATAAAAAATTACCCCGAGTAATACTCGGGCGTGACATTTTCGAACAGCAGTGCTGTGCCCGAGATAATCTCGAGATAACAGTTAAGCCCGAGATAACAGTTAAAAGGTTAATGTTCACAGAATGTTTTAATAAGTTTTAAGTACCTTAAAAAACTTACAGCTAAAACTCATCAAATTTATATTTAGATTATATTTTTTAATCCTGTTTAATGTTTACCGATACTAAACTGGATAATTTTCTGATGAAGCAATTCAAGTTATGTAGAGCGAGCAATCGACGAAATATTTCATATTATTCTCCTATAAAGAGTTAATGGACTCAGTCGAGGTTTATAGTTAGAGAGAATAAGAGCTTCTTAATAAAAAAATGAAAAAACATATGTTAAGATCTAAAGAGAATTAAAGAAAGATAATTAAGTCATTTTCCAATTCTCTTCCTTACTTTCCTTTATAAAATACATAAAGAACCCCCAAAGGTACGAACGTTTCAGTTTGAATTTTTATTTTTATCTTTAAAACTTTATATTCTTTATTTTCGTAAAAAAGTCTTTCACCTGTAAAGAAGTAAATTTACTTTTTTTTTCAAAAGAAACGAAATAATTCCGTTGTATTTTTTCTGGATTTGCATATTTATGAGCTTAATGAATGGGAAAGTTATTCGATGCAGAAAATCTAAAATGATCTTTTTTAAAAATATACATAGCTGTAACATGTACCCTTGTAATTTTGGCTCCCTGTATATCCGTTTTAAGCATTCTGACATTAAAATGAAAAGTATAGTATAAAAAACTACCGTAATTTATTATGCTGCAGTTGTCTTGTCTTCTTAAACTACCTATGTAAGATTATAAGAACATTGCTTATAAATAAGTTCTTTTTGTGCATTTGGAAGAGCATTGATTCCTGAAACTCCAAATTCTTGAACTCCAACCCGATTAATTGAATGATGCGAATGTACGCCTTGGAGTTAATTTTATCTTTCCTTCCAAAACACGTAGATACTCAAAGATAGTTTTATTGTATAGGAAATAATAAGGCGAAATATATCTAAGGGACAATCTAACTATGACCCACAACAAATTAAAAATCACGATACATTTATAACGTAATAAATTACTATAAGAAAATTTATTGTATACTATTATATATAAGTTTATCCCTAATCGGTACCCACTTATGTTTAATTATGTAAATAATATTAATTTTATTTAAAAATTGGAAAACTTAAAGAGAAATGTGAGAGGACAAACTATGCTAGAAGAACACAATATAGATGTGTTAAGAGTGCTCAATTGAGAGAAAAATCATTATATACTCCATGTAGTAACAATATTGTTACGAATTTGTTAGTGAACTTTAAATTTAACATGGGACTCTATGGGTATTTCGCTTTTTGTTAAAGCTTAACACGCCAGTCTTTAGTGTACTGGGTCAGTTAATTTTACTACCATTAGTTGTATAGACTCCCTTGTCCATATATCATTTAATTTGGTCAGGACATTTAAATAATGGCTATCATCAAGATTACTTTTAAATCCGATTGACTTAGCAAGTTGAACTAGCAAGAATTAAATACTTTTCTATACATAATTTCTTCTTAAAGTAGACCAACAATAAATTATTTTTAGTTAATAATTGGTTTTCTATAAAACATCTTTAATATATTAGGCCAGTTTAATTTTGCTACTAACAATTCTAGAGACTGGAATAAGTGAGAGACTTAACTTGACTTGGTCACTCTATTTGTATTATTATCTATCATCAACGTAACAAGTTGAAATCGATGTATTTAGAAAATTCTCAATCCCAGCAAATAAATTATATTTGATGCTTAAGTTCTTCTTTTAAAGTTGACAGACAGACAATAGAAATCCTTTGATTTATAAAAAAAGTAACCTAAAGCAATAAAAAACTTAAACACATACAACTATATTTACCTTCTTCGATTCTATGTTTTATTATAATTTTTAATAACTTTGTTAAATTTATCTAATTACTGGGAATCCAAACGGGATCTTTCTATCACAGAAACTATAATTTTTAAATTAAGTTAGGAAATACAGCTATGTGGAACACTTTATAAAGTTGTATTGACCTAAACTAAACAACTCTCCACTTGATGCGATTTATAAAGTTTTCGAATATATTTTCTCTTGAAACAAATGAATTATTCTCTATCCAGCAAGTTTTGAAACAATGTATTTCAGATATTATCATAAAATGTTTACAAATAAATTAATTTTAAAAACCAATTTATATCTGTTCCGAAAATAAATTTCGCCACAAACATTTTCCACTTTTATATAACTGCATTCAAATTTCCGATTTTCGTAGAACTATAACAAATACAAAGTAAATTTATTTAATAATACCCTATGCTAAAGTATAACTATATAACTATAGCAAAACCCTATGCTATAGTTAAGAGTATACAGTATAGCTGGCTCATTAAGTGATTCTTCTAGGGTAAACACAAAAAGAATATTTTCCATTCAGTATTGGATTACTTGATATTTATTATTAAGGTGTTATTCTGTGATAAAATAAGTAAAAGTCTAAATCTAAAACTAATATTTTTTCATTCTCAGGTTTTTATTTTTTAAATGTAAGAGGAAATTAGAAATAAAATTTCATTTTCATACAATTTTATTTCCTGGGAGAAAGAGAAAATTTTTTTTTTAAATATTTCTATATACCTGTTAAAACACTTGCTGTTCTAACGACCTTGATGTGTAAAGGTCTTAAAACTCATAGTTAAGTGCTATCAATTATGTGGACGATAGGCTAGTATTATACTAAGCATTTAGTGACTTGGACAACTTACTATTCTTCTAAAACCTCAAGTGTCTTCAAATGTTTATGGTGCATTATTTATGTTGTATAATTTATTGTAAGTTTGTTGTTTCTTTTAATTATTATAATAATTTTACAGACTATATTAATTATTGGAATTAGACATTATTAGATATTATTTATAGAGGATTATTTTATATTGGGAAATAATCATCATTATTTATAGATGATTGCTTTCCAATATGTTCGTTTTTCCTTTTATATATGATAATATTATTAAAGACTAGATTAATTATTAGATATTAGTCATTATTTATAAATGATTGTTTTCTAGTGAAGTGCTATTAATTGTGTGAGTCATTCCTTTACGATTAGCTAAATTTTCCCCATGTATTTGGCGACTTGAAGGACTTTTTTATATTTTATGATATTTTCCCTGGGTTCGTTGTTTCTTTTATAGATTAAGATAATATTGAAGAATAGACTAATTTTCAAAATATATGTATGAAATCGTATAAAATATTCTTCAGTGATCACACATGATGTTATAGCCCATATTTTTGGTTACCTGAGCTGACTTTGAAACACAAATTTGGGGTAGTTATGTCGAGGAAGGCAATTTGCTCAAAGTCTTAGATAAGTGAAAAAACTTAGCCAATATCCTTTGTCTTTAACTGAATTGGACTTTTTACACACGATAGAGGCAAACGTGCATTTGATTTCATAAAATGCCGTCAAATGGAGAGGATATTTTCATAGATAACTACTCATGAGCAAGATGTGTAAATCAACGTTTCTTTTGTGATTTGTTAAAACATTCATGGGGAGACAATTACATATAACGTCATATAAAATTTAAGGATCTGTGTTTTTTCTTTCTATTATTGACAGTTGGTTTGAAAAAGGGAAGGAAATGTTCACGTGTAGCAATTCTTAGGTTAGACTTTTATTTTGAGAAATGTGGAATGAATGCAGTCTCAGTTAATCAAGTTATAGAATCAATTTGGTGAGAGTTTTAGAAAGTTAAGAGGAAGAAATATAGCATGTGAACCGGGTAAATGTTGAAGAAATTTAGGAACAATAATTTTTTATTACAATACAAGCCTGTATTTTTTTGCAAGCGATAAGTCCATACATAAATTGATTTGCCGATATGTGTAACAAATTTCTTATAACTAGTCGCTGCACGTCTAGCCTTCTATTTAGATATATATTTCCAGTGATATTATTTGAGATACGATTTATTGCATTATATGTATTCTTATAAATTATTATGTATTAAATTGAAATAAAGGTAAATATTGTTTGAGATTAAATGGGAAAAAAATAGATTTTCTGTATTAATAATGACAGAACACTGTAGTTTCAAGAATTTAGTTACATGACATACAAATTTTTCTAATCGTTTTAAAGGACTGAAAAAAATAGTATGAATTTCAAGATAACATCTACCTTCGTATCAAATGATTTTTCTATAGTATTAATGGATAGTACTAACAACAGACAACATATCCCATAAAGAACAGAAAAAAAACCTAATTTCAATTTAGAGGAAAAATAGTCTTTGAGGATCGGAGGTATATTACAATGAAAAGAAAAAACTCATATCAATCCGTTGAGTAGTTTTTGCTTAATGCGAGCGCATACACAAAAACGTCATTCATCATTTCATTTATATAGAAAAAGACTAATGAGAGAGCATCGCATACCTAAGCGCTCATCCTCTTCGATGCTTAGGTGATTTTTCAGACTGCCGATCAGAAAAATCACTTAAGAATTAATTATAAGGAACCTAATTCCATTTCTACAAAAGAAATGGTATCAGGGTATCAAGGAATCATCCCTTATAAATTGAAATAAAATCTTCTCGATTCGTTCAGTAGTTTTTGATGGATCCACGCATAATGGTTGTTTATATTCTTGATATAAAATTGATAATAAATTACAGACTGAACTCTTCATTTGCATCACCAAAAGATGAATAACTTGAAACAGAATGATTTGGATGATGACTGGGGAAAAATCCTATTACAAGAAAATTGAACAAACAAGAATAAATTAGAAAAGCCTAGATCTCCATACATAAAATAACTTTTGAGACACGAATCAATTTATAAATTTATTTATGTAGAAATTTCTTTTAGATACACTAAGATAATGATTTTATTCTCTTAAATTTGCATGTAGGGCTTACACAAACTTGTTGTCATAAATAGTTACTTCGTAAAGAAAGACAAAAGTAGAGCTATTTTAATTGTTATAAAAACAAACACATTTTTAAAATGCTCTTATACTACAAAAAATCTTTTTTTTCAGCAATAGACAGAATTTATGCCGTTTGCAATTTATACAGAGCACAAGTTGAGTATAACATAATTTGGCCTCATTTTGCTTTTCTTGAATATTCAATTTCTTGTCTGCGATTTTGACTGCGATTTTTTTAGGGATTTCCTATTTGGCATGATTTTGCTTCGCTTAAAAATTACAAACTTTAAAAAATCTATAAAACATTTATTTAAAAATCTAATACGAATTTCAATAAAACCCATAGTCTGAGTTGGTTTCGTAAATATTACAAATTTTTAAAAAACTGCATCTTAATACATTCAGTCGTTTTATTGTATACATATGCAATGGTATTCATTATTTTATTAATATAGATATACAAAGGTATTAACCATTTTTTATATAGATAGATTAACTGCATTGTGCTCAGCCTTGGTCGGATATACATAATAAGTCATGTAAATATAAACTTCTGTTTAAGCAGTTGGTTTGATATAGTTTTTATAATTTTCATTATACGACGATTTTAAATATTTTTTTAAAATTTATTTTATTTTTAGTGTTTAATTATTTAGTAAAAATAGTTTTTAAAAAGTAAATAATATTATCTCCAGATAAAGCACTGGTATCTAAGTTACAAATTCGCTAACCCTACTTTTCATACAATAAAATAGAATAATAGATTAATAAATTGCCAATTGCAATTGACCGGCAAAATGGGTACCTGTTACATCATCATATAGTGGGATATCGAGATTTCAATATCGACACCTATAATCTTGGAGTTTTAAAACATAACTGTGAAAACTTTTATAAATTTACGATAAACAGTGTAGAGTTGTAGAGTTGTTAAATGCAAATGGACAGTCTCTTATAGTTATATAAACATATTAACTTCTGACTTTTTCCTGTTTTGAGAATTCGATATGTCCCTGTTGAGCTAACATTACGACTTATAGTACCTTTATAAGTAGTAAACTGAGTTATCCGTAGGGAACTCTTTACTATAAGTATACATGAAAATGTATTTGCATAACTAATATGCTTACACGTCATTTCTCATACTCATCAATTTTTCATAAAAAACAAGATAATCGCTATGGACATAGTTGTTTTAAATGAGTAAACACTGTATTTTCTTAATCTAGAAGTAAAATAGTTTTAAAATTTTGATACTACTTAATGATGAGTATAAAAAATGACGTGTAAGCATATTAGTTATGCAAATACATTTTCATGTATACTTATAGTAAAGAGTTCCCTACGGATAACTCAGTTTACTACTTATAAAGGTACTATAAGTCGTAATGTTAGCTCAACAGGGACATATCGAATTCTCAAAACAGGAAAAAGTCAGAAGTTAATATGTGTATATAATTATAAGATGTCATTTGCATAAACTCTACAACTCTACACTGTTATCTAAATTTATAAAAGTTTTCAAAGTTATGTGTTTAACTCCAAGATTATATGTTTCGATATTGAAATCTCGATATCACACTATATGATAATGTAACAGCACCCATTTCTTCAATTGCAATTGGCAATTTATTAATGCTATTATTCTAATTTACTTTTATTGCTAAACTAATGAATCTCTTTAATTTTTTTTAACTTTACATACATTGTATTTCAACTAAAAAACATCCATGCCCATTTTTGTTTTTAAATTAAATACCTGTTGCATTTGAAGCACAAGCATGAAAGCAGAAAATATAAAGCTGTTAACGAAATATAATGAATGATGTAAAATATCTCAATTTTTACGTAAAATCCACGAGAAAAGATTAATTGTTTTAAATTCTTAAAGATTTCTTCGACAATATCATGTTCAATATGATAAAACAGTTAAAAGTTTAACATAAAAAATTTAATTAAAATATTTCTTTGTCTCTTTAAAAACATCGCAAATCTCTTTTTTTATATTGCATGACACGATATAAAATTTTCAATATTTAATTAAGTTCTATGTTGGAATTTTTCTTTTGTGAGTTCAATGTGTGGTATTTTTTATCATTTTAGATGTAATATAAATTATTCTATTTATTAAGAACATAGTTAGAAACTAAAATTTATACCAAAAAAAATTAAGTTGTAAATTTTTCTCATTATATATTTTTAAATTACGTTAATTCATACAAAAATATGTTACATACAGCCTTGAAATTTCCTTCACTTATTAATCGTCGAATATTTTAATTAATTAATTAAAAGTAACATTATTATTATTTTAATCAACGTTAGCCTTATATTAGCATTACTAAAAATAAATAAGATGAACTGCAACTATTTTAAATACCATTAAATATAGCTGAAAATTTCCCTTTATTTGTGTAGGCAAAGCATATTTTATTTATTTATTCTTCGATTAGATTCTCGGAATTGAACAATTCAACGGTTTTAGGTCAAATTAATAGAGAAATATACTTCATTTAGAATTAAAACATATTATTATATTTTTACAAAAGGATCAAGAGTAGGGAGATTAAATACAATTAAAACGCTGAACAGAAAAATACTTGATAGAGTTAATTTAAAAATATGTATTATATTTTTAATGTAGGAAGCATTTATTTAAATAACTATAAAATTTTTCCACTAAATAATAACTTTGAATCTTACATTCATTATTTACTTTTCAAAAGAGATATCTGTGTAGTATTTTGTAGTTACACTTTAGTAAATGTTAAATAAGGATTTAGGATTACATCTAGATGAGGATGTGGGCGTGTTATTTAATTATTACTCACATTTAGAAGAAGATAAATCTGTGAAAATAAAGTTTTCACTTTGAATGAAATAAATTTAATTCGGGAGTGTCAGTTCTTGAAGGTGTTTAATGTTATAATTTGTTTGGAAACTGTATATTTAACGGTATGGGAACTAAACAGTAAAATTTGACACTAGTCTCGTTCATAAAATGTTCACTGACGTTTAGTTTCTGAAATAAATGAGAACACATACTTTTGTAGTGCTACAAAACAGAATATTATTTTAATAATATGCAGTGATTTTTTGAAACTTAGCCTTTTAAAAGGATTTTGAAGGTCCCTTTAAAAGGAATTTGAACCCTTTAAAATGAATTTAAAGGAAAAATGAATTTAATTCGAGAGTGTCAGTCCTTTAAGGTGTTTAATGTTATATAATTCGATTATATTTAATGGTATGGGAACTAAACTGTAAAATTTGACACTAGTCTCGTTCATAAAATGTTCACTGACGTCTAGTTTCTGAAATAAAAGAGAAAACATACTTTTGTAGTGCTACAAAACAGAATATTATTTTAATAATATGCAGTGATTTTTTGAAACTTACCTTTTAAAAGGATTTTGAAGGTCCCTTTAAAAGGAATTCAAAGGAAAAATGAATTTAATTCGAGAGTGTCAGTCCTTTAAGGTGTTTAATGTTATATAATTCGTTTCGAAACTGTATATTTAATGGTATGGGAACTAAATTGCAAAATTTGACACTAGTCTCGTTCACAAAATGTTCATTGACGTCTAGTTTCTGAAATAAAAGAGAAAACATACTTTTGTAGTGCTACAAAACAGAATATTATTTTAATAATATGCAGTGATTTTTTTAAACTTAACCTTTTAAAAGGATTTTGAAGGTCCCTTTAAAAGGAATTCAAAGGAAAAATGAATTTAATTCGAGAGTGTCAGTCCTTTAAGGTGTTTAATGTTATATAATTCGTTTCGAAACTGTATATTTAATGGTATGGGAACTAAATTGCAAAATTTGACACTAGTCTCGTTCACAAAATGTTCATTGACGTCTAGTTTCTGAAATAAAAGAGAAAACATACTTTTGTAGTGCTACAAAACAGAATATTATTTTAATAATATGCAGTGATTTTTTTAAACTTAACCTTTTAAAAGGATTTTGAAGGTCCCTTTAAAAGGAATTCAAAGGAAAAATGAATTTAATTCGAGAGTGTCAGTCCTTTAAGGTGTTTAATGTTATATAATTCGTTTCGAAACTGTATATTTAATGGTATGGGAACTAAATTGCAAAATTTGACACTAGTCTCGTTCACAAAATGTTCATTGACGTCTAGTTTCTGAAATAAAAGAGAAAACATACTTTTGTAGTGCTACAAAACAGAATATTATTTTAATAATATGCAGTGATTTTTTTAAACTTAACCTTTTAAAAGGATTTTGAAGGTCCCTTTAAAAGGAATTCAAAGGAAAAATGAATTTAATTCGAGAGTGTCAGTCCTTTAAGGTGTTTAATGTTATATAATTCGTTTCGAAACTGTATATTTAATGGTATGGGAACTAAATTGCAAAATTTGACACTAGTCTCGTTCACAAAATGTTCATTGACGTCTAGTTTCTGAAATAAAAGAGAAAACATACTTTTGTAGTGCTACAAAACAGAATATTATTTTAATAATATGCAGTGATTTTTTTAAACTTAACCTTTTAAAAGGATTTTGAAGGTCCCTTTAAAAGGAATTCAAAGGAAAAATGAATTTAATTCGAGAGTGTCAGTCCTTGAAGGTGTTTAATGTTATATAATTTGATTGGAAACTGTATATTTAATGGTATGGGAACTAAACTGTAAAATTTGAAGCTAGTCTCGTTCACAAAATGTTCACTGACATCTAGTTTCTGAAATAAAGGAGAAAACATACTTTTGTAGTGCTACAAAACAGAATATTATTTTAATAATACGCAGTGATTTTTCGAAACTTAACCTTTTAAAAGGATTTTGAAGGTCCCTTTAAAAGGAATTCAAAGGAAAAATGAATTTAATTCGAGAGTGTCAGTCCTTTAAGGTGTTTAATGTTATATAATTCGTTTCGAAACTGTATATTTAATGGTATGGGAACTAAATTGCAAAATTTGACACTAGTCTCGTTCACAAAATGTTCATTGACGTCTAGTTTCTGAAATAAAAGAGAAAACATACTTTTGTAGTGCTACAAAACAGAATATTATTTTAATAATATGCAGTGATTTTTTTAAACTTAACCTTTTAAAAGGATTTTGAAGGTCCCTTTAAAAGGAATTCAAAGGAAAAATGAATTTAATTCGAGAGTGTCAGTCCTTGAAGGTGTTTAATGTTATATAATTTGATTGGAAACTGTATATTTAATGGTATGGGAACTAAACTGTAAAATTTGAAGCTAGTCTCGTTCACAAAATGTTCACTGACATCTAGTTTCTGAAATAAAAGAGAAAACATACTTTTGTAGTGCTACAAAACAGAATATTATTTTAATAATATGCAGTGATTTTTTTAAACTTAACCTTTTAAAAGGATTTTGAAGGTCCCTTTAAAAGGAATTCAAAGGAAAAATGAATTTAATTCGAGAGTGTCAGTCCTTGAAGGTGTTTAATGTTATATAATTTGATTGGAAACTGTATATTTAATGGTATGGGAACTAAACTGTAAAATTTGAAGCTAGTCTCGTTCACAAAATGTTCACTGACATCTAGTTTCTGAAATAAAAGAGAAAACATACTTTTGTAGTGCTACAAAACAGAATATTATTTTAATAATATGCAGTGATTTTTTTAAACTTAACCTTTTAAAAGGATTTTGAAGGTCCCTTTAAAAGGAATTCAAAGGAAAAATGAATTTAATTCGAGAGTGTCAGTCCTTGAAGGTGTTTAATGTTATATAATTTGATTGGAAACTGTATATTTAATGGTATGGGAACTAAATTGTAAGATTTGACACTAGTCTCGTTCACAAAATGTTCACTGACATCTAGTTTCTGAAATAAAAGAGAAAACATACTTTTGTAGTGCTACAAAACAGAATATTATTTTAATAATATGCAGTGATTTTTTGAAACTTAACCTTTTAAAAGGATTTTGAAGGTCCCTTTAAAAGGAATTCAAAGGAAAAATGAATTTAATTCGAGAGTGTCAGTCCTTGAAGGTGTTTAATGTTATAATTTGATTGGAAACTGTATATTTAATGGTATGGGAACTAAACTGTAAAATTTGAAGCTAGTCTCGTTCACAAAATGTTCACTGACATCTAGTTTCTGAAATAAAAGAGAAAACATACTTTTGTAGTGCTACAAAACAGAATATTATTTTAATAATATGCAGTGATTTTTTTAAACTTAACCTTTTAAAAGGATTTTGAAGGTCCCTTTAAAAGGAATTCAAAGGAAAAATGAATTTAATTCGAGAGTGTCAGTCCTTGAAGGTGTTTAATGTTATATAATTTGATTGGAAACTGTATATTTAATGGTATGGGAACTAAACTGTAAAATTTGAAGCTAGTCTCGTTCACAAAATGTTCACTGACATCTAGTTTCTGAAATAAAAGAGAAAACATACTTTTGTAGTGCTACAAAACAGAATATTATTTTAATAATAATATGCAGTGATTTTTTGAAACTTAACCTTTTAAAAGGATTTTGAAGGTCCCTTTAAAAGGAATTCAAAGGAAAAATGAATTTAATTCGAGAGTGTCAGTCCTTGAATGTGTTTAATGTTGTATAATTCGTTTCGAAACTGTATATCTAACGGTATGGGAACTAAACTGTAAAATTTGAAGCTAGTCTCGTTCACAAAATGTTCACTGACATCTAGTTTCTGAAATAAAGGAGAAAACATACTTTTGTAGTGCTACAAAACAGAATATTATTTTAATAATATGCAGTGATTTTTTTAAACTTAACCTTTTAAAAGGATTTTGAAGGTCCCTTTAAAAGGAATTCAAAGGAAAAATGAATTTAATTCGAGAGTGTCAGTCCTTGAAGGTGTTTAATGTTATATAATTTGATTGGAAACTGTATATTTAATGGTATGGGAACTAAACTGTAAAATTTGACACTAGTCTCGTTCACAAAATGTTCACTGACATCTAGTTTCTGAAATAAAAGAGAAAACATACTTTTGTAGTGCTACAAAACAGAATATTATTTTAATAATATGCAGTGATTTTTTGAAACTTAACCTTTTTAAAGGATTTTGAAGGTCCCTTTAAAAGGAATTCAAAGGAAAAATGAATTTAATTCGAGAGTGTCAGTCCTTGAAGGTGTTTAATGTTATATAATTTGATTGGAAACTGTATATTTAATGGTATGGGAACTAAACTGTAAAATTTGACACTAGTCTCGTTCACAAAATGTTCACTGACATCTAGTTTCTGAAATAAATGAGAAAACATAATTTTGTAGTGCTACAAAACAGAATATTATTTTAATAATATGCAGTGATTTTTTTAAACTTAACCTTTTAAAAGGATTTTGAAGGTCCCTTTAAAAGGAATTCAAAGGAAAAATGAATTTAATTCGAGAGTGTCAGTCCTTGAAGGTGTTTAATGTTATATAATTTGATTGGAAACTGTATATTTAATGGTATGGGAACTAAACTGTAAAATTTGAAGCTAGTCTCGTTCACAAAATGTTCATTGACGTCTAGTTTCTGAAATAAAAGAGAAAACATACTTTTGTAGTGCTACAAAACAGAATATTATTTTAATAATATGCAGTGATTTTTTTAAACTTAACCTTTTAAAAGGATTTTGAAGGTCCCTTTAAAAGGAATTCAAAGGAAAAATGAATTTAATTCGAGAGTGTCAGTCCTTTAAGGTGTTTAATGTTATATAATTCGTTTCGAAACTGTATATTTAATGGTATGGGAACTAAATTGCAAAATTTGACACTAGTCTCGTTCACAAAATGTTCATTGACGTCTAGTTTCTGAAATAAAAGAGAAAACATACTTTTGTAGTGCTACAAAACAGAATATTATTTTAATAATATGCAGTGATTTTTTTAAACTTAACCTTTTAAAAGGATTTTGAAGGTCCCTTTAAAAGGAATTCAAAGGAAAAATGAATTTAATTCGAGAGTGTCAGTCCTTGAAGGTGTTTAATGTTATATAATTTGATTGGAAACTGTATATTTAATGGTATGGGAACTAAACTGTAAAATTTGAAGCTAGTCTCGTTCACAAAATGTTCACTGACATCTAGTTTCTGAAATAAAAGAGAAAACATACTTTTGTAGTGCTACAAAACAGAATATTATTTTAATAATACGCAGTGATTTTTCGAAACTTAACCCTTTAAAAGGGCCATAATTAAGCTGATGGTGTATTAAAATAGTTTTTGGATTGAAGTTGGCTTAGATAGTTTAATAAAATAAATTCATAAAGAACATAACGTAAAATGTTTTGAAAAAGGATGCACCAAAAAAAAAATAAAAAAAGACAGGTTTGAATAGAATGAAATGATGAATAAATCTCAAAATTTTGACTGGATTACGGAGTGAAAGCCAAGCTTAACCTTTTTCATGAGAACAGAAATCATCATTATTTGATCTCTATTTGGCGAGTTTCAGGTGAAGATACTTAGTGTCCTTCAAAAGAAAATCGCGGAATAACGGTATACCTTCAGGACCTTCAGGATGGTAGGTCAACTGGATTGCCTGGACTGAGTCCTCTAATCCAGATATTTCTAACAGTAATCAGAAAATGACAACGAGCAAAAAATAAAACAACTAAAAGTGGAAAGAGGTTATAGGGAGGTGGATTCGTGAGTTCATAACGTGAGTTTTTGGATTGAGGTTGGCTTAGGTAGTTTAATAAAATAACATAAAGTTTAATAAAATAACATAAGAACAATATGTTTTGAACAAGGATACACTAAAAAGAGACAGGTTTGAATAGAATGAAATGATGAATAAATCTCAAAATTTTGACTGGATTACGGAGTGAAAGCCAAGCTTAACCTTTTTCATGAGAACAGAAATCATCATTATTTGATCTCTATTTGGCGAGTTTCAGGTGAAGATACTTAGTGTCCTTCAAAAGAAAATCGCGGAATAACGGTATACCTTCAGGACCTTCAGGATGGTAGGTCAACTGGATTGCCTGGGTCGAGCTCTCTAATCCATAGATTTCTAAAAGTAAGCAGAAAATGACAACGAGCTGAAAGTAAAACAACTAAAAGAGGAAAGAGGGGATAAAGAGTAGAAAGTTCAGGGATAAAAACAAAACACATACTTTTCCGGCCAGGAACATCCGTAGAAATATCCGTGAATTTAACATGGTTGACGTTTAAAAATTAGAAATTGTAGTAAAAAATAAAAATTTAAGTTCAAAAATATAAAAATAACTTCAAAATAATAATATTAAAGGTAATACAGTTATTTTTAATTATAATGAGAATTTGGAAAGTACGACATCACGGGGGACAGAACTATGAACCTGAGGCTTGTGAATCAAAAAGAGGCAGCTACTCTACCGAACGCGCTACGCCTTCACATAGTGAGAAGTCTTAATAGTGATCTTACCAGCTGCACTTTAAGATGAGTAAGTTTGCCTAATTCGCTCCTCCCTCTGAGTGAGAGCGGAGAACCAAATCAGAACGATACAGAAAAGTACGGAATGTCTTTGCAGAGCTCTTGAAAGGTGCGATATATGATGTATGGCCAGTTTTAAGAGTTTTTAAAGTTTTTTCTTACATTTAAGAATTTCAATATTTTTTTTAGATTTTTTTTATTTTTTTAATATAGACAACACAAAAACATTAGGGATCTTTGCGAAGAATGAAAAAAGTCTTTCTAGCCTCACTGGGGTAGTAATTGACAAGATTATTGATTAAATCATTGCTTAATTTTTTTTTTAGATTTAACAGAGAGATTATAGATAAAATTCGGAATAGGAAGAATTTTTAATTTTTCGTGAATTTTAGTATTTTTAAAGTACCAGGGAGCATTAAGATAATAGTATATTTTATTTAAAAGCTTGATAAACATTTACCATTTACTAAAATTCAGATTGTTGAAGTTAGACAATGACTGTTCTAAAAGTGCATATTTTCCTTAAGATCAGAAATGCCTTTTATATGATTTTGAGAGCAAAAAATTTGTTGTAGTTCAAATACCAAGGTTGTATTTTATGACAAATGGAATGTTTTGTACGTGCATGATTAAATTAAAAGATTAAAAGTAGAAATGCGGAAAATCCTGTTTTTAAATGCAATTTTTTTATTTAAACGAAACAATTAACAGTCATGCTACGCCCAACCGAAGCACGTGACAGTTTTCTTCCGTTCTTTCAGAGGTCGATTATTTCGAATAACCGCGTAGCTGAGTGATTTAGAAATATATTTGTAACTAAATAATAGAAGGAAAACAAGATATAACAAATAAAACCTATGGTGTAGCATTGCCTACACGCCGGGAGAATTTTTGCGCTCTTAATGCACGCGATGGGGCATACAAGAACAAGGTTAAGCTAAAAGTGTTTTCACGAGCATGCATTTAAGGACTTAGCAATAAGAAAAAAATGCAAAACGGGATTAAAGAATGCACTTAACCATAAAGAATGGGAGAGGGCGTGATACGATCTACCGTTTGTAACGCTTTCTATAGAAAAGTAACAGTCATGCCGATTAAAGTTATAATTTCCGATCGAAAAATAGAAAGAGAAAATCACGGGGTTTGTCCTCAACCTTGCAAAGTGTGTGTAAGCGTCAATGTTAGAAAAAAAAAGCCTTAACCGCAAAGAAAATTGGTATAACATTTATTTTAAGAACACACATTTTTACAATATTACTTTTTAAATAAATGCCTTCAGTTTCATTCCTAACATGCGATTTTTATTCTTAAAGCAATACTTGTCTAGAAATCGCTATGTTTTGAGAATAATTATACAGTTGAATAATGGAGTATTCGGTAAAAGAACGGTAGATGTGACAAAGCATTTTTGTAATTAAATGTATATTTGAGAAAATTTGTACACATATACATAAAGGTATAACACATTCAAAGATTTTAACTAAAAATCAGGTAAATTTTTAAATTTCTTTTCCATAATAGCTAGATTAAAAAAGAAAAAAAAATATATATCCTTTCGAAAAACAAGCTAAATAAAATAAAAAACGAAATATACTTTTATATTCAATAAAATGATGCATTGCACTGTGTAGTATGAAACGATATGAGATATTTTTTCCACATAGAAATTTAACAGTTTTGTATGTTTTTTTTTTTTTAAACACATTTCGGTTCTTGACGCATAGTGCAAAATATTATACTGAAGGTCTCGTTTGTTGAACTGTTTGATCGTTGTCCGAAATACTGAAAATTACGTTTCTATCTAAAATTTTCTTGAAACTTTATTTTTCGTAATTCCTTTTCGTGCATTCGTCACTTGATCATTACTAGTTTTTAACTGACTTATATTATTATAGTTTTCAAATACGCAAAATAATTTTTGCTCGAAAATGTTAAACTCGATATACATGGAATGGAATAAAATTTTTACACACTAAATATTTTATTTCATTGAAACTTTTTGTCTTATATCTATATTTTAACAATAATATATAATAACTTTAAGATTTTTTGCTTCATCAGATAGGTTCATTAATATTTTTATCTCTCGAATTTCTAGATATTCTCTAATAATTTGTTTGATTTAAAACTGACTACATCTTTTTAATAGCTCAGTATTTTTTAGAGCTTAAAGAGCATAATACGATGAAACAATGAAAATCAATGTATAAATGTTGCACAAGTTTAAATAGTTGTTCTATCCTAATCGTATTCATCATAAACAAAATTTGCTTTTAGTTTTGTTTCTATATTTTTGTTAAATATACAATAAAAATTTGAAAACTTTTCTTATTTACTAGGAGAAATTTCAATAAACATCGATTGACGTTTAATTTTTTAAAAATGTTTAATATTTAAAGCCAAAATTATTTTCTTTCGGTTTCAATATCTTACATATTTCATGTACCAAAACTACTTAAGATTTTTTAAACGGTATCTTTCAAAGTTGAATGATTGGGATAATGAAGTTTAAAGATTATTCGTACATTTAAGGGTTAAAACATATTTTTAAAATTAATGAATGATTAAAAAGATAAAAAAATATTATATTTCAACTTTAAGTTTACTTATTTTTTATTTGTACAAAATTTAAAACTCTTAAACTAGCAAATAACATTCAAAAATACCTTGTAACGTCTACTGTCTCTTTAAAGAAATACTATATCATGGACTTTTCTTTCCTAAAATCCAAAATTATTTTGCGTAATAGCTAGAATTGGAAAAAAAAACTTTCTAAAACATTCTAATGAGAAACAGCATAAGAAAATTTTATATTCGATAGAAAAGTATATTGAGAGTATTTTGTTATGAAGTCTAATGAAGGAAATTATGGCAGATTCTACGGATATGACTTGAAAAAAACGCTTTTGAACTTGGAAAGTTTTATGGAGTCAGCTGAGAATACTTCTTGCCTATCCGGAAAGAAACTGCCGTACAGGTATTAAAAATAGAATGGGGTGGGATTGCATTCATAGGAAGGTATTGCATAACCTTGCGCTGTGTGGTCAAATATATTGATGATGAGAAGAGAATATTGTACTGTGTAATATGAAACGAAATATGTGAAGTACATTTTTTAGTACATTTGAAAATGAAAAGTTTTTGCTTGATTTTTTCCTTTTATTAATCACGAACCTATTATTTCGTTTATGACTCATAGTGCAAAATTTTATAAGGAAGATCTTGTTTTTTTTATCTGTGTGGTCCTATTTAGGGATTAAACACTTTTTCGTCATAGATAGGCTAAAATATCCCTCAGAAATAGCATATTGCAAATTGTATTCTAAAAAATATATTCTTCATTATATATAGTAAATTTCTTTGCTTAACATGATTTTATTAAATTAAGTTCGAAGAGCACCGGGGGATAGCTGAAGTAGCTACATATATATGCCTTTAAAAAAATAAACAAAAGAGAAATATTATTAACCCATCCACCGACCACCATCCCCACCTTTTCCCTTTCAAAACAGTCACACTTTTCGTAAATTCCAGACGGAACTTACCGTACCATACTAGAGTTGCCGGTTTAAAAGCTGTCAGGCTACTTTTAAGTTATTTTCCCTGCAAGGTAAAGGAGTTTCGTTACGCAAAATTAGTTTCTTTCATTTATTATCGCTTTGCAATATTTTTTTCCCTCAAAAGTGTGTTATACGAGTGCGAACGAGAAGGGGTCGACAGGTCCGTTTTCCAACAGGAATTCGCTGTCGAACCCCCGTCGACACGGCCATTCAGTTTGGTTAAAATCAATGTTGTCATATGTGTTTCCATTGGTATTCAATAGATTCCCAGTATTCCGTATTCCCGTTCAGAAAGTTTGTGTTAAATAAAAAAAAATTGAGGTGAAGCTTCCACGAGAGTTTAATGGAGTAAAATAATTAGGATTCATTTAAATTTTTATAAAATTTAAATTAAATAGCAAAAAATAAATTAGTTCCGATTTTCTGCTATCTATTTGTACTGAACTTTATTACAGATAAAAACAAATAGGCTTTAATTTAGTGCCAAAAAGTTTGCAAAAAAAGATTACAAAATATAAACTTTAAACTTTTTCGGCGGAAGTGTTCCTTACCATCAAAATTATAATATTTATTTTTCAAGAATTTAAGTCAATCTCTGCTTGTTATTTTCGACAGAGAGTAGGCGCCTTAGTTTCAACTTCGATTTTTCGTACTTTAGCTGCAGATTATTTTGAATACAGTAGCGCTGTAATATTTTCTGTAAATACTCGTTTTTTTATTTGGCATGATATTTAGCACATTTAACATCATGAAAAATATAAGTTCTTTACACCAGTGAAATTATATTTACTACCTTTCCAGCTTGAATATAGGAAATACTACATACATGCAATACTTTCTTAAAATTAAGTACACGCAGATATAATAACCATCTTTGTTGAAATACAGATAGAAATTATTAAACAGTTCAATAAAAATTCATGATTTCTGCACAGATTGAATGAACCAAATGAATAACTGTTAAATGTTTTAGATTTGATTTGAACATCTCAAAGTGTTTTTAAGTAAATAGTTAGAATCGAAATAATTAACATTCAAAATTTTTAAAGATAGAACTGACCTTTTAATCCCTTTGTGTTTATGTATGGAAAAAATATTTCAAAACTTTTTCTACTCTTCTTTGCTACTCTTCTCCTCCTCTTTTTCTACTCTGCTGCCCATAAATTATTAAAATTTTGTTTGTAAACCAGAATGTAAAGCATATTTATCACGTTTATGTGTATGGCTATTTTTCCCTTACAGGAGTTTTCTAACAGTATCAATATTTTCCTATTTCCAAACCGTAATGCCTACAATACCAAGTTAGGAGCAGCTGGTTGGTAAAGAAAATCAACCATTTACATTTCTAAAATGTAAAATGGGTGAATTACATATGTTTGGTATATAATGACGAATTAATTTATCAGTGAATTTTACATTTTTTACCGGAAAACGTTGGTAAAATTTCATATGTTTGTTAGTCGACATTTAAATATCAATATAAATACTCCAATTATCATTTTGAAACGTTAACATTATTATTCCAATTATCATTTTAAATCAAAACCAACCGGAAAATTAATAAATATTAAGATAAAAATTTTATGTTTTAGGGTTAATGTAGATAATGAAATTTCGATAAAATGGGAGGCATTATTTGTCTCAATAAATTTATTATTCTGATATAAATTTAAATCTGACCTAAGAAATTGGAGTTAGCCTGTCACGCTGGGAGGCGTAATTTTAAATACCGCTTAAGAATTCGTTGTATTTTGTGTTGCCTCTTCATAGGGAGAAAAGTTGTTATTACTATTATGCTTCGAGAATAAAATGATCAACAAATACCAACTGCTTTGTATGCTGAATGCTATTAGTAAAGGTAAGTAGCCCACATTGAAAAAAAAATGATATTTACAAAATAAGTCTTGAAAAATGTAAATCTTCTCCTGTAAATTATTGTAAACTATTAAGATTCAACGATTTCATTGTACATTTTTTGTTTAGTAAGTCGGGAGCAAGTATTTACACTACAGATTTTGTTATTCACTGGACGCAGAATCATAAACAGAATTAATAGGCAAACTAATTTTTCCGCAAACACAAAATTGTAGAATAAATTCTACTTTTAGAGAAAATAAATCTTTTTTTTTTTTACGGATTCTCTTTCATCATTCGAAAAATTAGTTTTGTTCATTCTACAAGATTTTTAAAGACCCGGGAAAAATTGGACAATTCCTATTCATTTTAAGAGAGTTCATTTTAACTGATGTTAGAGAAGAAAGGAACGTATTCATTAGATAATTTTTTTAAGTATCCTAAAATAACTGCAGAAATTCATACCTGACTTTAGTTAAAAAGAATTAACATTACTTTAAGCAAATTAGTGATTACATATAATGTTTTATGAGATTTAATCTCTGTTGTTAAGCCATTTTACTTCAGGCTGTGTAAATGTAAATAGTGACTTTTCTAAGAGGAAATGTCAAAACTAGAAATGGGAAAACCTTGTTTCGTTTTTAATTTTAAAAAGTGTGAAAGGATGTAAAAATATTCTGACATTCTATTTGAGAAGAATTTTCAAATCCGTTAATTTTATTGCAATCTTTAAAAAGCAACGTTTAGTTCGATTAGTTTTCAAAACTGTAAACTAAACCTAATTTGAATAATACCAAGATTTTTTTTTGTCAAATTTCATTTAATTTGAAAGAAGCAAAGGTTTTAAATTTGAATCAATTAAATAAACAATTAACTTTTTATGTTCTTTATAATTCGCTCATGTTTATTACTTTATTTCTAAATTTCTTATCACAAGGTCACAGGATACAGGTTGTACAGTACTGCCTAGTACAAACCCTCAAGTTCTGTGATACATGGGTAATTGGCAATCAAACCTATTGAAATGATTTTGCTCGGACATGAAAAAGAATAAGTTTAAAAAGGGCAAAGACAAAAACCACAGTAATTAAAATAGTAAAAAAAAAGAGATGATAAATAATCGGAGGAGTTTTAACAGAGCTTAGACAAGTAATATTATCAGTTGTTGAGTTGCGAGGTAGATGAGAAATAATAGTTATTAACCTTATTATTATTATTATTATTATTATTAGAAAGAGATCAACGATCCCTAGAGGGGAGATGAGTAAGTGTCGTGCAAGCACAGAAAGAAGAAACAGTAATTGAGATCCAATTAGAAAAATCCTATCGAATCAGAATTGAGGATGAACACCAATGATAATCTTAGAAAATGACCCATCAAGATGTGGCCTTGAGAAACGCTGCTTCACAGTTTTGAAGTTCGAGAAATGCTAAGTCGGAAGTCATATATAGCAGTAGGGCAGGATCCTGGGAGAACCAACCAAGTGACGGTCAATGCGAACTATAAGCAACAAGAATTACTCGAAGTGGAGTGCTAAGATGGCCATCGGTCTACTACGATTATTAGAGTCTGCATAGTCATACTGAGCTAGTTCAGTAAGAGGATCAATGTTGAGGTTTTTGATTAACTTAGTATCAAGATTTAGAAGGAAATTTGGAAGAGAGGGAAGGTTAATTTCTTGTGGATTTTCCTACTCTTGAAATTCTAGG
>CM063504.1:152627406-152647406 GCA_032207245.1 Pardosa pseudoannulata | reverse complement strand
GTTTTAAAAGAAGGTTCTACCACAAACGCTTGTTTTTTTTAAAGTAAAATAATCATTCAATAAGAAAATTACCGTTCATGCCTATGCATATATTGTCATTTTAAGACTGAGAAACATTTTATATTTTTCTTTTTTTTATTTTAAAAGTTTTTTACTCTTCATGGAAACTATTTATCCTAATTTATATAAGAGGTAAATGTGTCCTTTAAAATAAGTATCAAGGTCATTTCTTCATAACAGTCAGGAAATGTAAATATTCAATTAAGATGACAATGTAAATATAAATCTAACTTGAATCTTAACTTGAATTTAATTTCGTTCAAAATGTAACAATCAACTGAAATTATATTTAGGCAAAATGTATATAAAACTAGAGGGTAAAATGTCGATTTTTGTGCTGTTAATTGTTAATCGCTTATAAATAAACATTTTTTAGAGTGCCTAAACACATTTCGTTTACACATATTGCTATTTATATGTCAGAGATAATTTTTAAACTTCAAATTAAATGTCTTGCTGTAAATTTACACGAAATATATAAAGTTAATCGTGTTAAGAAATTAAAAATATTCGTTTGCTTGCTCTACAAAATCTTTATAACAAATCGAATGACAATATCGAATGATGATGATATCTTTACAACAATCGACACATTTTAGATGTCTAACCATATAGTTATATGTGTTATTAAATTAAACATATGCGTCTCTTTGCTCTACAAAATCTTTACAACAAATCGAATGACGATGATACCGAAAGACGACGATATCTTTACAACAATCGACACATTGTAGATGTCTAACCATATAGTTAAACGTGTTAATAAATTAAAAATATTCGTTTTTTTTTTGCTCTACAAAATCTTTACAACACATTGAATGACGATGATATCATTACAACAATCGACACATTGTAGAAGTCTAAACATATAGTTTTAACTAGCATGCCATTTTGTATGATAAAAGATAAATAGTGAAAAGCAAAAGGACAATATTATTTCCACATCTATAATATACGGAACAACCAAAACAAGGCAGATTAAAATAGCTTTCCCAGCCAATTTGAAAGTAACACAAAGAAAGTAGGTTATTAATCTATTGAGCAAATAAATTATATTCCAACCATTGTGTAGACATTGTAATGATAAAATAATTAAAAAGATTATATTCATCACTATATTACGGATACTAACAATATTGCTTTTCAAAACACATTTCGGCCAGTTGAAAGTTCATTCTCATTTTAAAAATCGACAGGGATAAAATAAGAGAATATCAGTATTAAAAAATAATTTTTATAAGCACGTTTACGACAAATCAAAAACACTTCTCCACCCTCAATAAATCCCCCTTTGGAACTGTAAAAATCAAGCGTGTCCAACGCATCGGTTTTGAAAGCTTAAAATTTCACAAATCAGAGAGTACGACGTGAAACAAAGAAAGGAAAGGCATCTAAAACAACTGACAGACAAAAAACAGGGGATCGAAAATTTTCCATTCCAAGATTTCAACTTTTTTTGTCTTTGCAGGTAAAAAAAAACTAAAATATCAAAGTACTGTATAACTTTTTGACTTAAAAAAAAGACAGAGAACGCGAGTGAATTGAAAGCAACAAATAAACTTTTTTAGTACATTTTTTAAGTTTCGACTGTTGAACACGGAAAAACTTCGTTTTTCTAAAGATTAGAAAGACAGTAGATCCGAGTCTAAACGGTAAAAGATATATAAACTCATAGGCAGATATGAAATACCAAATAAGAGTAAATGATAAACTTTTGTTATTCTTTTGTCGTTTCTGAAATTGCTGTAAATTTAGTGATAGTTTATATGTCGGTAATATTATATAATATTTCAAATTCGTTGTAAATAGGTAGATTTCTTTTTCTGTAAGGAATCTTTAGTTTAATTGGGCTTTAAAATTATAAAACAATGCATATTTAAAATCAAATCATTTTAGTATATATACATATATATTATTTATTTACTTGTATTTGTTATACACATATACACACACATATATATATATATATATGTATGTATATATGCATATATATGTATGTATATATATGTATATATATATATATATATATATATATATATATATATATATATATATATATATATATATATATATATATATATATATATATATATATATATATATACATACATACATACACACATACTTATTTATTTATATGTGTGTATGTGTTTGTATGATTTCTTCTACCTTCTTATGCTGCTACCAATATTAATGTAGCAGTATATTTTATTATATTTTAATTTTGTCATAAAAACGTACTTCTAATACTCATTAGATTAATTTTTCTATCCTCCTTTACTATTCCTCGCTTTCAGGCACTAAACTGAGCAATTTTCTGATAAAAAAAGTGAAAGCTGAATAAAGTAATCGACGATAAATCTTACATTGTTTTCACATTAAGGCGTACATGGGCCGTCCATGCTTTATAGTTGGAGATAATAATTTTTTTTATTTAAAAAGCGAAATGAATCCAACTGTTAAAAATCCAAAGAAAATTTAAAAATGATAATTACGTCTTTTTTTTTAAATCTATGACTTTTTTTAATGAAATGTATGGGAAACATCCTAAAGATATCATTTCATCTTTAATTTTTATTTTGAAAATTTTACATTTCTTATTTTTTAAAAAAAAATCTTTCTAAAAGAAGGAAATATATTTTTCTCAACAGATGTGAAATAATTTTTGTATTTTTCAATGGATTTGCATATTTATGAGCTTAATGGAGCAGGAAGTTTCTCGGAATAGAAAATGCAAAATGATGTTTTTTTTACATAAAAAATTTACTTTAAGTTTTTCTTTTCTAAATTTGACTTATTATATATTTCTTAAGCAATAAAGTGAAAACTGAAGTCTAGTAAGTTGTTAGGATTCTATTTTGGAAGTCCTCCATTTAAGGCAGCGCACATAAGTTTGCCGAGATATCGTTTATTAATAAGGCCTTTTTGTGGATTTGAAAGAGCGTCTCATCGTTAAAGCTCTGAATCACAAGCCGTTACGTTAAACGATGGGATTTTATAGATTGGGATGAGATGTATTTTCCGTAAAACTTAACTACTCGAAGATAAACTTTTTGTATGGAAAAATATATGAAGGAATATCTCTAAAAATAAAGACCATGATGAACATTTAACAGAGCTAGAAAAGCTATGTAATTTGTAAATAAAATATTACTGCGTCTGAACTGGAAGAATATGTATCAAATAGAAGATGATAGTTACGGAATTTTCAGTAACTTTCAGTTTATTATTTGTACTGAGAATGTTCATATCTGAAAATCTCTTATGTTTTTTAATTGAACACTGCTTATGATATGAACACTGCTTATTATGTTATGATACACCGCTTTAATGATGTATGTAAAGAAGAGTTTTCAATACATAATCAGTCTAAAATGAATTATTGACATTTTATTAGACACTTTTTCTTTTTCTTTTTGATTTAGTGCAATTAATTATTTTAAAGCACATTTATTATAATGCATGCAATGCAAGGAGAATAATTTAGTATTTAAATGATTGAATACTTATTAATGTAAGTAATTGAATTTTAAATTATACTTTAAGTGTAACAACAGAATATTACTTTCGATTACTACAAAATTTAATAAAAAAAGAGCAATTGCCTTAAAAAAGAATAGGTATGTTTACCTTCGTTGGTTTTGTGTTTCCGTCTTTAAAGAACTTAATTAATAATAAATTACAGTCGAACTTCGATAATTCGACTTCCTATAAGTCGAATAATCCGCTAACTCGAACTTTTAATAAAGTCCCGAATCATTTCTATATTTTTCTTTAAAAAATTGTCTCAATAACTCGAAGTGAACACCTTCTAACTGGAAGTTTTTGTGATAGATTTCCCCGGTAAAAAACACAATTATGTTCAAAGCTTCGAAAGCCAGTCCACTCGTGACCTTCGAAAACCTTTGTTCTCGAGGGTCACGAATAAGCACAGGACGCAATTCACATCTTTCAACAATACCTGGAGACCACCGAAGGTACAGACAACAGCCTATATAACTGTGTTAAAAAATTAGGTGACTTTGTGAATGCCAATAACTTTAAAAATAACTGCTTTTTTTAAATGATATTTACATGGTATGCATACCAATTAATATGTAATGAGGCCAAATTTCTTGAATTTTAAACCTTTTGAACCCATTCTTCTCTTGTTATTTACATAGGCTATTAAAATTTAGATGCATACATATATAGTATTATAGCACATATCAAACCATTTAAACCATGTCGACCTAGTTTAAGTGCCAGTTGAGAGGAATGGTAGGTAACTTCGATAACTCGAACTTCGGATAAGTCGAATATATTTGAGGGTCCTCTGGGACTTCGAGTTATCGAAGTTCGACTGTATTTAAAAATTGAAAACTGAATGAAAGTTTACTAACACGAAAACCATGCTTTATAAAATCGTATGCTCATTTTTTTGTTTTAAACTTTAGCAAAGTTATCACACACACACACACACACACACACACACATATATATATATATATATATATATATATATATATATATATATATATATATATATAAATATATATGTATATAATATATATATATATATACATATATATATATATATATATATATATATATATATATATATATATATATATATATATATATATATATATATATATATATATATATACATATATATATATATACATATATACATATATATATATATATATATATATATATATATATATATATATATATATATATATATATATATATATATATATATATATATATATATATATATATATATATATATATATATATATATATATATATATATATATATATATATATATATATATATATATATATATATACATATATATATATATATATATATATATATATATATATATATACATATATATATATATATACATATATATATATATATATATATATATATATATATATATATATATATATATATATACATATATATATATAATATATATATATATATATATATATATATATATATATATATATATATATATATATATATATATATATATATATATATATATATATATATATATATATATATATATATATATATATATATATATATATATATATATATATATATATATATATATATATATATATATATATATATATATATATATATATATATATATATATATATATATGCCACAAATTTAACATTGTTCCTGGATTTCTAACCAAAAATAAGAAAAATTATCTGTATTTAGGAAATTAAGAAATTTGTTTTGAAACTAAGTATATATATAGCTTTAATTTGGAAATTTTAAAATATCTTCTATAACTTTGATTCTGTATCAACAATCTTTATTATTTTAAATTGTAACTAAAATCTCTGGTGTATTAAACAGTAATTTTCACCTAACATCTCTAATGACAACTAATGTTTCCCTAAATGTACTTGTGATTACATTCCAATAATATTTGGATCTGGGTATTAACTAAACTTGTAGGAAGCTATTTTTTGTATTTTATCTGTGGTTTCAAATCCATCTTCTGACAATGTTCTTAGTTGTCACGTAGTAAAAAAGTATGATTGATTTCATTCTTAGACCATTTCTAAAGCTGAAGAGATAGGTCTTCACAGCATTTAAATGATATATACACTCTGAATATAATCGAATACTCAATGTGATTGAGTTATCTGACAAGTTTTGTTTTGAAAATAGTCTCTTTAGAAGATCATATATTTCAGGCTAAACCAACAGTCTTTAAATAAGTAAAGCGTTTGGTTTATACCAGCAAAAGTTCTAGCGACCAACTCCAGATATTTCGTTTGATCACCAAATTTTAATAAATTTTATCATCAGGGTTAATACTTGAATTGGATGGAATTAGGAAATTTAGTTACCAATAACTAAACTGCTTTGGTACATAATTTCTCATTTTTAAAGTAGACCAACAGCAGGTTACCTCCAGTTAACACAAAAATTAATGAAAAAGATAAAGTATCTGAGAAGGAAATAACTTTATCTGCATACGTAGATTGCATGTTAAGAAATACTTAATTTATGAAAGTCTTCTATTACAAAGCAGAAATAGACTTTCATGAGATTCGTAGACAAATGAAGCACTCAAAATATTTATTACAGTAATTAAAGTAATGAAAAACAATTCAAAATATAGCTTTATATATAACATGAATGTTTTCATTAAATAGTACAGTCTTCAGTATAATGGCTCGACTGAATGTTACTAAAAACAGTTCTATATAATAAATCCCCCCAGACTTCATTCCTATTGGTCACTGTATTTTAATAAATTTAATCATCCGTTTATCTTGTTGTTTCCAATGAAATTATCAAATTTATTTTACAATAATTAAATATTATTTTGTACATCATTGCTTGTTTTAAGTATGCCAACATCAGATTACCTCTATTTCATACAAAATTTAATTATAAAAACAACAATTGTTTTAAAAATGAATAACTATATTTACCTTCAACGATTTTGTATTTCAATTTTTGACAATTTGGTTAAATCCATCTAATAACCAAAAGCCGAATGAAATTTCTCTTGCAGAAGGACTACAATTTTTAAATTGTGTTAGAAGTTCCCACTGTGGAGTACATATTATAAATTCCTATTGAACTAAATATAACAAACTCGCATCTCGAAGTGATTTATGAAATTTTGGTACACAATTTCTCGTTATATAAGTGAATCATTCTTGTTTCAGATAAATTTAGATACAATATCTTTTATAATTTTTTTATTCTATCTGACATATTTCTTTACACAAACAAATGAATTTTTCCTAAACATGTATATTTTTACTCAAAGAATTCGGGGCATAGGGATATTTCTTTTTATCTAAATACATTTAAATATGATCTTCCCATTCAACATAAACAAATATAATATGACATAAATGAATAGGACGTCACATTTCATTCTGTAAATATTTTAAATTACATTATTTTTGACATATCGGGAATAGAACTGAAAGAATAGGGATTTAAATAATTTTTGCAATTTATCCCGTTTATACATATTTAATGAAAATTATTTTTTTCCCCAGATTTAAATTCTTTAGATTGTACGTACAATGGTTTAGAATATATTTCTAATAGCTTTTTAAAATATCAGGTACTAATACACGTACTCATACATTACGATAAATAGGTAAAATAATTTTTAAATGGTGTTTACACTTTTAAATTCAGAGCAATTATCAATAACAATTAAGGCTTTCCACATGAATATCAAACATAATTCAAAAATAAATTATGTATCCATTTTAATTTATATATACTCGAAACATTTAATGTTATTGATTATGTTTGGTATAGAATTTGTACTTTTAATATAATTTTTTTCTGATATCTCGAAATCTCTTATTCTGTTGTTAGAATACAATAATAGCAGGTTTATGTAGAGTCATTTTCACCAAAAAAGAGTGATTTTACGGCTCCATGGGGGCAACGGCGTCTTGGAACAAATGCTTCCAGTGAAGACTGCAGCAGAATATAATGCTGAAATATAACAAACTATCTATAATTGCAATGAAAGGAAGCAGAATTGAATGAAAATTGCAATAGTAAAATATGCTGAGTAGATAACAGCAGGATAATTTTACTGCAAATGAACAGGTAAGATCAAAGTACATTTGTTGTTGTTTTTCAGACCAGCTGGACAAACCAAGCACGATTGAGCCTCCAGGATCTCGTATTAAGGCCAAGGGGTGCCCCGTTTGTTTCAATGAGCACCATTAAGGTGAAAGAACTACTTCACTTAAATAGGTCCTCGTAATTTTGAATCAGGAACAAAGCAGAAGACCCATAGGCTTGTCCTGCCACCCCAGAGGTATTGATTGAGAACTCGGAGGACATTGTGATCACGAACAAATTTTACGTGCCCCAATTACCTTTAACGAACACGGAGGATCTTAGAACGGCTCGGGTTCCAAACCCGCAAGCTCTGAGTTACGAGATCGTTGACATTGTCGACTGAGCTTCCGCTGCTCACAAGATCAAAGTACAGTGACTTACAGTAAAATTAACGAAGCGATTATTTTGCAAAAGATACAGCAAAATTATTGTTTTTCACAAAAGATTTGATGTTTAACCTTTGCATGTGGAATATATTTGAGAAAAATGTGCCAAAAATTCAAATGTTTCCTTTAACTTTGTAAATTATTATCATCAAAATATTATTTTGTTGTTATATATGTTGGATAAATTCAAAACTGGAGCTTTAGTGTTGCTCAAACTGAGTTCGGACGTCTCAGAAAGGGGTTAAATTCTTATCTTCCAAATGACTGGAAATCAAAAGTATCTAATTTGAAAATCTTTATACTTATAAACATATGTATATATTTTTACTTCCTTGTTCAAAGTAAAAGGAGCTATTGTAGTTCTTATAAATTTCAACGGAAATAATGATAAAACTCAAATTTCAGCGAATATTTATTTCGACTATCACTGACTGAAATTTTAACATTTTAAGCGTTACGTACAAAGAAATTTTAATTACGGAACATTAAATATCCAATTTCATTATTGTTGAGCTAGTTATGACTAGTGTTCCCTTGACGTCTGTGCGTACGCATGAACGTATGTACAAGCATATGGGAGTACTTATGTATCTCGCATATCTAAAAAGTTAGTAGCCGTAAAAAAGTCGAAATGTTTTGTAGGACTGTTTTTATATCTAGATGTGTATCTCTTTTTTGGTTGCATTCCTAACTCTATAGAAAAAATAACAATGTTATGAGTAATTACGCTGTGGAGCATAACTGAAAAATTATTTGCCTTAAAAAGTCTAATTCATGTATTTAAGACTGTGATAACATCTAGATGAAGACCTTTTGATTGCAATATGAACTCTATATCCTGAAATAGTTTTATATTAAGTATATTAATACTGTGTGGTATAATTCAAAATTAGCCTCAAAATATTGATTTTTTTAAATTAAGACTATTATAACATATTGTTTTCCTCCTCCTCTTTTTATGGCAAACGAATTAAATATCTCAATATTCCTATATAAATCTTGTCGAGAGATGGCCGAATGGTTAGGGCGATGATCTTTGATACCACAATTTTTAGGTTCGAATCCTGCTGTGGTACGGTTGTTCTAAGGCGTTCAGAATCGGCTTTAAGAAGTTGTTCCAGTCTCATTAGCCCTAGTGATGCAGAAATGTGGACAGTAGCGTTCTAAATAAAACCTATATAATTCTTTATCTTTGCAATATTCCCTGGAAATTTGTCCAAACGTATGCGGGTCACCCTGTATATACACATTTCTATAATGATTTAATGTAATATTGCATTGAATTTAACAAAGACAAGCAATCCAAAGGTGAGTGCAGTTACAGTGAATGAAGTTTCATTAGATATTGACACAGCTTTTCGATCAAGTATTTATGACGTAATTTAATTTACCCGGTCTTGTTATTTCTCTTATTGGTAATATTGAAGAGTGTATTGATTTTCAAAATATAGTAATGTTTATATTAATGAAATAATTACAAATATTTATTATTTACTTAACATGTAAATACATTAATAAATATCTCGATAAGTTTTCACTTAATACCGTTAGCAACATCGGTTTTATTAAAAATTTATTAACTTCGATAAACAAGGGATCCAGTCATCATAAAATCACATCAATATATTTACCGATGAATTTTCATTTTGTTTACGACACGCTTAGCTCATTGTAAAGCGGATGTAAAACCAGCCGTATAAATTAAGATCGACGTAACATACTAAAATGTTACTCACATTCCCGATTACTTAGCGAGTCTTAATAGGATGTCATTAACACGGTATATTGCACAAGCCCTTCCGTTCTCTCCTCCCCACGAAATAAGCCTTTATTGTGATTAGTTAGAGAACATATAAATTTTCAAGAAGAAACCGAAGTTTAATGTTTAAGCATTAACGAGAAAGTGTAATTGTATGTAATGCCAAAACAAAACATTATCGGGAGTTGTAAGCTAATGAACTAAAGTAATTCCAATGCTATAAAGTAATACATTTTAAAAATTTAATAAAGGGAATTGTACGGTATGACTATTTTCACAGAGTATTATGTCTAGTTTACCAGGCCACATCTCTGAAGCTATAAAATAAATGGCTATATATTAGAATATAGTATGCTGTCTGGGAGCTTCCCCCCCCTTAAGATAACAAATGACCTTTAAAATCCCAAAATGTGACAGAAAATTCAATTGTTTTGGTTTTAAAAATATGAAATCATGCTCATACTTCAAAAACTAGTTAAATGTTTGCAGTCCAAAAATCTTTCTCTTTGTTACATTGAAATATGTTTTTGATGTATACTGGGTGTAATGTTTGGAAAACATTTTGTACAGTTAATTTTTTTTATTCCTATTAATAGATTTTAAACGTTCTATGTACCTATGTTATTTTACTTAGTATCTATCAAAAATTTAAACATTGCCTGCTTAATTGTTTGTCATAAAAACTGGATACGTTCTTTTCCTTTCTCTTTCTTGTCAGTATATTTTCTAGTTTAAGAATGTGTATGACTGCGTATATGTAGAATGATGTGCATAGTTATTTTATTAGAAATGAATTAAATGTATGTGTGATAATGTATATAATGATACTTCTTTTAGTTTATATATAGATCCTAAATATATGTATGTAAGGAAAATTCTCAGGGGTTTTCAAAACTTAAATCAAAGGTAAAAATTCCCGCGTCATTTTCCATTCCCCTTTTTGTCCTAAATTGTCCGCCTGTAGTCCTGTGTAACCTGTAGCCTCAGTGGTCAATTTAGGTTAGGGGTTAAAAAGGGGAATGGAAAATGACGAGGGAATTTTTACCCTTGATTTAAGTTTTGAAAATCCCTGAGAATTTTCCTTACAATAGCCTGGCCAATTATAAACCTACATGGCCCTAGCGGACAATTTAGGAAATTTCCAAATAAAAAGTAGATATACGCTAGCGGAGACAGATTTTTCTAGATATTTTCCCACAGATGTCGACCCAGGTGTTACGTTTCTTGTACATAGAACTTCATGCTAGCTGACCCTTCAGACTTTGTTCTGTCCCTATGATGAAGTGGGAACCCTCCTTCAACGTTATCTTAATAAAGGTCTTTTGCTGAAACGGTATCATTTTTATGGCCATGACTGCAACCCCCCATCGAGAAGTCAGTCTCATTACATGTACACATTTTAAAGTAATGTATATTGCATATACATATTGTTCTTGGAACATTTTTAATGTATGTTTTTGAAATATTCAAATTTTATAGAAATGTTTTGTATTTTTTAAAAATATTTCATTGTATACTTCAGTATCTTAGATGTTTCAGTCAACAGCATAATTTATTTTAAGAATAGAGTTAAAAGTTTAATTTGAAACATCAGATTTAATGATTCTTGTACCTTAATTCTAGAAAAAAGGGCTAAAAAGAAACGATTGTTAGATAACTACTTACTGGGTTCAACATGAGATACGTTATGGATCGGTAGTTTAGATTCATACCTCCCTACTACATTTATTTGAACTAAAACTTTTATTCATACATTCAAATTCTCTTAACACCTCAAAGGTCTGTAGGAATCGGCTTCAAGATGGTCAGAGCCTAATGAAAATATATCAATCATATCTCTCCTGTTTAGAAAAACACAATGTATTAAAACAGACATCCCTTCCTTATATTTTTCATTGTACAAAGGATTCATATCATTACTTTCCAATGTATTATATGAACATAATAAATTGAAGTTTAATAACTTTTTCTATCAAAACTTATACGATTCAATGCAAAAGATATTTGGCACAAATTTCTGTTATTTCTAGATGTTAAGAGAACACTCTTATCTGTAACAGCATCATTTCAGAATATTTTACTACTATATTGAAAACAAGTATCTCAATATGTTACTCAAGAATCGGATATCCGAACCAAGGGCTGAGTGATAAATAAGAAAATTTCTTTCCCAATATTCGAGTTTCCTATTTATCTTACAGCTATGTATGTCAGCTATGTTGTATAAATACTTTTGCAGTGTATGAAAAGAAAATAATAATTGTTTGGGGTCAATATTTTGTACCAATTTTTATTTTATCATGAAACTTCATTTGTAATATGCTTTTGATGTATCCCTGGTATAATGTTTGGAAAACATTTTGTACAGTTAATGTTTTTTATTCCTATTAATAGATTTTAAACGTTCTATGCATCTATGTTATTTTCCTTAGTATCTATCAAAAATTTAAACATTTCCGGCTTAATTGTTTGTCATAAAAACTGGATACGTTCTTTTCTTCTCTCTTTCTTGTTAGTATAATTTCTAGTGTAAGAATGTGTATAACTGCTTATATATAAAATAATGAGCATAGTTATTTTATTAGAATTGAATTAAATGTATTTGTGGTAATGTATATAATCATACTCCTTTTCGTTTGTATATAGATCTTAAATATGTGGTACAAATTGTACAGTAATATTCTTATACATATTGTTCTTGGAACATATTTAATGTTATATTTTTGAAGTATTCAAATTTTATAGAAATGTTTTGTATTTTTTAAAAATCTTCCTAAAAATGTATTTTAATATCTTAGATGTTTCAGTCGACAGCATAATTTAGTTTAAGAATAGAGTTAAAATTTAATTTGAAACATCAGATTTAATGATTCTTGTACCTTAATTTTAGAAAAAAGGGCTAAAAAAGAACGATTGTTAGATCACTACTTACTGGGTTCAACATGGAATACGTTATGGATCGGTAGTTTAGATTCATACCTTCCTGCTTCACTTCTTTGGATGGAAACTTTTGTTCATACATTCAAATTATCTTAACACCTCAAAGGTCTGTAGGTATCGGTTTCAAGATGGTCAGAGCCTAATGAAGAATGTCAATCATATCTCTCCTGTTTAGGAAAACACATTGTATTAAAACAGTAATCGCTTCCTTATAATTTTCATTGTAAAAAGAATTCATATCATCAATTTCCAATGTATTATGTGAAAATAATAAATTGAAGTTTAATAACTTTTTCTATCAAAACTTATACGATTCAATGCAAAAGATATTTAGTACGAATTTCTATTATTTCTAGATATTACGAGAACACTCTTATTTGTAACAGCGTTTCGGAATATTTTACTACTATATTGAAAACAAGTATCTCAATATGTTACTCAAGAATCGGATATCCGAACCAAGTGCTGAGTGATAAATAAGAAAATTTCTTTCCTAATATTCGAGTTTCCTATTTATCTTACAGCTATGTATGTCAGCTATGTTGTATAAATATTTTTGCAGTATATGAAAAGAAAGTAATAATTGTTTGGGGTAAATATTTTGTACCACTTTTGATTTTATTATGAAATTTCATTTGTGTAACTGGGTAAACTATTAATAAGATTATTAATAAATTAATACTTTCTGTTTCATTCAGCGGCAACCATCGGTCAACATACCACTAAATAAAGTTTATAAATCATTTAAAGTCCATTAAATAAGCCATTAAACCATTAAACAAGCTTTTTATTTTACAGATGAAATATGTTACAATAGACAATCACGTTGCCAAACGCTCCTTAATTAATATTTTTCATCTGAGTGTACAATATGTAGGTCTAGCTTATTTCGTGTACATATTTAATTTTATGTAATATCGTTCACACAAAAAAATTAAACCATTAAACCATTAAACAATTAAACAAGCTCTTTATTTTATAGACGAAATATATTACATTAGACAATCACGTTGTCAAACGCTCCCTAATTAATATTTTTCATCTGGGTGTACAATATGTACGTCTAGCTTATTTCAAGTACATATTTAATTTTATGTAATATAGTCCACACAAAAAAATTAAACCATTAAACCATTAAACCATTAAACAAGCTCTTTATTTTACATCCGAAATATATTACATTAGACAATCACGTTGTCAAACGCTCCCTAATTATTATTTTTCATCTGGGTGTACAATATGTACGTCTAGCTTATTTAACGTGCATAGTCAATTTTAAGTAATATTGTCCATACAAAAAAATTCACTTAAGTGGACAATAAAATTTTGATGAATGCTAAATGCGAAATATGATGGGGTTCATCACCAACGTTAATCAAGTCCATCTGGAGAAATTTACAGAAAACGAGTCTAATAATGTGTGAATCGCAATTAATTTCAGGATATTTTAAAATTTTGAAAATGCTTAACAAACAAGGAATTTTAATACAAATGCACATATGCATATATATGAAAACACGATATCAACAGTAGTAAATATTTTTATTTTGTAAAAGAAAACTTAGTTCACTCGGATTGTGAAAAGATCATATATGATACATATTTAAAATGTTTTTTAAAAGCAAGCAATTAATATATAATTTTAAATTTTTAAGTGTAAACAGATAAGCAATTATATCTTTATGAAGGGCTGGATTTATTTAAAATACTAGATCCAATTTTAAAATAATAATTTTGTCGAGCCTTCTTTTCATTCTAATTAAGCTTATAGCTGTACTTATAAATTGGATGTTAAATGTTTTGAAATACATTCTTTAGGAGATAGAAATAGACAAATAATCCTGTAAAACAAAATATACTTAACTTTATCTACACAATCTACACAATTAAGAACAAATTTCCAATTTAATTCACTACTTCATAACTCTAGTTTCTCTTCATTATTATTAGAATACTAATGAGGACTGCATCGAAATAGATTTGAAGAATTTATCAACAAAAATTCAAAAATTAATCTGTTGAGTAAATGTTAAAAAAAATTATTTCGAATAGATTTTAATTATGTATATAAAGATTTTCCGTATCATAAATGCGTACTTACAAATGAAATAAATTTACATTTTAAATTATAAAAATAATGTATTTCACAAACTGAAATCATAAACATATGCTATAAAATATTGTACCGAATTAAATGTTGTAAATCTTACGTTTTCAGACAATATAATTATGAGATCATGAACTTTTATATGGTCTTTTAATGAGAGAAAAATGGTAATAATTTATTAATCTCTAAAAATAAAACAATAGACTAAGCTTTTGAAGTAATCTAAAAATGACTGTTTAATATTTCCACTATCTATTGTTTTAGTAACTTTTATACTAATCTCATAATTAAATTTCTTAAACTAACAATTTAACACGAGCATGATTTGTTTAAAATTAGCCTTTTTAAATTTATTTTAAAATGTAGTTTCTCATTAAAAATAAATTAAATGTAAAGGGTGAATAAATCAGAAGGCAAAAAATCAGTAGTGTTTGAAACATTTGACTGTCAAAGATATTTAATAATGTTAGTATTAATAATGTTTAATTAATGTTTTTAAAATAATTAATAATGTTATCAATTATAAATTATTTGAGAGTGAACTCTATTAAAAATTTTCTATACCTATTCCCTATAATATGTGAATTTGTATTTAAAAGTTACCTTTTAACTTTTGAACTTTGATAAAACTTTGAGTAAACTTTTAATTGTCAAAGATATTTAATAATGTTAGTATTAATAATGTTTAATTAATGTTTTTAAAATAATTAATAATGTTATCAATTATAAATTATTTGAGAGTGAACTCTATTAAAAATTTTCTATACCTATTAATTGTATATATATTATGAGGATTTGCATTTAAAAGTTAAATTTTAAATGTTAGAAAAAAACATAATTTTTGTCTTATGCATTCTTTAAATATAAAAAAAATATTTTAGGGAAATATTCATTTAGTCCTTTGCAAAATGTCTAAACAGATTTTTAAATACAGAATGTGCAGATTGTTTGTTTTGAAAAGTCCTTTTCAACTAACCTTTAGAATTGACAAAATAAGTGGCTATGTTAATTAGGACTTGTTAGTAGAAATGAGCATAGGAGATTCATCTTACTAAATTCAAGTAAAGTTATTGCTAGTAATAATTTTATTGTAGTAATATAAACATGAATAACACGATACGAAAAGTTCAATACTTTCTATAATTCAAAATTTTAATTACATTTCCTAATTCTATTAGAAGGAAACTTTAAATATTTAGCCGTATTTCATTAAATTAATCTGTTTCTTTAAAGGGGATAGCTTAAAGAGATTTTATACTCTGTTAATTTACAATTATGAAATTTTGTACAAATATAAATGGGATTTAACGACATTGAATTGTGTTTTAATTTCAGATAATATTCTAGAAAAGATTATTTTTATTAAATGTTTGTTAATTTCTATACTGTTCCTTGCAACTTAAATTTTCACAAATTCTTACAAAATATATATTATATATAAACACGATTATATATATTGAATATATATATATACACATATATGCATATATATATATATATATATATATATATATATATATATATATATATATATATATATATATATATATATATATATATATATATGAAATCCAGTGCAAATTAATTTTGCCGTTTACAATAAATTGTAGCCCCTATAGTTTATACTTGACCGGGCTAATAGGCATGTAGCTTCCTAAGACACTAACGTATTCAAGGATATGCAGTCAGGCCATTCCATAAAAATAAATACACAGAGTTGGTAGCGGAATTTAATCTTTTATTGAATTAAGAGAAGTATTTCCTTAATTAGAATTTTCTCTTAATTATTTTTAATTATTAAGAGAAAATTTCTCTTAATTATATTAATTATTAGAATTCTCTTAATTTTCTCTTTTCTCTTAATTAAAATTTCTCTTAATCTAATGTTGCACTTTTAAATGCAGATAGAATGATACATTCAAACACGTGCTGGTCCAGGATTGGACCCCAGAGTGAGTCAAGGATACGAAATCTTTCCCAGAGAAAGTAGCTTAGTTAGCGATATTAACACTAAAAAGGAACTTAGATTATTAAAAAGAGTAATCTTTTTGCATGGGATGCTGAGAAAATGTGGTGTTTGGACAGAAAATTAGCATGTATTGCAGAGCTAGCTTTGAGAGACTGTTAAAAGAATTTTAACTGGCAACAACTCTTTTAGATACGATATTTTGTAGTCACAATGGAAAGAGGAGAATTTTTCAGAGTTAGTTTAAGTATAATAGTTTTGATATAATATACGCATATAAATATATGTAGTACTTTATATGTAATACTTTATATAAAAATATATGTAATGATTTATGTAGTTTATTAAAACTCAATTTAAATTTGAAAAATCCCTAATTTTTCATGTAATATCGATGTCTAAAGTAAAAATATTTCCTATAAAATAATTATTCAATATAGAGATTAAATTATACTCATAAAAATTCAAAAAGTATTTTCAAATTATTATTAGTCAAAAGAAGAAGGAAAAAGCAATTCAATTCTCAATGAGTCTTTTAAAATTGAACATGTATATGTAGTTGTACTTCAATATAAAATTTATTAATTTTCAAAAACTTATTAAAAAACCTACTTTCCCTTGAAACCAAAAACAATTTAATGTGATTGAAAGAAGTCTAAAATGTTTATTTGCAACCAAATATCGAGGGGAATTTTTTTATCGATAGGACATGTGTTGAAAAAAAGAAAATAAAACGAGAAATACAATGGTGTCAGATTTTAAATGTACTTGATACATTTTATTAGAAGCAATGAACGAGTAGCCTACTAACAAACCAAGAGCACGTGGTAAGCAGTATACTACAATTCCTTAGGAGATTATTTGAATTACAATAACTGCGTAGCAGAAAGATCTCGAGGTATATTAAAAAATTAATAAAATTCAAGATTATAGAGTTTACAGAATAAGAGAATTACAGAATAAGAGATTGAAGATTATCAAGTAGAAACTGTTTTCAGGTTTAAACTGTAAACTGCTTTGCCTTGTTCGTAATTAATACATGTGATACGGTATGTGTAGACATTATTAGGCTGTAGGTCATTACAGGATAACAACTATTCAGCTCTACTCAAACAAAACACTTTTACCTTGAGAAACGAATCTAACACTGATCTCTATGGGTATAGTGCCATTGAAGCTGAAATTCAGCTGACATATCGTAAAATGAAGATATGATAATGATGATATATGTATTATTTAATGAGAATAGAAGAAAGTCACATGTTCTATTCATGGTTTTATCTTTTATTTTCCTATAAGTGAGGGTAGAGTTTAAGTCACTTGTGCAATTTATTAATTATTAATACTATTTATTTATTAACACTAGATTTACGGATGTTGATCATAAACCTATTTTTACTGAAGTCAGCCAATTTGACTCATACAAGAAAATTGAAGTTTTTTGACAAGAAAATAGTTCCAAATTAATTTAAATGAAATGTTTATTATCAAAAAATTCATGGAAAGCATTTTTTTTAGATATAAAATCTGTTTTTGAAACATATTTTCCGCAAACATTTTTATTCCATTTAGCACAATGGTTTCTACATCTGTTTCTTTTGCATGATTGTTGAACTTGACAATTCTTCCGTACGTCAGTAGCATGAATGAATTTCTGTCATTGAAATGGAAGTGTTCTCGATTTCCTTTCTATATTTACTTTATACTATACTTTATATACTTTATATTATATTTAGTACTATTTTTATTTATTTTCATATACATTCTATGAGTCAAATTGGCTCACAACCTTAAAAATAGGTATACCCCATTTGATAATGCGAAATGAAGGGGTCTGAGGGGAAGAGGAATGAAAGTTTACATATATTTTATTACTTCACTAAAAACCAAAGTATGTTTTTGAAAAGTGATATTAAAGTTTTATATATATATATAGTAATCAAATTTTTAACGAGTCAAATTGGCTCGGTCTGTAAATCTAGTGTTAAGTTATATGCAAACAAAATTTCTCATCTTTAATTTTATAACTTGCAGAATGGTGTAGTAACGACGGCCATCTGAAAAAAAAAATATATATATATATATATATATATAATGAAATTTTCTTTCCTAGAATGGAAAATATTTTTCATAACAGCTAAAATAAAAAAAAATCACTCTTGCTAGAAGAAAAACTATACAAAAAAAAACAGAGTGCAAAATAAAATTTTACATTCAATGAAAGAAGATATTATATTGTAATGCATAAAACGAAATAGGTGATGTGAGCTTATTTTTTTTCACGTAGACAAATAAGCAGTTTTTCAATGGGATATATTTCTGGAAAATTCATAAATCCATTCATGAGATACGGAACGAAATTTTATAAAATGGACCTTGTTTGTTGATCTTACTCTAGAAACATTTTTGTCGAATAAGGAGGAAGTAATATGATTCTCTAGTGCATTTATTATATGAAAATATTAAAAGATGTGTTCAGCCTGATCATATTAAATATTATTCATGGCTTCTACAAGGTAGGAGAGATGACTGGAGATTAAATATAACTGAAAAATTCAAAAACACATTGCATTTAGATCAGAGTTTCTTGACCCCAGTTGGTGTCACGTGACCTGCAGAAGAAGCTGCCTAAAATTTGATATTTCTTTAACCTATTTTAATATTTTTACAATTGCCTAACATTTTTACACGATGTATCTGAAAATAGATAATGACAATGCATAAAAAGGAAAAAGGAAGTTGTTTTGAAGCATTTTATTTTATGGTAGAAACGTATATTTTTAATTTTGTAACTTATTTAAAAATTTCACATTGTTTTATGTCTTAAAATTAAAAGTTAATGTTAATGACCTAAAACTTCAATACAATATTACAGTACAAATGAAGAAATTAACAGTTTCACTCACGCTTGTAATTTGTGCAATGCTTATGGGGTTCCACAAAATTTTAGTAAATATTGTGAAAAGTGTGAAGAAATCTGATTTAAATGATGCATATTAGTCCTCTATTAGCATTCTATATTGCTACAGAAAATATATAAAAAATCCCTATTGGTTAAGAGCGAAAGCAAACGTAGTGTTATGCTAATGTATTCGCTTCTTTAATAAATCTCAAACAAACTTTCAATGTAGTGTGGTACTAC
>CM063504.1:152619906-152622406 GCA_032207245.1 Pardosa pseudoannulata | reverse complement strand
CTAATCATAGAGCATTGGTTGTCCAGTTAATAAATGGGTCAACGAATGCATTCTGTTTTTTCTTATTTTTACACAACCGTTATACAGTAGTTCCTCATTCTCGGTATGAGTTTTTGTAAGTACTCAATTCTATTGTTGATATGGTTGTTAGGAGTCCTTTGGAATTTACTTAAGGAGACATATCACCTTTAATACTTTAAATTGACGATAGTTTTCTTATTTCTAGCTTAATCATATCTGTTTTAATTATTATGGTAAAAACATAAAACGTTAAACATTTGTTCTCTATTTCTATTTAATTAGTTTAAAATTAGATGTCTAAGTGTCAGATTCTTTGTGCAAAATATAGAGAACAGATGAATTTCCGATGTATACATTTTCTTTTAATGCAAGGAATACCAAGCTACTTTTCTACCGCCGACCATATCACTGCCTTCATCAAGGTCTTTATCTTCTTAATAAGATTTCGGGGCGCTGCGACACATTTAGTTTTAACTACAATTGTCTTTCGAATGTAGTGATCTTAACACCTGCATAGACCAGGAATTTAATTTATCAGAGGTATTGTTATATATTATTTTCATGGGACAGCTGAATTTTTTATACATTTTTTGTAATATTTTCGATGAGTTTATTTTTTTATAGAGAGATTTATAGGAGTTCTTAAATGACATTAATATTTCTCAAACGCGATTATTCAGATATACACTGGTGTGCAAAATTTAAGCAACAGGTGGGTTTTTGCCATAATCACACGAGAAATCATCTGAGAGACATGAAATTAAAAAATGAGGGAGAGTATTACGTAAGTAAAGGATGACGAAAGCATCGGCTCTGAAAAAGGAATACAATGCATAGGGTATGGAATCAAACACGCTTTTTTGAACGGATAGTATCGTGACCCATGATCGTGTATCCAAGAGGAAGAACAACAAGCAGATATTCCTTAACATGGGATATGCCCTCCCTTAAATGCAATGGTTGTTCCGCACAATCTCCTACTCAGAAGAAGCTGGTCCAACATTTCTTGTAGTAGAACTAACCATTAAGCAATCAGCATCTGTTTCAGTTGTTGGGTGTTCTTCGGAGGATGTAAGCATACTGTAATGCGTCTCCCCAAAGCATCCCACACATGTTCGATGGGATTTTAATCAGGGGAGTAAGCTGCCCAATCCATTCGTGTGATATCTTCACTTTACAGTAGCTCCTCAACAGCAAGAGTACGATGTAGATTGTCATCCGATGTCCATTGTCATCCATAAAAATGAGGTCTGAGCCAATAGCACCTTGAAAGAATCGAACAGAAGAACATGGAATGAGTACCTCCCAGCATTAGCGATTCCTGGTTACAGAACCTCTGTTGAAAACGTGGAGGTCAGTTCCACCGTTCAGCAGAATGCCTCCCGAGACAAGAACTTCAAGACAATGGAATCCTGAAGTTCTTGTCACAATTACATGTTGCTTAAGTTTGGCACACCAATGTATGTAATTATGGTTATTTCTATTTCTGATTTGTAAACATTTTATAGTATATACGACACTTTCCTAACCTGATGTATGAAGCTTTAGTTTGGTCATACGAGGATAAAGTTCAATTAAATGATTTGAAGCATTGTCAAAATTATTATTTTAGTATAATTAGCATTAGTATATCTACATTCAGCAACACAAATGCATTAGAAACTTACATTTTAAGTTCTATAATTGTTTTCTGCAAAATAAGCTCATACATAAGGTTTTTCAAAAAACAATTGTAGAATGAACTCGAAGGGCGATCGGGGATCTTGGAAGCCAAGAGCAGAACACTTCGTCAACATCTGCAATTGAACCATGTTGGTCTGGGAAACTCTATTCTCTGTTGTGGGGTTGCTCCATCGAGCTGAAATATAAAAGCCGTGATATCTATATTCTTTTATGCATAGAATATTTCATAAAATATTTCCTTTAATCGTAATTTCCTAGTTTGAAGATGTTTTATTCCCTTACTCTTTTGATGCTTATATAATTGTACATACTAATAAATATCATGAATACAGATTATTTCGAAATGTACAGAGAGTAAGAAAAATTAAATTTAAGTGGCTTTGTATAAGAGCCATGATACACGATCTAATTAACTAACTTCCCGGCATTATATTACATTTTGGACCATGACCTCCCTAACAATAAGATCACCGGTCATTTTAAACATTATAGGTTGACAATTATAAAAAGAAGAAAAATCTCTCTGGCAGATTTATTTTGTTTCATCTGTAAACACATTACTGTTAATTTCGGATATGTAATAGATAAAGTTATTCGCCTTTATTTTAGACGACGCATCTGCCGAATAAGCAAACTATATGCAATCTAAAAGACTCAAGAAATGCCGATTCCAGAGACAAACTTATAAATAATTTCCTACATCTATCTTCCCTGAAGAGGAAATATCATTACAAGAAATTTTAAAAATTGTAAACCCTAATTGTTAGATGTTAATTTTGGTTATTAACAGTAAAAC
>CM063504.1:152569906-152609906 GCA_032207245.1 Pardosa pseudoannulata | reverse complement strand
ATTTTATTTTCACCCTTCTTTTTATGTCATTTCTAATATTCTAACTCCTGTTTACAAGAGTTAAATGAAAATGTTTATCTAATGAATGTTTATTATCCGTGCTTATTAAATAACACGTTAGCTATCTTAAATGTAACCGATTTAGTCCTTCAATTCATCAAACTTTATATAAACTTCTGAAACGGAAAAAGCAATTGTAAGGTTTTTCGAACCACGACTAGTATTTACAGATGTGCCTCCATTCTGATATCAGAGAATCGACCTTTTATCCCCTCTATCTAATGATTTTAGGGACTATGGTTACCCAGCGACTGGGGTATGAAGTCTTCAGACTTGACATTTTTCGACGACTGCTGTGAAATAGGTATTAGGGCAACTGTTTTAGGCAAAATCGAAGACAAGTGTATCAGGGTGGTTTTTCGGACTTGGACAATTTTTTTGGTGGATCAGATTTCGAAGATTGGAGAGCTATGAAAGTGACTAGAAGGGAAAAGAGAAGAGATTACCTTTAAAAGACCTTTGACGGAGTAATACGTCTCTCTCAGGATTGCACTATTATTTTTCGGAGAAAAGAAAAAGAAAACTTATCCTGGAGATTTTTGAGAGCACTTATTCATGAATTTTGGTTGCTGAAGATCAGGATCGGGGATTTATAGAGTGATATTTACCGTTTTACATTTCAATATCAATGTTTTGTATCAATGTTTCATCAAAATGTTATCAATGTTATCATCAAAGTTATGTAGTTTCATGTTATCATGATTAAAAGTTTCAATATTATCAATGTTTGTATCAATGCTTTCAAATACTTGTGTTGTACAATTAACCTTTGAAAACAGTCTGGATGCTTTTTGCATCCTTACAATAGAGAAAGGACCCACCGTACAAGTTCCAGTTAAGTTCGGCGGGCTGGTCACTTTTTCAAATCGCTTCTAACCGCATATTCATGAAAGAATAATGATTTTTTGGTTTTGGTTTGGAGTGCTACGTTCTAATTTTTGCAACACGAGAGCTAATGAGACTGAGACCTACTGCTTAAAGACGATTCCGAATGGCTACGAATATCTATGCCATTGTTAGATTCGAACCCACGAACTCCAGTATCGCAGGCCAGCAACCTAACCAATTGCAATCATTCGGCAAAAGAACAATAGAATGAAATTTGTACTAATAAGAGACATTATATCTTATTTTATGAATCAATATCTAGAATTTAGACCAATATGAAACGATATAATTATTTTCACTTAAACAATCTGACAAACACTGCGTACAATAAAGCTTCGTTTGGACATTCACTATTTATGGTCATTCTAAATTTTAGACTAATAAAATATGCAAGGGATCTTATAAAGAAGTGTGCTTTTATTAAAAAACAGTATAATACTGAGTGAAACTTATATATTTTATTATCTATATTAAGGATCACATTAGTTTTACATATTCATGCTGGTTTCGTTCCACGTTTTATACGTTTTATTGCACAAGTATATCTATAAAAAGGTCCTGCTATTCTGATTCCGCATTTCAAAATGATTTTGTCTCATTCAGCATTTTAAGAAACTAAAAAATCATGTTCTATGAGTGACATGACCAGAAATATTTCGAAATCTCGACCAGAAAAAGTTGAAAGCCATACGAATCTCATACCACCTGAAACGTCGAAAAAGTGTTTTAGATAAAATAGAGTCGATGGTTTCGGATTAAAGCTCCATACAATGCATTTCCTAAAATTTCATGTATTCCTTGAAAAGCAGTGAAAGAAAATCATGGCATTGAAGATATTAGGGATGAAACAAAATTTCTATAACATAAAATTGCTTCAAGAACACTTACACGAACACACACACACATAGGCGGGAGAATGTGCATATCAAGATTAAAAGATTCTTTTGTTGAAATTTTTCATTTACTGTATGGGTTTCTTTATTATTATTTTCAAATTATATTAAAAAACAGAGTTTTTGATTTCATCAACCCTCCGAGTGGAACACATCGAGGAAAAGAAAAGTCTCCAAAAAAAATGCACTAAAGGATTACTGTGTCAGTGGCCAAAGCGTTCTTTGGTTTTTTTTCCTTTACTCTTTGTCGACCAGAAGGAAATAGGAGAAACCCTACTTCGTTATTGTTCCTTTACTGATATATATATATATAAATTTATATATATAAAATTATTTATAATATATATATATATTTTTATAGATGTTAATTTTATACATATAATGTCTAATGTGAACATCATGAAATGGATTGTAAAGCAAATAAAATATTCTTTAATTTATTTGAAATTTTTACCAAAGTCATAAAATATTTAAATGTCAATAGGCAACATGTCCAACAAAATACTTCGAAATATAGATTTATAAAGAAATAAAAGTCTTTTCCTAGTCTTTTTCAAAATAAATCCATCAAAGGTAGTTTACAATCGACAAAAATTTTAATCCATTGTACTAAAATTTATTACATCATTTTCTTTTTTATCGAAAATTTACATTTAAAAGAATCATCGGTTTTAATTTTACATTTTCAAATAAATTAAAGTGAAAATAGAAGAAAATAAAGATAATAAATTTAAAATTCGATTCTTAAGCAAAAAGATTCATTTTTTTTTTTTAAGAATTGATAAGTATTTTAAACACTGGATCATTTAATAGATTTCTCGTTATACAATTAGTCTTTACAAATCTTATACATGTTTTTGATAGTGTTCTAAAAAGAACTAATGTGAACATCATAAATTATTGTAAACAGCAAAAAAATTTATTTAACATTACTATATTTCTAAAAGACAATAAAGTTCGACTTGTCCGACATTAGAACATGAAAAAGGAAAAGCTATAATGCAGCAACAAGCAAACCCCTTTTTTCATTTCCCCGCTAGTGAAAAGTTTTCAGTTTGGAAAATTTTAAGAGAAAATTTATTAGTTGAAATATTTTCTGTGTCTTGTTAGAATAAGAATTACTTGCCCAATCACACATAAACCGGATGTTTTAAATGTTCCCTATTAAATCAAATATGCTTGTCTTTTATATGGTGATATGGTGATAAACAAGATTTACATGGATGCTTGTTTATATTAGTTACAGTTGCAACTTCTTCTTATGACAATGATTCCTATTAGATACAACGCGTTGTCGATAATGGAATCATACAATACCAGTACGTGGTAGGAGAACAGTGCGCCATATTGAAGTGATTTTGGATAGCACTTGAGCATGGCTCATTCAACACACTCGTATTCTCGGAGATTTATTTTCGAGTTCCTCTTGTGGGTGTATATCTACTGTATTGGATTCCTCTCGATAAATGTAACCCATGGGGAAAATTGTCTTTACATTTTGAGCATTATAGAATTTTTTAAAAATATACTTGATAAAACAACGAATAGTCTTAAGCTATTTTTCCGTTTGTTTTTGATTTATGTCTATTAAATCATATTCTGTTTATTTTCGTTTCAGAAAGAACATACCAAAATCTGTCATTAATCATTTAAAATTAATTATGTTTTATTGAAGTATTTAAAAAGTAAAATATAGCCTCCTGGAGAGTTTGCCAGTTCTATTTCGTGGTGTATTATTTTGCAGAATTTTTAAATTTGAGCTGATACGAAAAAAATTTTATTCCCTTCATAGGTTAACATTGAGCGTTGAAATCCAATAGGACAGGGTCTGACTCGCTTTGAGTTCCCGTACATAACTTGTTATACGAAATGAGTGCGTGTAGTCTGACGTTGTTACTTCTTAGAAATCATCTGCTTTACACAACTTAGTACGCATTTCTAACTACTCATGATTTGGCTGCTGTTTGTTGTAGAAGCAATCATGGTACTTACATATATGAGCTGATCAGAAAAATGTCTATTTCCTTTATAGGTTAACACTGAGCGTTGAAATCAAATACGACAGAGACTGACCCACTTTAAGTTCCAATAGCATAATTTCTTATACTAAATGAGTGCGTGTAATCTGACGTTGTTACTTCATAAAAATCATCTGCTTTACACAATTTAGTACGCATTTCTAACTACTCTTGATTTGGCTGCTGTCTGTTTTAGAAGCAATCATGGTACTTACATATTTGAGCTGATCAGAAAAATGTCTATTTCCTTTATAGGTTAACACTGAGCGTTGAAATCAAATACGACAGAGACTGACCCACTTTAAGTTCCAATAGAATAATTTCTTATACTAAAAGAGTGCGTGTAGTCTGACGTTGTTGCTTACTTAGAAATTATCTGTTTACACAATTTTGGACATATACAGTTCTAGTAACACACGATTTGGCTGCTGTCTGCTTTAGAAGCAATCATGGTATTTGCATATTTCGAACTTTCATCCTAAATGGCATCAATGTAACTCATATCACGAAATTTATAAACCGATACATTGTTCTTTTGCAAAGTCTTAGACTAAAGTAACAACGCTCTGCACTATAAAATGCAATTGCAAACATTAACTTCACATTTTTGGATACACGTTACTTTGCAATTTTTCCCATCCAAATACGAAACACCATAATGATGTTCATCTTTTAAGCGAACTTTTGAGAGATTCTTTTGTAGAATTTGGATTTTAATTCTGTTTTTAGCACTATGTCGACATCAAATTTTAGCGGTCACACTTCACATTTTTGGATACACGTTACTTTGCAATTTTTCCTCATCCAAACACGAAACACCATAATGGTGTTCATCTTTTAAGCAAACTTTTGAGAGACTCTTTTATAGAATTTGGATTTTAATTCTGTTTTTATGACGATATTGTAAACAGATGGCACTGTTATCTATAGGCACGGTATGTATTGAAAGAAGCTGGAAGCCTGCAAGAATTCCAGATAATACCGTTAGAGAGTACAGTTAGTCATTAGTTGATTAAAATTCTGTCCTTGTTTTGTATTTTAAGAAAATCTGTAGAAATATTTTGCACTCTTACAAACCAGCTATGACACCTTTATAAGTGAATTACATTCCATTTAAGAAAATTTTATATTTTACTCTTTGAAATATATAGTATTCCATAAAGAAGAGGGCGCTGATTGTCGGTACCAGAGTTCGTGGGTTTGAATCCCACTGTGGCATGGATATTCGTAGCCGTTCGGAATCAGCTTTAAGCAGTAGGTCCCGGTCTCATTAGCCCTCGTGTGCAAAACAGTAGACCGTAGCGCTCCAAACCAAACCAAAACAAATCCTTAAAGAAGAAACATACCATAAACATGAACCCTGAGCAATAAACCATGAAAATACAGTATAGTTGAAACATATAGTAGTCGATAATACAGTAATATTCTAACTTTTTAAAAATATATATAACTTACTTTGCAGATATGTATTTTATTGTAATTTCCTGTTAAAATCTATGAAAAATAATATTTTGTCATTTCAAAGCGGGAATTCGTTAATTTAAGTTTGATAAATAAAAAAAATATTTTACAACAGCTTATATTGAAAATATATCAAATACACTAAAGTATTAATTTTTCAGGTATATAGCATACAATTCTATTTCTTTTTGGTTTTTAAATCTTTGAATTTTTAGTCAACCTCAGTGGCTCCCAAATTAGAATCCTTCGAACTAAAATACAGCGATTAAAGCTTACAATGTATGAAAGTTAATTACATGCGTTTCCTTTTATTTGCGTCCTTTACTTAGGAAATTACAATTATTTAATGGAATTTTATGTTTTTAAATCTGTTATCTAATGAATGCTTTATCTGTCCTAGTATTTAAAATACGAAATCTACATGAAAAAAACAACGTGCTTTGTTTGATCATGTGATCTTTGTGTAAGTTAAAAGAACGAACAAAAAGGACTTTGAACAAACATCAAAAGTAAACTTTTTTATATTTAAATAGAGTTTGTTAAATATTTATCTGTAACTGATACAAAATCTCAGTAGCCTAATGGACCTCTTCCACTGAAATAAATAAAGTGCAGTAAGTGAAATATCTGCAATACCAGACAAATAAACATCTCATGATTTGATCAAACATTGATAAAAAGTGCATTCCGCAACAGGAAATAATAAACAATAAATATTCAAAATTATTCTCCGCGTATGATAAAGTGATACAGACACAATATGACATTCTTGTTTTGTTATCTTGTAATTAAATCAAACTCTTTTATTTCGTCTATTATTTAACATTAATTTTCCTGCACGGGAAATATAATTCTCCAATGGATTAATTATTTTAAAAATAAGGGAATAAAAAAGGGTTAGTTGCACAATTGCTGAAATATGACAATTTAATAATAATATTTTAATAGTTTATATAATTATAATTCATCCAAAAACAGTATACGATTCAAGTATGCGTCTAGCTCAAGGACAGCATCTGGCGGCGACCAGCAGAGTTTAAATTTTTTTAAACATATTTTTTATTACATAGCGTACAGAATGTAATGAAAAATGACATTCATGTATAGGTGCTACAACCGCTCTATTAACAAAATTTCAGTATTGTTCGTTTAGTAATTTTTAATATTTTTAATCTGTTACACGAGATACGAACCTACGTATTTCGTATGCATACCTGTATGTATAAAAGAATTATATACCATCTGAATGGACATGTTAGTGCTACCATTAATAAACTACATCAGAGGTTAAAATTTCCTTCCATTATATAATGTTATCTAATAAGAAAATTTCTAACATAAGAGTTATACTAATATTATATTTATTTAAAATAATAATATAATACTTATAGGATTAATAGGAAAATCATTTAAAAGATTTAAGGTTTTTATATTTCATTTATTTATTTTTTTTTTACTTCTGTGAGTAAGGGAAACAACATTCCTCAATTTCAGTGAGTATTTAGTTAAATTGTTTAGACTGTATTTTGTAGTAATTGTTAGACTGTATTTTATTGTAATGCCACATTCGTATATCTTACGGAGAGTCCATTTTGTTCAAATCTGCCATTCTATATAAAGCGGATATGATTGGGTTGGTTTAGAGCACTACGGTCCACTTTTTGCAACACGAGGGCTAATGAGACCGGGACCTACTGCTTCAAGCCGATTCGGAACGGCTACGAACATCCATGATCCAGTAAGATTCCGAAGGCCAGCATCCTAATACTTCGGCCATCTTTCGACCTATAAAAAGTGGAAAAATACCTCAATGACAAAGGGCTTTCCTAAGATGGTAAGGGTTCAGTTCTTCAGTTTTGGAAAATTTCTATTTTTGCATAAAATGCTACAATGCGGACATTTTCCATCGAACAAAAATTATAGTTTCTTTAAGTGAGAATGTGCGCACTTGTAGAAGAATTTTTCTATGCATATTTTTCAGTGTTGCTTCCCATTTTTGATATTATTCAAATATGGATGGTATATATCGCAAAATATTTTTCAAACTGACCTGTGAAGAAAATTATTAGAATTATTCAAGCTACGTGGTTAGAACGCGAAACAAGCTATGTGCAGTTATTAACAGCAAAAGTAATATTTTTCCTTGTATCTCCTAGTTTTTAAAAATTTTAATGCATATGTTGCGTGTAAAAAGATATCGAGGTTTTAGATATTTATTTATTGTTTTAAATTTAAGAAATCAATCAAAAAAAATTTTACTTTATTTTATTACTTTAACAAAGGATTGGATCTGATCCATAAAGTCACTTGATAAGATTCATTGTCGTGTAAGTCTCATTTATATTTAGGTATTAACCTGTAATCAATGGTACAGTGGTTTTTTACTTCTTTTAGTCCCAAAGACTAAATATTATTTGGGTTGCTTTGTGTAGATATTTTAAGTTTAAATCCAACCACAGGCTTTGAGAGACTACAGACATAAAATAAAAATAAACTAATACGCTTAATTAAGAACGACTGAAAACAGCTTTAAAGTAAAATTAAATCAATTTATTACAATTATATATACATACATTATTAATATACCAGATTCAGATTAAGTTTCATGTGATTTACTGTTAATATAATCAGAATAGGTGCCATACCAATTAAGATATGATAGTAATACTATCCTAGCACTTAGCTAACTCTATGTATATAGGAGAGAGGACCCAATCTCAATTTCAAATATGTATAATAATGCGTGCCTTTGTGGGTCTTTTGTCTGTGCCAAGACTGTACTCTTGGGAGCTCTTGTAGATATCTTCCGATTGATGTGATGATAATGTGGACTCCGTATCACCGCTGGTATAGGGCCTTCTAATATAACTCGGGATGATACTGAAAAGCGGATGAGCTGGAAACATCTGGTCTTTGAGAGATGTCAAGGTGTTCCTTGGGACCAATTCCTTTGATCCCCGTACTCTGTCCTCGAGTCCTAGACACTTGCCGTCTAACTCTCGACCTCCGAACTCTGACTTCAACTCGACTCGTCATCTCGAACACTGCCACTCGGACTTGTCTCCTCGTCTCGACTGTCCTGCTCCTTTCGAATTTGACTCCACTTTCAAACCTCTCCTACTCTTTCTAGACTTTTCTTCTTTTATATCAATTTCATCTTTTTCCCCTCTTCCTTCTGTTAGTCCAATCTGGGTAGTTGTAAAAATTTGAATTGTCTTCTTAACCCCGCCTTGAAAACGCCCACGTGGAAATACCTTATCCTTTCAAATTGGGCACTGTCCCTTAGGGACTCATAAATAACTCCACAAAGGTACATTCTTATTTAGTGTCATGTACAGAGACGGGATTCTAATATGGGACTGGGATCAGAACCCCGCCCGAGACTACCGCACAAGACGGAAAAATACGTTGAAATATATTTTATGGTTCTCTGTCCTTTACAAAAGATGTGATGAGGTCAGATTTAGATCCCAAGCATTTTACTTCTCGTATGAATTAATGAATTATATTACTGATCTAAATCGCCTGAACACATTCATTATCTGCCTACCCTGAAAAAGTATTTGTTGGAAATCATGACGTATTGGAGTGATGTACTTCCTTTTGTGCGCGCGCATTCTGTAAGCTTTTGATGGCAGTGTTTTTGAAAAAGGGCATCTTGTGATGTATATGTAGCCTATGAAAATGTGTTTAGTTCGCTCGAAAGTTGACGATATCTGTTCTTTTATCTTTACTTATTTTATATGGAATTGTGCTGTGTAAAGAATAAATATTTAAAAGACATTCTCAAGTTTTAATTTTAAAGACTTGAGTAGAGACGAAATTTTTGGAATCACCACTGCAAGATAGAGATCCCGTTATGAACCTGGAAAATTTCAGGTAAGAGATATTTTCTCTTACAATTTGATATCTGTTTTTGGAAGTAGAAATCTAAATGTATTCCTAGCATGAGTCTAGAATCTACAGATGCCACGACAAAAGTTATAAAGAGAATTTAAGGATGCATTCATAATAGGTATTTAAAGTCTCAAAGTTAAAGTTTCCTGGTAAGTACATACGTACGTATTGGAAAAGCCAGTTAAAATAAATTGGGACATGATCAATGTGGGTATCTTCGTTGAAATATGCAGACCGAAAATTTCTGTGAATACAGTACTTCCTTTGCTTTCTACGAAGGAATAAAAGGTACGCTATATTTAAAATAATCTGTTTCACAGTTTTATTACCCGCCTCTTTTAAAACTTGCGAAATAGTCAGAAATAAATTCAAATAAAAGGCGAAGTTGTCGAGGGATAAAAGAAATCCCTGACAAAGCTACATTTCTTTCCTTCTTAAAAGGGGTTTATTTTATATTTTAACGGTGACCAACAGGAAGCACTATTAGGAATGTAAAGACTAGTTCAATTGATAAAATGTAGTGGATTCATGAATAAAATGCAATAAATAAAATGCAGCGAAAACAATTTCTCCTGATATACAAAGAAATTTTTTCCTTAAAAGAATAATGCGAAGCTGTAATATTTTTATACTTTACAATAACTTATGAGAAGGTTAGCTTAGGAAAAAAGTACTTGCCCTAAGATGATATATATAATTCCTATGCTGGTTTTATAATCTAATATTAAATATGCTAATCCATATTATAGTTTTTGCGTACATCAGTGTTTTTAATATTTATTTTAAACCGATTTGTTTGAATTTAAATTTCTCTTTTGTTCTGGGGCAACTTTGAAAAAAAACCAGAATAGAGCAATTTATCTCAACTTCACGAACTATAATAATGTCTTTCCCATTCATTTTCATGTTTACAATATCCAATAGACAAATAATAAACTGCCTAACTAAAGAGAGAAATGTCATAATTTAAGATGTGCCCTGCTGCGTGAAATCGCCTTATAATAAGTCTTTCTAGTTTAATTGGAGTATTGTAAACTAACAGTAAAGCGTATATGGATTAATAAAGAGATATTATGGTGTTTTTTGTCTTATTTCTATGAAACCGTCTATAACTTGCAGTATTTGAATAAGAAAACATAAAGAGAACTATATTGAACTAAAACACCAAATGTATGCTTTAACCTTTTTAAAATTTTATGTGTTAAGTTCATGATTAAAATTAAATTTCAATGAACTTATCATTTGTCTTTTGAAAATGCCTTGTATTGCTTTTACTATTAATATAATCTATAAACTAATTAGAAATTTTAAATAAATAAAGCTTTCATTTCGGAACCATGATTACCAAAACCAAAGATTGGGTTTAAAGTGGTTAGTGTATTATCTCTCACATAATAATAGAATAAGTTGTCTGTCCATCTGTCCGTCTGTCCTAGAATTTATAAAGCGGTTGTACCATGAATGGATAGAGGAATCCATATTGGATTCTTGATGAGTTAGGGTTAGCAAAATTCAAAGCGAGTTCGAAAATATTCGAAATCCACTCCTTCCCCCCTTTTCGAATGTTTAATGCCATTATTTCAAGCTTTGTTGTCCCCGGTTAAGAGCAGAACATTAAATTTATCAATTTATCACATAATAAATAGGTAAAAATAACATTTTTTAAAACATTATGAAGTCATTCCTTTAACGATCTCCTGTAATCATTTCTTATTTTAAATTATTTAAATATCTTTGGCATTTTTTTCATACGTTTTATTTCTGAACTTAGATATGACGTAAATAATTTTCTGTTATATTTGTATTAAATAATAGATTAGGTACATGTGTGCTAATTTTAAATTGAATCATCGATTATTTTTGTTGCAATAAAAACTTTGTCACCCGTATTAACAACAAATTCTTGTAATAAAAATCTAGGAATATATTTCACTAACCAATAAATATCTAGTATTTAAGTTATATATATTTGAAAATTAAGAAGTTTGTTCGTTTTATACATAACCACACGGTTTGTAATCGAGTTGCTGAATTTTGGATATCCTTCATATATACCGCCAAATAATCACTGTCAATATTAAAACATTTACTCTCCATCCTATCACGTAATATGAAAAGATAAATTAAAGTTTGCAACTAACATGCGATCAGTAAAGATAAACAAATTATTGAGCGTGTACCAGATAATTATCCACCAAAAAACAAACCATTTTTTACCTGCCTTATAGGGTACTTTACAATTCTAGAAAATTAAAAATTTTACTGGTCCCGTCGTATGACGGGCTACAGGCTAGTAATAGAAATAATGTTTACGAATATAAACTACTATTTTGAATTTGCACAAAAAATTCGTTGTTATTCGGAAATGAATTCCCATTTCCTCGATTAAAGAACATGTAACAAGAAAAGAAATAAAAATACCCCAGTAATCTTATTTTTTGTTGTTGCATTTAGAACAAATCCGAGGAAATTAAAATTATTTCCCTTTTTCTGTGTGCAATCGAACGTTTACGTTAATGGTGTTTTGGGGTTTCTCCCCGCACACTTAACTTCTGAAATTTGATTTTGCCACACAAATCGAAATGAAGAATAAAAAACGATTAAATATTTTTAGTGGCCCACATGTAATCTTAAACATTTTTTTCCCCGGAAATTAATCTCTTGGTGTATTTATTATACTCCTTAACAAATAGCAAATTTTACTCCTTTTCCTATCTTATAAGGAAGTTCTCTGAATATAAAGAGAAAATCATTTTTACACATTAATTCACAATCACTGATTTGAAACATTATGTAAGTATTATTTCCTTTTTATACTGACTTCGGTTTCATGCATTCTCCTATAATACATGCAGATTTATATTCACATACACATGTTAACATTATAAATCTAGTGAATTTGTGTTTAAAAATATAATTATTAACTACGAAAAATTAAAAAAAACCAATGTACTGTGATTTACTTTATATTTTAACTATATATTGATTTTGGTTTCACTAGTTTATTTACAATGCAAACTTATTTATTATTACAATTGTAAGAAAATATTATCATTTTTATAATTTAGAAAATTTTATTATTTATATACATACATACATACATACATACATACATACATACATACACATATATATATATACATATATATATATATATATATATATATATAGCATGTATATATAGGTATGTACATATATACGTATGTACATATATATATACATATACATATATATATATATATATATATATATATATATATATATATATATATATATATATATATATATATATATATATATATATATATATATACATATATATATATATATATATATATATATATATATATATATATATATATATATATATATATGTACATATATATGTATATATATGTACTGATGTACATAAAATGTTTCCTAGAAAAAGTTACAAATGTTAGGTTAATGTTCGACAGGAACTAGCACTTACAATGCTCTTTTCCAATCTTTACGAACAGTTTATTGTTTAGAAAATTTAGGAAGAATTACTTTTAAGACATTTTCCATTTTCTCTAAGGGAAAAAGGATTTGAATTTCTTAAATGAAATATTTAGCTCTAGTTTTTTTCTTCCCTAGGGATTTTTCTTTTTCGTGGACAAAAAACTCTGAAATAGATGGCCCTAGTTTTAAATATTGAAATAATGTATCTTAATCCAAATTGAAGAAATATTTGTACATAATTAAAATTTGTATTCACTTAATCATTATATTTCCAGCAAAAATACATAATTACTGTGAACAAAAATGCGTAAACCTAGTTGGAAATTAAAAAGACACATACACATTTCTCTTTGAAGCAGAGGAAACATAACCATTTACTAGAAAAATGAAAAAGAAAAAAAGAAAAGATAAAAAAGATAAAAAATAGCGTAAATCATGAAAAGTACAATTTGAAACGATGCAATTATATCAAATAAAATGAGTAAATAAAATTGAAATATGCAAAATATGAAGTATAATTCAATCTTTCATGCTTCATAAAAGTTTAACACATTTTTGTCTTTGTAGATTGTACACGATTAATGGAAGCACTTCAGGATAATTATCCAATTTAGTTGTGGTATTGTATTCTTTACTACATCCAATGCAATTTCTCATTAAAATCTGCTACCTTCGAATTTGTAGAACTTGCTTATTTCATGTATATCATCTTATTTCCTGCTGAAATTGTCGTGTTTTTGTTTTCCTTGCGATTTTTTGGCTTTTGCAAGGTCTTAAGGTATTTCCTACACTCTACCTGTGTCTTAATACTTCATATTACCGACATTTTTCAATGTTTTCTGGTGATGTCACAACCATAGCTACCTGTTTGGCACGTTGTATAACTCTTTTTCAATGAATAAATATTATATTAGTTGTATTTACAGTAAAACGTAAATTAAACATAAATATAATTACAATAATTGCATAACTTTTAGTTATATAATTATTTTAAATATAATTATAATTAGTTTAAATCCTAACACTGTATAATTTAACACTAGATTGCCCGAGATTTCTTGTATACCTATATTGCCCAAAAACAGTCAAAATGACTGCACTGTGAAAAAATAACAAATATGTAAAGAAATTTGTTTAAAATTAGTTTTTAATATTTCTTATATTATTTACAATTAAACAACAAGTTATTAGTAAATGTTAACAATAAAAAATTTACTTTAATTTAAAAAAAAAATTATGCATTATTATTTGTACATTTTATGCAAATGAAAGTGGAAATCTTTTTATGTGTACATCTTTCTCAAACATACGTTTGACATTTTTCACATATATTATTTGTTTTGTTGTTGTGGCAAAGTCGTACTTGACATAATTTGAGTTTGTGAGAATGGGTTGCATTTGATGATGTTGCAGTTGATCTTTGTGGGTCTTCATGTTCTGATAAATTTTTCTGTCTTGCAACTCTATATTCGTTGGAAAGAAATTTCAGAATTTGTTGCATTTGACTCTATATCGGAGCACTCTTCACTTATGTTCGTTAGCTTTTCCAATAACTCATTTCTGTTCGACATTTTTTAAAACAAAGTTAGAATAAGAAAAATAAATTAAACTACTTGTTAGAACAACACTTTATAAAGATTCGAATAACTAGTACTACTTTAGCTTATTGAGCAACTGACACTTATCAAGTATACCCCCAAATCGACAATTTATCATGCATCGGTATGTTACCGTAATAGAAAAAAAAATGTTATTTCAAAACAAAGCCGGACAGGTCATATAAAAAAATTTACTCAATTCAATAAATAAAAATATTTTGATTATTTAAAATTTCCCAAGCAGCCAAAATGACTGCTTCTGGGCAATATAGGTATAACATATATATATATATATATATATATATATACGGAAATAAAGGAGGGCGGAAGTAACTACAATTATTCGTAAACCCATTTATATGTTATAGAAAAAGTCACCAAATTCTAAGACATTGTGTCATTATATTTCACAATTGTTTTTTTAATTGAAATTAAAAAACAGTCAAAATGACTGCCTTGGGTAATCTAGTGTTAAAAAGATATTTATTAAAGAAGGCAATATCTACTCGATCCATTTATCTGAATTTACAGGACAGATGTCCACTCCTTTATAGCGTCTCTTTGTCATTGTACGTCTTCATTTTGGATTTATAATAGTTAGTAAAACAAAATATATGTGCATTTTGCAAAGCATTTCTATGATCTAATTGAACATAAATATTTAACCATACACTTAAACAAATATTATATATTGAACCTTTCCAATCGTTACACACAGCTGCAATTTGGGATGAATGAACTATTTCCTATAATTAAAGATAATGCTCTCTTTTTATGATCACGTTTTAGATATATTCATGGAGATGGTTGTTTCTGCTCTAAATCCATCTATGCTAGAGGTTGACGACATCTTGAATAACACAAGCACTGATTTGTACAGATTATATATCTTAGATGTACATGATGGCGTTTAACAGGTTACCAAAGTCACTACATAAAGAACGATTCTTCCGAGATAGAGCCATATGTTCTGCTACTAATTATTGTGCGCTCTCCACAGGAGGGCGGAAGTAACTACAATTATTCGTAAACCCATTTATATGTTATAGAAAAAGTCACCAAATTCTAAGACATTGTGTCATTATATTTCATAATTGTTTTTTTAATTGAAATTAAAAAACAGTCAAAATGACTGCCTTGGGTAATCTAGTGTTAAAAAGATATTTATTAAAGAAGGCAATATCTACTCGATCCATTTATCTGAATTTAAAGGACAGATGTCCACTCCTTTAAAGCGTCTCTTTGTCATTGTACGTCTTCATTTTGGATTTATAATAGTTAGTAAAACAAAATATACGTGCATTTTGCAAAGCATTTCAATCTAATTGAACATAAATATTTAACCATACACTTAAACAAATATTATATATTGAACCTTTCCAATCGTTACACACAGCTGCACTTTGGGATGAATGAACTATTTCCTATAATCAAAGATAATGCTCTCTTTTTATGATCACGTTTTAGATATATTCATGGAGATGGCTGTTTCTGCTCTAAATCCATCTATGCTAGAGGTTGACGACATCTTGAATAACACAAGCACTGATTTGTACAGATTATATATCTTAGATGTACATGATGGCGTTTAACAGGTTACCAAAGTCACTACATAAAGAACGATTCTTCCGAGATAGAGCCATATGTTCTGCTACTAATTATTGTGCGCTCTCCACGTAAATAGACTTACACACCCCAAGATTTATGTGCGTTGGGAAATAGTTTGCTCTATTATATCTTAAAATTTAATTATATATATATAATATATATATATATATATATAATATATATATATTATATATATATATATATATATAATATATAATATATATATATAAATGATAAATATATATATATAATATATAATATATTATTAATATGTATAATTATAAATATAATTATAGAAATATATATATATATATATTATAACTGTTTATATATGTATATATAAATATATATATTTTTTCAAATAAATTTATATATAATTATTATTTAATATGAAAAAATTAAATTATCTTATTATTATATATATTATTATATATATAAAAATATATATAAATTTTATATATATTTTATATAAATTATATATATATATATATAATAATATATATATATATATATATATATATATATATATATATATTATATATATATATATATATATATATATATATATATATATATATATATATATATATATATATATATATATATATATATATATATATATATATATATTATATATATATATATATATATATATAAAGATTAAGGCAATATAAACATCATAATAATATGTTTATAATATCGTTTCTTAAAAAGACGAATTTCTGCCCCAATTTTTTTTAACGTATGCGTAAGGTTAAATAACGCGAAATCAAACTTATGTTTAAGCTCATAAATTCTCTATCAAAAATCTTAATTCGAAAGCGAGCTTGGGGCGTATTATTTTTATTTTTTTATTATAAAGATATTCTCATATCTTTAACAAAATTTCAAATGAGTTTTTTGTATCCTTTCAACAAAAAACATGAAACAAAAAGGTATTTTTATATATAAGTTTTTTGGTATCTATATTATATATTATATAAATAAAATTATTTAATTAATTTATAATAAATGTTTATATTTTTATGTATTTTAAATATATTATATATATATACATATATGTATATATATATTATAAAAAAATATTATATTAAATATTTATTATATGATATATATATTTTTATATATGTATAATATATATATAAAACTATATTTTAATATATATATAAAAATATAAATATTTATAAAAAATATATATATGTATATAAAAATATATATTTATTATATATATTTTAAATTTATACATAATTGAAAGATTTATATGTAGATATTTTTTATAAAACGAAAGAATTATATAATCCCATATAATTATGTATATATTGGCGGTAAACTTAAAAAGACAATTTGTCGTTTTAAATTAACGAAGAGGATTTACTTAATATGTTAATAGGTAGACAGAAATATGGGAAAGATCATTAAATTTTGTATCAAAATTTTTCTATTTCGAAAGACGCAAATCAATATTGGTCGTATTATTTTTTTCAATTTTGCTAAAATATAAATTTAACAAAATTTCAAATGATTTTTTTGTATTTTGTAACAACATGAAACAAATATTTTATGGATATTAAAGTTTTTCACATGGCATCTATATTTTTAAAATAAAAAAATGTTTTAGCCATTAAGTCGGATATTAATGAGTTCTCAGCTGTTTTGTTTGAGTTCAAGTGTTTCTGAAAGTGGAGAAATAGTATCATTTATAAACCGTAAATTTTTCCTACAACTATGTTAAGTGACTGATTCTTTTTACTTCGATTTTCTTTATTTGAAATATGGTGATAATGCTAAATAAAGTGTTTCAATTCATTTAATAAGTATTTAAAATTAAACTGCTATCATTGAGGAATGAAAATCAAATATATTTGTTTGTGTGTAATTTGTAAAAAATTTTTGTAAATTGTTTGAACACCTAAATTTCTATCACGATTGAACGTTTTATATGTAGATTTTTGGACATAACTTACAATGAAGTATTTTTAAGCTACTTTATATAATATGGTCCATATTTTAGTAAACTATAATAAATTTGGTGTCGTTTTATATTTCGCGGATTTTTACATTTATGTTTAGATACAATAAAAGATTAGACAAAATTGGACCTTAAAATGAAAATTTTGTGTAAATTTTTCTGGACTTACAAAGTTTACGCATATTCGTTATTGCACAATTTTCATTTACATTTTGCAACATTAAAATTTTATGTAATTAATAGGATATTAAACGATATGATGTTTGGCTATGCGATACATTCACCAAAACCAAATATTTTTCTCCATATGTTTAACCAAAGATGTGCCTCTTAATAATTCAAAATGTTTCTTACACTGGCACGCTTTTTCGATTTTGCACCGTTTTGGTACTCTAAATTTTATGCTTGTTTATTTTTCCGTTCCGCTATTTTTAGTATCAATTTTTTAATTTTGGGTAACTTTTTCTTCAATGATAAAGGTTTTATTTCCAAATTCTTTCTGTTTTAAAAAAAATCAACTAAATGCTAAGTATTTAGTACAAAAATAGACGACATGAAGTGGACATTGTACATGTAATAATAATTTATATCCAAAGTAAAAATTTTACAATATTTATAAACACCATATTTCTGATTCACGATTTCGAGGAACGTTTTTAAAATAAGAGAGTCTGACATACCTTACAAGGCGATTGCTTGAAGCTAAAAAAGACGAAGTTTCTAGATAACATATATTTATCTTATTATACTAAAATTTAATGTAACATGTAACTGAACCAAAGTTTCTGTTATTTAAATGAAGTAATAAAAATCTTAAATGTTTAAAAATTTTAAGTATATCACTATTTGTTTTTAAAGCTGCATAAAAATGTTTATTGTCACAATTTGATGTTGGCGGGGAAGTCTCTAATGAAAGTATAATATATATTTGCTATTATATATACATATAATATAATATATATTATACTTTCATTAAAACATTGCACATGTGTAATTATTCTTACATATATAATATATATGTCGTCTATTTTGTATAATACTTAGCATTTATATGATATTGTTTTAAAACAGAAACAATTTGGATATAATATATAAAAATAAATGGCTTTGATCAAAATAATTCCTATATTGCATATAAATAATCTTAAAATATAAAATTAGATCAAATTAACATCTTCGAATTAATCATATTTTTGTTGCTAAAATATTTTTTTATCGTTTTTAGTGGTGTAAACGATATATATAATGTCTCATATATAAAATTGTCGAGAGCAATTTTAATTAAACTAAAAAGGTTTCTGAAATTAAAAACCCTTTCGAGCAACTCTCGACGTTGTACTTGCTTCAAGAAATGATATTAGATTTCTTATTGGAGCTCAAAGGTTTAAGAATACTGAAAATACATCTGTATATTAGGAGGTAAAGAAAAAGATTATCTGAGTTTTGATCAGAAGAGAATTCCGGAAATGCAATCAATAAATCGCAATAGTAGTTGTAGTAACATATTTTACTGAGTCTGAAAGAATAATTTTTCTATTTTACTTAATTCGTTTGGAAAGGGTATCAGTAATATATATATATATATATATATATATATATATATATATATATATATATATATATATAATATATATATATATATATATATATATATTGTATATATATATATATATATATATATATATGTTTATATATATATATATATATATATATATATATATATATATATATATATATATATATATATATATATATATATATATATATATTTATATATATATTTATAATATATATTATATATATATATATATATATATATATATATATATATATATAATATATATATATATATATATATATATATATATATATATATATAACTTTTGTTTTAGCGAAGGTTTATCTCATCTCATATAGTGCTAATTTGTGTTTATATATATTTGGTAAAACAGTTATATATTTAAAAGTCCAGAAAGTTTTATAGAGTAAAGAAAAAAATTTCTGGGCTTTTTGATTATATATATATATATATATATATATATATATATATATATATATAAATATATATATATATATATATAATATATATATATATATATATATATATATAATATATATATATATATACTTTGCTATAACCTGTTTTTCCACAAATCGGACCAATTAAATTGCAATAAAACCTTATCAGAATCATATAGAAAAATAGAGATTTTTGCTGGTATTTAATTAACTATTTTAAATTAAGAACAACTAATTGCGAATTATTAGAAATTTTCTGTTTTCTGCTTAAAACAATTAACATCAACCTTGTAATACTCTATGAAAAATCTGAATGCAGCTAATTGATTTTTTTCGAATTTGGAATTCCTTTTCATGTTAGCCATTTAATTAGACCACAAAAACAATTAACAGTACTAAAGTCGTTATGAAAAACATTCTCCAGGAAAATTCGAAAATTAATTTTTTCTTATTAGTAACGATTTCGAGCTATTTTATTTCTCTTCAGTTTAATTCGTATTCATATGTACATTCTAATGATTTGTTTCGGAACTATTTAATTAAAATTACCAAAAATATCGTTGAAATATTATTGCTTCAGGGGTTTTAAACCACTGCGTTTAACATTTATTAAAAGAAGAGAAAATTTTAAACGCTTTTGATACTAAGTAATATGGCTTCTGTAAATTTTCTAATGGAAGTTATTTAAACTAGAAATGAGTTTTCGTTTATAATTGAAAATAAGCGTTCTACACAGAATCAATTAACAGGACGGTGTACGTTTATGTATAATAATTTCTAGTTAAATATAAATGCATTTTTTAATATAATAAGAAACATATTACACATATAAACTGTAAATGTGTAAGTAATCCTATGAATTAGAAAAATCAATAGATTCTTCATGAAATATTATCTTTCTAACCTTCTTAAAATGCATGCAAATTTTCATATACACATTATTACATAAATGTTAAAAATATGTTATGTTTACACGCAATAGAAATATAACTATTGATCCAATCGTAACTCATATTTATCTTAGTTTAACCCAGAGAAAAATAATCTAAACTTCTATTAAAAACCTTAAAAGACGAATGTCTTCTAGCCACGATATGAACAGATGTTTTTGTAACTATTGTATTTTTGATGCTTTCGTGTTGAAATATATTATTTATTTTAACCAAAACTGTTGATTTGTTTTTGAAATTGGTTTTACTTCTGAAGGTAATATTATCTTAAATAAATCTAAATTTTCATTTGGGAGAAACTTATTTCTCCAGATCGAACACAGTTTGTAAAATGGCTAATCTTTAAAATCTCAAAATATGTTCAAGTATAAAATTTCATTTACATAATCAATTTTTTTAATGCAAATATTTTTCACTTTTATTAGCTTTTACTTTCTGTTGCTTTTTAATTCCTCGAAATTAAAATGCTAAGGCTTATTTTGGATTAAAGACACAACTACTGCAGTTTTAATAAGTGCAAGTACTGCAGTTTAGACAGTTACTGCAGTTTTGCAGTACTGCAGTTTTGCAGTTAAGACAAAAGTACTGCAGTTTTAATAAGTTTTAACACAAGTACTTGCAGTTATTTATTTGTTTAGAGCAGTTTTAATTTATTTGTTTAGAGAAAAATTCTATAACATAAAAAATAAAACTTTCTATGGGACTTAGCAGCTGTCTGTTTCTTTTATTTATAGTATTTCACAGACTGCTAAATTTTTTTTGCTTTTACTGTGAATGATAGTATTTTTTTTATTAAGTATAATTTTTTATTTAGCAGAATATCCTATCGTAGTTTGAGAAAGCATTAAAGGACTTCAGAAAGAATTATCGAGTGAAAATATTAATTATTCAAAGATAGAAGATTTTAGTAAACTTTAAAAGAAGTTATTTTTATTGAGTTTAAGTTTATTTAAAAAATTTGTTCAAAGAGTCTTCACTTTCTTGAATATAGTTTAAATTTGATCTTAAAAAACGAAACATTTCAAATACTTACTTCAATAGCTTAAGGGAAAAATATTGAAGTGAGACTATGACCCTTTAATAATTATGAAGACTATTAAAATATTAATATTCTGTATGTATGTACTGATTTTTTACTGTGCCTTAGTAAGAGGTTTTACAGATAATGCTAAAATATTATACAATTCTATAGCTTTTATTTCTGAAAGAACTTGTAATTGTAAAGTAAAATATTTTCTGATATTTTACTAATGTGTATCTCTAATTATTCTATTATAATACTAATTATAAATTGAATACTCTTTATAAATTTTAGCTAAAAATATCATTGTATATTTTTCAATTACCGATGTATTATACTAGCAAAGATACCAGTTGAAAATGCTTCTTAAAAGTTCTGTCTGTGTAGCTGATGTGAGGAGGCGATTTAGATCAGTTATATAATTTGTTCATTCATACAAGAAGTAATATGCTCGGGATCTAAATCTGATCTCATCAGATCTTTGTAAAAGACAGAGGACCATATGTTTATATTCAACGGATATTGTTGTCTTGTACGGTGGTCTCTGACGGGGTTATGATCCCAGTCCCAGCTTAGAATCCCGTCTCCGTACTTGACATAAAATAAGAATTTACCTTTGTGGAGTTATTTATGAGTCTTTAAGGGCCAAATTAGAAGGGATAAGGTTTTCCACGTTGGCGGTCTCAAGGCGGGGTTTAAGCAGACCAACTGGATTCTTACAATTATCCCGATTGGAGGATAAAAAGGAAGAGGGAACAAGGATGAAATTAATAAAATAAGAAAGATCGAAGAAAAGAAAATGTGAAGGTGTTCGATAGTCCAGACGAAGAGAGAAGTCCGACGGAACGAATTCGAGAGTCCAGCCAAGTCCGACAGGAAGTGTTCCTGCATCAAATAGCTCGGCCGCACCCCAAAAATTCAGGAGGAAACCCTTGACCAGACCGACGAGAGATCCATAGATACCCATCAACCAGCAGTGTTCCGGGCACACCATTTTAACTCCCCAAAGGTACCCCCTTTTACATACATTTTGAAATTGAGATTAGGTCCTCTCTCTTATATTTACATAATAGCTTAAGTATTAAAAAATTATTGTCAGAACTAATTTAGAAGATGTTGATAAAACATATTTTATGAAAATTAGCACCAGTTTTGTAATGTACATAGATGTATATATATTATAATAAATTTATTTTTTTATATTAAGCTAGTTTCGGATGCTGTTAATTTAGCTTTTAGTTTAGTTTCATTTCTTATGTCTGTAGTTTCTCAGAACCTGTGGTTAAATATAGTACTAAAATACTTTTACACAACACAATCAAAATAAAATTCCACCATACATTTAATCACATATTAATACTCAAATGAAATCGAGGACTACACGACAGCTGAAATAGCTAATTTTTGTTTATTTTACTCTTCATTAATAATACTGAGACTTATATCAATTATAAATCATGTATAATTTGAAATTCAAATAATTATTTCAGAATGAAAAAAGTTTTGAATTTAATTAGAGAATAAGTGTAAAGTATGTACGATGGTAATTTGAAATGTTACAAACTTCTAAACGTATTTATGTAGATTTATTCGTAACGTGCAAAGCTTTGTAACATACACAAAGAGAAATTGAGTTGTTCCCAGATTTACCAAGTGAATCGTGTAAGGTAATATACTTTTTCTTCTGTATTTGTGATGAGATTTTGTTTCTTCTCTCCGGTAAGATTGCTTTTTCCCTCATAACACAATAATTTTCATCCAGCGGTGTAGTAAAGTCTCCAATACATTTGGTAAGAGAACTGGGTAACTGAGTTTATACCTTACATGGAAGATTGAAAATATCAAAATTGTTTCGTCACATGAAATCATGTTTCCAGTCTTTAAAGTCAGATCGCAGACTGGATGAAACCTGAGAATAATAGCTCCTGCGATTTTATTCTTAGATATCGCTACAGTATGTGGGTTTTTTTTACTGCGAATATTCTCTGGTGGGATAAGAGAGAAACTTTTATAATACCGCTTTCTCATAACAATTTTCCCTCTTTAAATTCAAATTTCTCGTTGAAGTGTATCCTCATTTTTTCCATATAATATATATATATATATATATATATATATATATATATATATATATATATATATATATATATATATATATATATATATATATATATATATATATATATATATATATATATATATATATATATATATATATATATATATATATATATATATATATATATATATATATATATATGTATATATATATATATATATATATATATATATATATATATATATATATATATATATATATATATATATATATATATATATATATATATATATATATATATATATATATATATATATATATATATATATATATATGTATATATATATATATATATATATATATATATATATATATATATATAGATATATATATATATAATATATATATATATATATATATATATATATATATATATATATAAATATATATATATATATATATATATATATATATATACATATATATATATATATATATATATATATATATATATATATATATATATATATATATATATATATATATATATATATATATATATATATATATATATATATATATATATATATATATATATATATAATGTACAATTATCGATTTTGGGATCGAGGACTTTTTTCATTTTTACCATACAAATGTTCCGAAAATACCTTCAACTATTTTAGTTTAGTGATAGACTTTTAGTTAAAAAATAAAATATTTCTATTTTACTGAATTGTTAAAGGTTCTTAGGAATATTTAGGAATAAACTAGTTTTTTTAGTGATTCGTTTAAAAACTTTAACTATTCATATTTGATTAGTATTTTTAACAATAATATATTATGAGATATGTAGCTGTCATTAAAAATATAATGATCATTACAAAACGTTCTTTATAATAAAATATTTTATCATTTTTCTATACGTTATGATTTATTTAAAATTAAATCTGTCTGATTAGTGACGTCATTCAGTATTTCTGAAAAAAAGCTTTCAGAAATGTTCAGTGACGTCACTACTCAGACTAAAGAGTGGGCTCGAATAGTTATATATCTGTATTAATGTATATTATAGCATACAATTATTTATTTATTTGTGGGAGTAATACAATAAAATTTATACCCCTAAAATAAAAAATAAATATTCTCATTTTTAATACCTAATTTCTCAGTTATAAAATGTTAGACAAATGAATGATCTCCAATTTAAATTATTTTTACCCATTTCTCAAAACTAACACTTAAATGAATACTAATTTTCGGTCCATATTCTTCATATATCCCAGAAAAAGAGTATTGTTACTGCAGTTAAACATTTACCTGTCCGTTTCGATCTAGCTAAAATGATCAAGATTTACTGCTGCCTTCCAAAAAGTGCTTTTCCATCTTTAGTTTCGTAAAAGCAAAATGAAATACTAGCTGTGAGGTTTTTATCGGCGACAAATGTGTATAGTCTTCGGTCATTCTTTAGAGAGCTACTGCACTGTAAAGACAATTGATTGACCAATGCGTTTTTGATTCTCGATAAAGCCCACGTTTCCTGTAATTGACTCCATTTCTACTAAAAGTTCTTTTTTTTCCCGGGTACATAAAAAAATAGAAGCTATTTGCTTATTAGGTTTTTTAATTATACCTAAAATTTGTTCTTTATGTAAAGGTCTGAAAACCATTGTGACATATATAGGATAAGTTTTGATTGATCAAAGATGGAACGACACATATTCGTTCGCGTATAAAAAATTCTTAATTGATTTTCTTCTGCCAATGTCTACGCTATTTAGATATCCTTTGCTCATATTTTCAGACGACCAGCGTGAAGGATGTTACCAGTCCGACTTCCCACTCAGAAGTGCTTTTGGCGTTCCTAAACTAAAATGTTCCTCTGATCTACTTCCTCGTCAGCTTCTTTACTCTGTACAATTCCCCACAAGGGTGTCTTTTTCTCCTATTACATTATCTTTAAAGAGTTCCAACTCTTTTTAATTATAACTCGCTTAACTCTCAACTCTCATTTTTTTAAACATGACACACACACACACAAATATACATATACATATATATATATATATATATTATATATATATAATATATATATATATATATATATATATATATATATATATATATATATATATATATATATATATATATATATATATATATATATTTATATATATATATTATATATATATATATATATAATATATATATATATATATAATATATATATATATATATATATATATATATATATATATATATATATATATATATATATATATATATATATATATATTATATATATATGTATATATATATATATATATATATATATATATATATATATATATATATATATATATATATATATATATATATATATATATATATATATATATATATATATATATATATATATATATATATATATATATATATATATATATATATATATATATATATATATATATATATATATATATATATATATATATATATATAATATATATATATATATATATATACATATATATATATATATATATATATATATATATATATATATATATATATATATATATATATATATATATATATATATATATATATATATATATATATATATATATATATATATATATATATATATATATATATATATATATATACATATATATATATATATATATGTATATATGTATGTATATATGTATATATATATATACTGTATGTTAGTTAGTGTAAGTTAATGTATGTTATCCCTCCATCTTCGACAAATTCCTTTTCAAGTATCTTACTGTGTGGTATCTTGCTGTAGATAAACAAGGTCATTCCCAAAATAATAGGTTTGAAGGAGTATTATTATGAATGTGGAAAATACAAAGCTCTATCCTTCAATGGAATTGAATCTAATAATAACTTGCATCTATAAAAATTAAGAGAAGTCAGATTTTCGATTTGGCGTTGAAGCAAAGGTGGCGTTACAGGTACGGTCCAAGATTTTTAAATGTAACAAGTACGGAGAGTAAACGGCTCACAATTGGAATCACAACTGTGTTATTTTTTAGTGATCTGATATAGTGCAAAACAGTAAGAAATAAGATATAAACTGGAAGTAAAAGTTTGCATCTGCTAATAGAACTCCAAGTACAAAGTAATTAAATTTGATTCGAGTAAATGGAATCGTGTCTGGTTTTTTATGAGAAAATAAAAAGCTATTGAAATTAAAATAAAATTAGGATTCCGGGTTAAATAACAACTAAAACAGACACATTAATAGATATATTATTCAAAATTTGTAAAATTATGTTAGTTTTATTATTATTATTTTATTATTATTATTAATATATTAGACAAACAGCCACTAACACGGATATTATTAAAATAATTTTTCCTCCGTACTAGGAGAAAGCACAAAGTGTTGTTATTGTACCGAATATTTCATTCCAAAATCATTTGCAATTATTCTGTTTTGTGTGTAAATTTAGAATAGGAGATTCTACAAATTTTTGCAAAAATACAACCATGGTGGATCTCTTGGGTGTTTAAAATAGAACTTCAAATCAGACTTCTATGATTTGATTCTTGTTGGTTTTAATCTTTGGAGGGAGAAATATGACTGTTTCCTTCAGAAAATGCATGAAACCTTTTAAAGTTTATAAGTTGGACGCCTTGTAAAGAAGCAAACTTCGTAATTGAAAATTCAATTTCTGCAGAAATATGCAGTTTCAACAACAAAATTACGGTTCTAAGATATGGAAGTTGGTGAATAGGAAATTGAAACAAATTTCTTTCTGTATGAAGGCGGAAGTGTTTACCCTTTTTTGGAAAGGTGTAGGAAAATTTTTCTATTGTGTACTTAAATTAAGTTTTTAAAAAAACAAGTTTCCTCCTACTCATGTATTAACTCAAGAGTAAAGCCGCGTGGTGTAAATGTTTTTAAAAGGGTGATAAAAAATCAATTTTTCCAACTAGATATTTTTGTATTGATTGTTTATCATCATAGAACTGCCACTTATAAAGCAAAATCTTCCTTAGGCAGATATTTAAAAAAGTATCTATATGTATCTAGGTTTAACGTTCTCTCTCTATGTATATGCATACATTGTACTTACAAACATTCCCAGCGTATCTCAGTATGGAGAAAGTTCCCTGAAACAGTAAATATTTTTTCTATGCTCTATATACTAAAGACTCTATATGCTCTATATACTTGACTATGTCATTTTAAAAAAGTGAAATAATAATCAAACATATACATAAAAACACTTTCAGTTTTATTTTTTTCATTTTACTTTCACTTTTCACTTTTTCTTATCGAGGTGGAAGCTTAATTTAGTAACTAAATTTTTCTCCAAATTTAGTGATTTGTTTGTGTCGTTGGAACTTTTTCCAGGTTTAATCACCTTTACTTCCTTTACATATTTTTGTTATACAATTATCTAATGTAGGTGAGCTTAAAAGTGTCTTAACCATTATTAATAAATATAAGTGTTTTTCACCTTTGTAGATTTTGTAGAGGAATAACATATACCCTATAAAGGTTGAAAATAGTGCTACAAGCACTGCTGCAGGAAAAAAAGTATAAGTACAGGGAAATAAATGTGCATGTGTATAATATGCAACTAGAATTTTTGTCCAATTTTTTTAAAACAAATCTGTGTTAAACACGTGTAAAAACGGTATCATTTGTATAATAGACAGAGGCATAAGGCATGTGTGTGTAAATAATGTTTTAGTCCTTCTGCAGATTTAGGATTTATAAACGGGAAAGTGTCAACATTCACTTCTAGAGGTCTGTATTTTACCATGACTAAACAAATATGGATTTAAAAAAATGCATTTGAATGTTACGTTCACTTTCGCAATTTCTTTTTATTATAGAATTCATTTAGCATGTTATGATACATAAAGAAATTGTAACGAAGTCGTCTGGAAACTAGTCGCAAGTGACAAGGAAGGTCCTTCAAATTATTTTTGTGAGCAATTTAATTCGCTAATTAAGTGAGAAATTGAGGTTTCTGAATTGAGGTTTATCTCTCAATGGTTAATTCTACAATAGATGAAACAAATATTATAGGTTAAATTTTAAAGCTCGCAAGTTTACTAATTTTATGTCTATGTGATAGTAGTACCAATAGAATTTATAGAGAAGGGTGAACATTATAAATTGATTGTGAAAGAAATTAAAATAAGAAAAATGAAGGGTGTGACATTTAAAGTAATTCCCATATATATATATATATATATATATATATATATATATATATATATATATATATATATATATAACGGGAGAAATTAATCTCGCCATTACTAAAAAAATAAGACCCTATTGTTTTGAATTGCCCGGGCTAACTGGACAATGGTAGAATTAAGTAAATTACAGTCACTTTATTAAAACAAGATTGAAGTCTGTGGTAAAATTTTAACTTTGAGATAAAAGTGGTCATCTCTACCAGACAACACTACGGCGTAGAATGATCACAAAAATTCATTGTTATTACACATTTCGCCCAATAACTAGTGATCGCCCAATAGCGGAGGATAAAATAGGCTGTAAAATATTTTCATCCTAAGGCTTTACAGTCCGTATTTGGTTTACCAGTTAAGCAGAATAGCCTTAAGTGTGGAGGAAGACATCCTGATGCATCACCAGTACCCCTTTGGTAAGACTCCTCCCTACTTTTCCGAAACTGCCTGCTGTATTTCTATATCTTACAGAAACGTCGACCTTTTAAGGGCTTTTTAAAGACACTATTGTGAATGTTCAAGTGTCTCCCCTTTCATCGCCATTATCATCAATTTAGTGTCTTGTAGCACATAAGGCCTTGAGCCATGCTTTCTGCTGTACCCTGTTCTCCACAGCCATGGTGGTTACCCAGTTTCTCCTATTTCTCTTTCTATTTGAGTGAGCCAGGTTCATCCGTCTCAAGGGATCCTTTTGGATTTTTCCTTGCGACATTATTGGTGCATCTTCTGACCAAGCCAGATAGTCCCCGCCAGGAAACTTTCAAGTAGCTACATCTTCCAAGGGCAAAATATAGATGAAGACTTGCGGTTTCTGTAATCTGCAGTTTTTTACGGAGATGCATGATATGCCCATCTCCCAACCCCCATCTTTTATCCGGGCTTGGAACCGGCTGATGAAATCACCAAGGTTTCTTCTTCAGGTAGTGCTATCTCCCCTTCAGTGGGTGTAATTATTTTTTATTTGACGACATTTGCAACAGGAAGACGTGCTTTGCCAACAAGTAGAAATACACCATTTCACACACCACGCACAATTTTTTCTTAATTGCATATCATAATATCTCTAGGTTACATAAGCATTCTCTGATGGGGACATCTGGATCCTAGAATTAATGAACTGGGAAGTATAATTTTTTTATTTGGTCTTTCTTCAAAGCATTTAGTACTAAAGTTTACATTTTAATCCTGCCAGCATTTTCTACACACAGTTTAGAAATAAACGAATACTACAAAAATCCTGTGCCCCAATGTTGTTTTTCATAAATTGCTGTTATAAGAACGACGGACTCCAACATCATTGCTAATGTATAAGGGCATTAAGAAGAGCAAAGATTGCAATAATATGCGGTATCTCATATCTCATTTAATAAGTAAAAATAATGTAAAAGACGTTCCATGTTTTTATATTTTTAATCTCATAAAGCATGCTACAATCACTATATTAAAATAATATGGATAATATATATTGAACTTTATTTATTAATAACAAATGAAATTGACTGCTTTAGTCTACTTAGAATTTTCGTTGCATACAGACTTTTTTAAAAACAAAAATTTCATGACGTCAGAGAGAATTTAATATAAAAGCACAAAACCTCTAGCTAAATATATTCTGCATTAAAATAAACTGCAAAAAAATATACGAAAAATGACTGGCATTTGAACAGCAAACGTTTATAATCCAAGAATTACATACGAAATATTGATGATTTCATACTAATTCAATGATAATTTGAGACTTCACTGAAGCTTTCAGCAATCCCTCATTCACAAAAGTAAAAAAAGCCCAATTCTTTCTCAATGACATGTTTACGTTGCTTCTAAAGGGGGTAACCATGAAAAATGAGTAAGTATCTTACAATTCTAACCGACACGTTTGCAACCGGAAGTGTTTGGGGAATCGTTAGATGTCAGTCTGTCTGCAGAATGGAATTCACATTTCCTTATTTAAATATGTTTTATGTATCGGTCGTGGAAGTGTTAAATAAATGTTCCCTATTTTGTAAGAATGATATATCTTTATCACTCTTTGCAAAAACATGTCGGGAGGTAATTTTACAATATTTCTTTAGTTTGTAAATAATTTACCATTCATACCTATGTTTGTTTCTCTCTGATAAAAGCTGATTATAGCAGGATAAGCAATAAATAATGTAAATATTTGTATTGTCATTACTAATTAATTTTTTTTTGATAATTTAAATGAGGTACTTAATGTTTATTTATGTATAAGGTGAACATAAAATTTTACGAATTTATTGTGCAATGTTTACAGTCAAAGGCAAACCCTGAGCTTAATTTACGTTAGAAAAGAATTATTTACTTAGAAAGAATTATTATTAGAAAATTTTGATACTTTTAACTTTGAGATCATTTTAATATTCTTTTACAAAAGAGCATGCAGTGAATAAGTAAAGAAGTAAAGAAGTTCGATGATTTAACTCACGAGGACGCGTGCCGAGCCCCTGAGGGTCGAGCGTTATTAAAACATTCCACATAAAATTACCGAATACAAAAGAAGTAGCCGAATTTTCAGTAGCTATTTCATAGGTCTTTTAGATACCAATCGCATGCATTTCTGCAGTTTTATCTGAATATGTTTCCCAAAAAGTGGTACCTTTAGTTTATTCGGTCTCCAGGGACCTAGTGTATGGTCATACACTTTTTCATTTTTAATTAATGTTTGTTGTCGGAGCAGAAATACTGACAAAAATACATCGTTATTTGATTATAATGACAAAATGTAAAGCTGAGAAATAAAGATTTGATTTAAGTTTTTAACTTGTGTGAGGTTTACGGTTGTGCTTTCAGAATACTAATAAAAATGTCTAAAGTCGAAAATACTTTTAAAAAATAATATTCCAAATAATATGAAACATATTTTAAACTTTTAATGAAGTCGTTTTTTGCAATACAAATTTTCTGTTCATCATGAAAGCCAATTTTGTTAGTATTTAACTCAGAAAAGTTTCAGGCAGCCTAAGCCCGGCGCGTGTTCTTGTGTAACTCAGGGCAGCGCGCGTCCTCTCGGTATAAAAGTCGATATTGCCATACGTGTTCATAGCCGTTCACAATTGACTTTAAGATTAACCCATTAACGTCCAGCTTCCTTATTTGAGGACAGTCAAAAAAATGGTTTGTAGAGTTTTTGTTTTCTTGAAACGATTCTTCCTTTTTAAGGGAAATAGATATTAATCTTATGAATAATCTCCCAAGTTTTCAAATATGATCTTATCTATAATTTTGTCATTTCGATCGGCATTTTATGATTTTCCAGCTTAGAATAGGAACGTATTATGACCTGTATTCTGAACCTATACCAGTCAAAATCATGGAGAAGAGTCACATCTGTAATAAGTCCTCTCTTTTTAGTATTTTTCTCATATATGATAGCAAATAAATCTCTTATCACGAAGTTTTACTTTTTTTTAAAGACATCTTATTATGTTTTAAAATGACACCTCCTCACTAATGATGACTTGATGTCATATTTAAAGGTTTTTAAATTTCATATTTTGTTTTACTTCCAGGTGTCTATAATAGCTTCTATGTTAGATATTTACTAATATATCGTCATCAGAAATATCCGGGCGTTAATGGGTAGTCTGTATATGAGAGAACAAGAAATTTTCAAATTGATAGATTTGCACAAAAAATATGAAATCATTTTTTGTTATGAAAAATAAAATACATTTGGGTGTACGCTTCATTATCAAAAGGCATTCGTCGAATTATATGATATTAACTGCTCTTAGAAAATTAGTTACTTTATCTTCATAAGTAATTTAAATATTTTAATTTATTACCATATCATAACCACTGACGGTATTAGCATATTATGCATGCATTTTCTTTTGAGCCTTGACGTATTGCATACATCTGAAGATCGTTTCTTTCCCTACCGATAAGTACTAGGGGGGGGAGCCTATGTGTCAGTAGTAGTAGTACGGCTGCATTAGTTGTACGGCTATGTGTGTACGGCAGTTAGCTGATGTTTATTTTCCTTCTCTTTTTTTAGGTTTCATAAAATTGTTTTTAAATGATGCGAACGTTTGTCTTAATACTGTTCAGGATTGATAAGGCGAAATGCTTCTATTTCAACTATTATTCTGTTATAGCTTAAATAAGCTAAAAACTGCAATAAAACCTATTTTTTCTCACATATACACATTCAAAAATAACCTATAGTTTGACGCTATCAATTAGTAACTTTGAATTGTTTTCGGTGAATTACTTCTCTTTCTTATTCAAAATTTTGAATATTCTCCATAAGACATGATGTCAAAAAAGAGTATAAATTTACAAATTATAAAAATTTTTGAAAATCGCAGATAATTTTCTTGAATTAGAACATTTAATACCGTGAAAAAAACGGGAAAAGTTACTAAAATATTATATGACTTTAAATAATTGTCTCATATATTTTATAGTAGTATTTAACATTAGTAAAATCGATAGTTTTGTTTCTACCTAAATTTTAAAGATAAAATAAAAAAAATGTAAAAATTATTAATTAGTATAGTGTGCGCTAGGAACATATTTAAGGACTATTGTTCGAGAACTTCACTTTTTATCATTCTTTTATTTTAATAATAAATTATGTAGTAGTAGATATGTCTGACTTTTGTTTTGATGTAACAAAATTATACATTCTCATTATAAAAATAATCATTAAAATTTGAAAACTTAAAAAATTAAAATTCAACGTCCCTCGTTACCTTAATTACCTCTCTTGTTTCAAACACTAATTGATGCCTGAATATAAAACTAAGGGAAACAAACTCAAGACTTTCCGATCTATTAATATTAATTTATGTTTCATTTAAATTCATTTGAACACCTGGTTGTTGTTGTTTCCTTTGCATTTTAATTATTTATTTATGGAATTCCGAGGACTTATAATATTTTCTTGTATATATAAATGTTAATCCTACCACATACTAACACTTTTCTTGATTCATTTAAGAATTCATAAACTATGTAATAATGTAAATTCGGTTACTGATGATTTTTATTAAAATTTTTAGGTTTATGTAATTTATAGGTATAGTATATTAAATTTAATATGAACACGCGATTATGTTTTCTTTATTTTAAAATCTCCTCTTTATGAATAAATAAGCTTTTTATAAGTTTAAGTTAAGCTTTATATTCTAGGGTCAATAATTTATCACTTTCGCAATTCAACTCGTCCCAGAGGTTCTCGATAGGGTTCATGTCTGGTCTCTGGGCAGGCCAGTCCATTCGATGAACTCCACTGGTACCATACTAAGCCTTGGTTAACCTCGAAACATTATAACTGGCATTGTCGTTGTCCTGAAAGTAACAGGGGTCCAACCCGTAAAGCTGCCACAACGTAGGAAGCACATTTTCATCAAAAATAGTGCAGTAGGCATCGGTGGTGAGCTTACCATGAGTGGGGACCAAGGGTCCCAGTCTATTCTAGGAGAAACACCCCCAGACCATAATTCCACCTCCGCCGAACTTGACTGTTGGCACAATGAATTCTGGCAGGAGAAGTTCTCCAGGCAGAGGCCAGACACAGACCTTGTGTAATTTAGATTCAAAGCTATTGAGATATTGTAGTATGTTTTAAAACAATAAGTTTGCCTTAAATTTAGATACACTTTTAGTAATCATGAACGTTAAGCTTGATATAATTTTTGTTAACTACAAAGTGTCTCATATTTAAATCTCTGTAACAAAAATATTTTTATATTTCAAAATTGAATGAGATATTTATGTAAACATTATTTGTTTGAACTATGTTAAAAATTATGTTTGTAAAACTGGTAGAGTTCAAGGTATGAGAGATCGAAAATGATAATTACATAACATTTTTTTCGAATTTTTAGAGTATTATGAATCCTTAAATATATGTTAAACTTCAGATGTCGAAACATGCTCATTGTATGCGACAACACCATCTGTTGGTAAACAAAACATTTCTAAGGGATAACAATATCAAGAATGAACTAATTTTGAATTCATTTTTCCACCCAAATCACGCCACGCTCGGGTGACACATAATCTAGTCAAATAAAGAAAAAAAAGACTCTTACAAGTTTATCAGTGATAAGGAACAGAGGCGGGTGACACTAAATCAGACTTAATGGGCTGTGAATTTGGCGAAAGTGTGGAGAAATAAAAATGTCGCTTCTGTATCTCAATTTTCTTAAGTTATTAAACGAGGTTCGTTGAGAAATTTTCTAAAAGAAACAAAATCTGTCCGTCGACAGATGGTTAGTCAAGTGGCGACTCCCATAAATCACATTAAAAGTGGAAGTATCTGTGCAGGATGAATATAAACCAGGGTATAATCCAGATTTTAATCGTTCAGGTTAGGTTTCCCTTTTTAGTAGTAAAATCACTTAAATTTTACATCCTTCGCTAAATATAATCTTATACTAAAATAAAGTTTTCAATGTGTATATTATATTTAAATCTTACATTGATGACAAGTTATAATTATCGGATATCACAGATGTGGCTGATCCTTTAGGGACATATTTAGCTATCTGAAGTACTAAAAATCGACAGTGGCTTATGTCATTAAGAATTGGAAGGTGAGCAGTGATTGTCGGAATGTGCCCCGAGTTGGTAGACCAACGAAACAGGGAGATACAGACCGACGAGTGCTGTCCAGAGAAATTCGGAAGAACCGCATCCAACAGTTGGCCCTCATCTGCGAGGAGTTTCAACAGGCATCCGGGAGCATTGTTTCAATGAATACCCTCTGCTTGGTTTTCATGGTTCGCTTGTCCCTATAAGCCTTTGATCACAAAGTCCAACCACTCTGCTCGGTTAATGTGGTGCAAAGCACATCGAAATTGGACCATAGATCAGTGGAAACGGATCGGAAATTGGGCCATGGATCAAGCACTACTAGAACCGTCACAATCCGAAATTTTCTCGAAATATCTGGGGACCTACAAATACGACTCAGTTGGTAGCCTCTAGACATTATGAGCAGACCTCAGAGTCGAAAGACGCGTTGCTTTGCCTCGGAACACTGTCTAAATTAGCGTTAGTTGTATATTAGTTTTTAAGTGTGCGCTGTGCATTTAATGTGTGCATTGTTACTGAATTATGAATTTTTTTGTCAATAAATCAGTGTTCCTTGTGTTATCTCATCCAATGTTTTTTCAATCACTTAACTCATCAGAGAAATATGGAAAAGTATTATGCAATAGCTTCTTAAAATACTTATAATTATTTCATTTTCATGTTTTTAAGAGATTGTTAAGTGCAATTTAAATGAGTGGTATGATTCTGACGTTTCTAATTTTTTTTTATCTTTGACATATAATGTTTTGATTAAATTTCTACAAGTGTATGAACTGTATGTAATGTACAACAGAACTAAGTACTGGAGTGTTTAATATGATACAAATTTTGGAAGGAAAATTAAGATTGTGACGTAATCTATTCCTAATCTTTTAGTGTATTTATATAAATAATACAATAATACTGTATTATATTATAGTAAATGGGAGTTAATATTGCTAATTGGCAATAATATAAAATAGAAAATATTACTACTAGAGTAGTTAAATAGTTTTGTGTCTTCAATTTCGAGATTCAGTTTATTTTTGCACTACGTGAATAGACATATTTATGTATATAGCACGTTTGTATGAGCACAACTATAAATAGTCGACTACCAAGGGTAATAACCGATAAGTGGCGATGTAACTTGACGTGTTGAACGTTTGACATTTTAACAACGCTTTACACACTATGAAAAATTCCTATACGTGTTTCCGAGGAACGGTATACATTTGAATAAAGGAAAGATATGAGTATTATTAAACTAAGTCATCAGTTTTCCTAAAGACCTTATAAAAAGTTATGATAGAAAATATATAATAGAAATATATCGAATAAAACCAGTTTTAAAGTTAATTTATTTTGCTTTAGGTCAATCTGCTTGTATATTTAATGTTATTGGAAAGAAAAACGAGTTACAGCATTTAAAATTTTAAAAGGTAAATCTTTTATAGTTATTAATTGTTTGATTGTGAATATTGTTGAAAATGTTTCATGTGAATGAATTTGCTATGTTTAGGTCATTTTTTATTCGTAGGATACCTTTTACATCTTAGAAAAAAGCTTTGTTATTATCTTAAGCATTTGCTATGAATGTAGTTAGATATTTTAGCTTAATCGTTGTTTTTAATATTTTCTTGTACAGAATATGTATAACATTTTTAAATTTCATAATGGATGGATTTACTCTTTGATATAATGATTTTATTTTTTTTCTTATTATATAATCTAATACGTAGATAAATTTCAAAGGTAAATGGCACTTATAAATGCACCTGGAATTTAAAATAGTTAGCTTTTAAAACACTTAAATTAGTTTTTAGAAAGAACTAAATAATATAATAATGAAATACCTAGATTAATTATATAACAATGGATATTGTAAAACTCTCTTTAATTCTTATTTTCACTTAATAAGTAAAATATAATAAATATAATAACTAAGTAAATAAATATGTCTTTTATTCCACAAGTCAATGAGATAAATTTGCAGAATTTGTATTTAATTTCGCTTTTACCTGAACAGTTATTGTACATGTAAAACAGTGAATGTATGTAATTCTTTGAATTACATTAGGGATACCCCAATATAATTTGTGTAATAGATTTGAACACTTTATATATTTTACTACTTTTTATATTTCTCATTGTATTTATTAACTAATATACTCACAACAAAGAAGGAAATTTCTTCTAATAATCTCTATAAACATCCGCAGTTTTCTTCTGACAATAATGCAGACTTCTTTGTCACGAAAATGGATATAGATTTAAATTACAGTGAAAATAACTTTTGTAGGAGATTGTTTTTTCAGGCGAGATCTGAAGGGCGCATGTTGTTTTACGCCTCAAAGCTAAGGAAGAAGAGATTCTCACATAAGAAAAAGAGATTCATGATAACATGCAATTGCCGATGTATATGCCTTTAATTGCCTTTTTTAAGGCAGAGGAACACATGTGCCGGTGAACTTCTTTCACCACATAGTAATGAAAGCATTTGGTTAATACTGATGGTCTCAAGAATTTTTTTAAGAAAATGGACTACTTACTTATAGTTCAGGGGAACACATGTGCCGGTGAACTTCTTTCACCACATAGTAATGAAAGCATTTGGTTAATACTGATGGTCTCAAGAATTTTTTTAAGAAAATGGACTACTTACTTATAGTTTTAAAACTTTATGCTTTATGTAGGTTCGCACATAAGAAAAAGAGATTCATGATAACATACAATTACCGATGTAAATGGCTTTAATTGCCTTTAATAAGGCAGGGGAACACATGTGCCGGAGAACATCTTTCATCACATAGTAATGAAAGCATTTGGTTAATACTGATGGTCTCAAGAATTTTTTAAGAAAATGGACAACTGACTTATAGTTTTAAAATTTTGTACTTTATGTAGGGAAAACTACATAAATTATCTTTATAACGTTTAGTTTTATCTTCATTAATTTTTTGTGCCCTTTTAATATTCGCCTAGATAAAACACTTTAAGCTCCATTAATGTTGAAAACACTTTATTGTTTACGTCTTAGAACTTCTTTAGAACAACAATATATATATATATATATATATATATATATATATATATATATATGTATATATATATATATATATATATATATATATATATATATATATATATATATATATATTTAACAAAAATTCATTTCATGTTATTTTGGTCTTTTTACTATCCCAAAAATATAGTCAGGTATTTGTTTTTTCAAAACCCTTTCTCAGTATTGCAAAAAAGGTAGACCGTCTAACTCCAAACCAAACTTTCAAAATCATTTCACTTTCAATTTTTACATAGATTAGAAGCAGTTATAACTAATTATAAAATGGCGAGTAAATTGGGATGCATTAATAAAGTGCTGTAGTAGTGCAGTTCTTATATTATTTTTATTAATAATTTAGAAATCTGAAGACATTGCATCTTATTTAGTTTAGGTCCTTAAACAAGCCAATATATAAATGTCTGAGTATGTGGGTGAGTGCGTGTGTTTGGGGGAGTGGTGCAAAAAGACTGCAAATAATTAAAGGAAGAAAACTTATGAAACGTGAAATAGAGAGGAGACTGCATGAACACAGGGCAACAAGAAAATTATGGATGGTCATTAAGTCAGAACCTTCAAACCTTTCAAGAAAAGTGCCCAGATGCCAAGTAGCCCTCATCATTAAAGTAATCTCCTAGTTCTATACGACTCCTCAATCATCTCTTCCCATCATCTTTCTTCACCGAGAGTTTCTGCAAATCAAAGTGCGTTTTTGCACTTTTAATTATATGTGGTCCTCACTCATATTTTAGTTTAAATAAATAAATATGTAATATATATCTATGATTTTTCTTCTAAATCTAACAGTAAAATAAGTTAAAATAATTAACTAAATGTCAGATAATAATTCTATTTTTGGTATAAATACACATGTATATAATTTATATAATTTTTGTACATAAAATGATTTACATTTTTTATAATTACACTAGTAAGTCTCTTTATAGGATTCGGGTAAAGTTGCGTATTCATCTAACAATTGATTACAAAGGAACCATTTAAAACCACAGTTCTTTTTTTACTAACAGCTTTTTTCTAAATATAAAACTCCCGCCAGTTAGCAGTGCAGGGCCGTACAAAATTCAAATCTGATCGACCATCTTTGTTTTAATTATTTTATTTACTGGCCTTTTATAATGTATTCCTATTTTTCGAAGCATCATATCTGTTTCGAAACTAACCACACTTGCTCAATGATTGTATTACTGGTCCC
>CM063504.1:152559906-152564906 GCA_032207245.1 Pardosa pseudoannulata | reverse complement strand
AAAGGAATTAATGTGATGGCATTTCACGTCAATGTGAAAACTGTGATATCATATTAAGTGTGAAACGTTTGTTCGTCTGCCTCATTCAATAATATTGACAATCGCTCTAAGGCAGCATTTAAATTATAATAAAATGTAGATACAATTGGGATTTGGACAATACAATTATTTGATTACTACGCACGCCACGTGATTTGTGGGCGTTGCCCATCGATATATATAAGCCGCGAGCTATTGCTTTCGACAGCAGCTTGGACGGCAGTTCGGAACGGTGGCTCGGACTCGGCAAGGCTATGACAGTAAAATTAAGAACGTCGAACTTTAATTTCGCCTCCCGGCATATTTATGTTTTTTCAATTAATTTGTCCGGCTTTAACTTAATTTTTATTTTTTTGTACGACGCTTTTTTTAATACTGAATAAACAGTATTTATTTTATTTTCGACTCTGCTAGTGCCTGCTTCCATTTTTATTCTGTCTTAACCCTCCAGGGCTGACAGAATATTAGGGTTATGGGCCCAGCACGCTTCCACTGCGTGTTTGATTTGAATCTTGCAATTAAAAATCCTTAAAAGACCTTAATGATAATTTTTGTCGGGGGGGGGGAGCTGTCAAGAAATTAATATTTTGGTTTGTAAATTGAAGAAAGAAGAAAAAAATGAATTTGCCGGTACCCGTAATAGAAAAGCTAAATGCTAGTAATTATGTCAGCTGGTCAGCAGATATGAAGTTTTTATTATTGGAAAGGAACTGCTGGGACATAGTCGAAGGTACCGAGAAGATACCAGCAATAGGGCCGGAGACAGGCAAAGATGTGAAGGAGTTTAAGATGAGGCAGAAGATTGCCTTATCCCTAATTTATTTATTTGTCGAGCCTGATTTTCGACGTATAATTGAAAATTATACTGATCCCAAAGAATCGTGGAGCAAACTTCAGGAGCATTTTTTCCCAGACAACCGCTCGCTGCATATAATGCTATTATCTGAATTGACCGCCTGTAAAATTAAAAATGATGAGAAAATCGACATGTTTGCAGCCGGCAAGTGATTTGATGCGGCAAGTGATTTGAATTAAAAGATGAAATATTTTTTGCAGAATGAAATAATTTTTGAAATATTTTTTTCTAGCGATTAAATGTAAATTTCATGCGCTATTGGTGATATCATCCTCCAGTATAGATGGGTTAAAATGGTGTTTCGAATGTTGGAATTATTAACATATATTAAACCCCTTATTTTGGAAAAAATTCCACTTTTTGAGTTTAACTCTGGTGTGTGTGTGTTTTACGTTTCTTTTACGGTGCTTTTACGTTTACTTAATAAAAATAATAATGGAAATGGAAAGCAAATAAAATTTAAAGGACCAAATGATGGCCGAATTACCATTCGGTCATCATTCGGCCCTTTATATTTTATTTAATTATATTTTATTTAATTTTTATAAGGCCCTTTATTTGTAGGGTGCTGTTCTTTGGTACCAAAGCTAATCACGCTGCTGACTTTAATGTACGTCGCTTTTCGGAATAATATTTAAGCCTCAAATTTTTAGCTATTTTTTTTCCTTTTTAATCTTTTAATGTCTGTTATTTCTATATTTTTAAAATTTTATTTCATTCAAAATTAATATTAATACCCTTATAAATTTTTTTAATCTGTTTTCTTAAAAACAACTTTGTTCAATATATTTTTAACTGTTTATTGTATTTAATTTTTATTTATACGACGCTATTCCAATTCGTTTAACAAAATTCTGGAAAACAGTTCAATCTTTCTTTAATTAGGATGTATCTAAATACCATAAAAATCTATCCTTGTCTGTATGTACGTATCCCCGACACTTCAAAAACCGCTTGAATTTCGGGGTTCAAATATCCCTAGATTTATTAGACCCCACGTATCACTATGTATCGTTAAAGTATCTGTCCATTATGATCCTGCAGATGATCAAGACTAAGAAATATTTAAATGAAAAATATATTTAAATAGTTAATAAAATATAATTGATGGTTTTGTTCTATTTAGTCAATAAATCTGTTAATTATGGTTCTTTAAAAAAAGAATCTAAGAAAATCGAGTTTTCCAAAATTTTCTAAATAAACGGATATTTATCTTGATCCCAGACTTATGGCAGATTCCGAAGAGTCGGTGCCTACAAATAGATGTACAGAGATTTTTATAGAATTTATATGATACAAATAAATAAAAATGAATTATTTGAAATGACTTATTAATCCTTTGCATTCAAAATCTTTTCTACTCTGTTGATGTAGCAATTTAAGAATTCATGGGTGTACTTGGATAATTTTTTTACCTGCATGCAACTTTATACACACAATCTAGAGTTTAAAACTTTTATATTTTAACATTTTATTTATCTTTACGTCTAAGAAGATATTGTCTTAAATATTAAATTATATATTTAGTATGATTCTTTGTAGCACAATTGCAGAGGTGTTGTATCAAGTTTTTCTGGGCATGTCTCGTAACTGTATTGAATATGATACCACTTGATGAGCTTATTATAAAGGAGAATAAACTTTGCCCTCTTTAGCAAAATTACAGGCAGTTTTTATTGAAGAAATTCTGATGAAATTAGAGGTTGAAGATGAAGTCCGATCACATCTATGGCAAAAATATCGAGTGAGTTAGTCAGCTAAAGATTTCACTTACCGTAGGTGACTCAGCATCTGTTTATTCTGTTTTTTACTTAATTTTCTGAGAAATTTAAATTGATTTCAGAAGGTCAACCGTTGATATTCAAGCCTGGGTCTTCGCAGACTCAACTAAAATGTGACATCTCTAGAGCAAGAGACACTCACAAAAGTAATTTCTTGATAGAGATAAACAATGCAGTTAAAAAAAACCTGCTGAAACTGGTCCTCATCAACATATTCATTACCAGAAGCCTCATCAACAGTAGTAATTTATGCTTTTAATCAGATTTGACTGTTAATAGTATAGATAAGTTGAGTTAACCATGTTGTTTCTCAATTTCTGTTTTTTCCACAACAAAGCTGTTTAATTTCTCTAAGTATCGACCCACGTTTACAGTATGCATATACTATGGTCCATACTGACCGCTGAAATATATTCTCGAATACTTGAATGCTGTTTTAATCTGCACCCCATTTCCACATAGTTATCACATGTAAAGATACTCGCCGAAAATATAAGGCACCAAAACAATTGCGTGTTGAAATCGGAGAACTAGGTCTCCCATCCAAAAACACAAAGGCGGGTAGAAAAGTCACTACTTTCCCATTAATTTTCTCATCTGACATCGGACTTTTTGGTGTCGATGACATTGGGGATTGTAACGGAAAAACCTCTATCATCTTTCGGGAAGGATCAATAAGATTGTTTTCCCGTGGCAGCTGAAGGCAGTGATATTGCTTCAGTTGTGAATGGACTGGCTAACGCAAATAAAATGATGGTGAGGTGAGACCCTCGTTTATAGATTTCTTTGGGAAGACAGAAACGAGAAGCCAAACGGGCTAATGGTGACTACAGTAAGTCAGACTGCTCCTTCTAGATAGCCTAAGGTAGCTTCTACAAGGCCTTGAGAGATATTTATTCCTCACATGATTCGTTTATGGTTTTATTTAAATAAATGTTAAGTTTTTGTTGTTAAAAAAGGTCATTTTGCAATTCGTACATAGACTGTAGAACAAAATGTGTCACACCGGCCGCATTTAAGGTATGACAACTTTGTAAAATTGGTTTGCTGAACCAGTGAAACTGACAAAAGGGACGAGTTCTTACCTGTAGACATCAAGCTGCACCGCGGGCTGTGGTGCAATACTTTTAACACTATAGAACCACTTTAACAACACATTTAACAACTACAAATTATTCTTTGAGTACGCTTTCCATTATCCATCTTGGTCTAAACGGCTTGAAAGTTTCTATTAATAAAAGAGTATTAAAGGAGTAAAACTGTATATTTTCCCTGTATCTTTAATCCATCCGCGATCAACGTCTCGTATGCACGACGCAGCTATTTCACTCTTATCAATCGAGTGTCGTCTCTAAGCGATGATCTCCGGTTGATATTGAGAGACCGGAGTCGCATATGCATAATAGGATATCTTAACGTTTTATTTTAATTTTTAAATGCTAGATTTAATTACTAGAGGGCGTAAACTGCAACTGTTTGCACAACAGTCTACTCGTACAGAATTTACGTGCTGGTCCTCAGGGTGTTAAGAGTAATAAACTGAAAATATAACATGTATTAGAAAAATTGATGTAGGTGGTAAGATTTCGTAAAAAAATTAAGGATTATATCACACGCTAACTTTGAAAATATGTTGATAATTCGACCACGTTTGGAAATGGAAGGTTGAAGCTATGTATCATTTTTTCAGTTAATGTACCTTCCGAAAAAGTATATTGTGTGCGATGTTGAAAAAATTATAAAATGTGAATCGAGACAAAAACAGATATAAATAATAGCAAGGTACTTGGTAAATTGTTTATAGGATTTCCTTCTACCTGCACAGAGAAGGAAAATTCGGTGAGAGAAAACTTAAGGAGAAAACTTATTTTTTACATGGCTCTAAAATAAATTACACTTAAAAAAGAGAAATTACACATTAATAGTTTAGTTTATTATTTCTAATTTTTTATATATTATAAAGGTATAATTGACACAGTTTTCAATTTAACTTTTCCATTCAGTGGGCACCTATCACGAAAATCCCTGGATTTTCACATTTAGATATGTTGTACGAACACTATTTCTTTAAAAAATCTGCTTTATTCAATTCTTCCATCTCTAAAAATAGGAAGAAAGTAGGAAGAACAATGTTTGTCATTGAAAAGGAAGTACATTCGGAGTGATTCCGTAAAATAAAGAAGGCCTACAAGAAAGAGAAAATGTTGTTGCTCTTCTGCACCCTACTCCAATCTGTGATAGGATTCGATGTTGAAAACTGTCACTGGCAGTTGAGATAAGGAATCAACTTGACTGGGTAGAGAAAATCCCTTGGGGAAATGCTT
>CM063504.1:152539906-152549906 GCA_032207245.1 Pardosa pseudoannulata | reverse complement strand
CACACACACACACACACATATATACATATATATATATATATATATATATATATATATATATATATATATATATATATATATATATATATATATATATATGCATGTGTATGTGTATTACCAGAATATCATGATTCATGTTGGCCCGAAAGACGATGTCCAAATAATATTGCTGTGTTCTTAGATACCGAAATCTGCATGTTCGAATTCCGCTCCTAGAATATATGTTCGTAACCGTTCCGAATTAGGTTTCAATAATAGGCCCCTGTCTCATTTGCTCTGATGTATCAGAAAAGTAGAAAGTAGCGTTTCATACCAAACCAATACTTAAGTAATATGCGGGTTGGAATCGGAAATTTGTGGATAAGCAATTTAGAGAGTGCCATCAAAAAGCCTTACTAAAATGTATTAAAAAATGTATCGATACGGATCACTCTACAGCTAAAATGCTTGAAAAGATATGTGGTGGTGGTGTGGGGGTATTTAAAATCTTTTATATGTACTTTTTGAAACATTATAACAGTTCAACATGGCATAGAGACATACATTTTTTATCTAAAAAGATTCAAAGTTGTTTTCAGTAAAATATGGCTAACATTTTTGAGAAAAATATTGTCTACATGCTCTAAAAAAAGGGTCTAAAATGAATAAATACTTAAAAACTAATTTGTTATTAAATACGTAAGGAAATACATCCATTTCTTAATATTTATAACTGCATGGACACTTAATTTCCTAAAAGATTTCAAATCCTTTAATTTTGATGAAATATTTTCATTGCTGTGAAGTACGATTCTTTATTATATATTTGAGGACTCTCCAACATTATTTTATTTTAATGAGATGAAACTTCTAACTTTATTCAAATTTTAACTCAGTTAAACAGTTACACGTACTTATTGTTACCTGAATCGTATCATCACAAACTTTTATTATTTTTGAAGTAAGCTCTGAAGAACTCGTTCCTTTAAATCGAAATAAAACGTTGTTTTTAATTAGGTAATTGATTTATAGTATTCCCCATTCAGTCTTCTCGGACACAAACATTCGTTATAAAGTCCCTCATGAGTTGCTATTTCCTAGATAATTCTCTCTTTACTAAACTTATAACCCCTTAAGACATATTGATTCAATTGTAGATTGCTACCTAATAAAATGCGTGTTTCCTTCTTTAACTTCTGATCTACACACTTTATATAGATAATTTCTGTTCCTTTATTTATCTAAATCTATATAGATGCTTCTTTATACAGACATAAGGCCAACAAGAATGGAGAGACTGAACCTGGTTTTATACTATTTCATGCCTTTCAATCATATCTTACAATTATTTATTAACATATATAAGAATAATAAACAATATTGTCTCAGCAAAACTAATGAATATCCTATAGCAAACAATTCTATGCTATCTATAAGATAAATTATTACACACTCATATAAAACATACAACTTCAGAGTAGATAAGTCAGTATTTGTTACACATCTTTTGTTTCCTTCTTCACGATTAGGAATAACTGAACCGAAGGGGTTGTACTACTGTCGTTTCAACAGTTATATATAACAGTGAACTTATGAATACTTCTTTATCTTCACTACTTTCTATGGTTGCACTACATCCCACAGCAGTTACTATCTGGAATGGAACATATAGTTCTCTTACTATATAATTTATCTGTATATTGGTCTGTACTATTTTAAGGACACGCATCATATAGGAATGTCTAATATGCAAGGAGATTTGACGTCGAAAAATGTTTTTTCACGAAGTGGTATTATTAAAAAGGTGTCTATATCTGTTTAAATTTTACTGGGATGTAATTATCCAGAACCCCATATAAATATACAGATGGAAAGAAATCGGTTTATATCCCCATGCTAGGATACATTGTTCATGAACAAGATATATACAGACAGAGTAAGAAATATTAGAAACACCTGTGAGAAAAAAATGAAAAATTTCTAAGAGCTTTTAAAAGAGACTCTCTCTCTGTCAGTTTATTATTAAACAAAACATAGGATAGTTCCTTGATTATTAGTACAATATTTCTAGAAATTCAAGCCCATTCCGAAAAGGTATTATAACATGAAATTCGAAGTTAAAATATGCATACAAATGTCTAAAGATGCTACATTCTGGAAACCACTATTGCATTCTAATGACTTTAAAGACCTTTTGAGAAATTTATATATCATGTAAGAGGCAATTTCATTGTGAAATTGTTCCAGGTCTCCGGGGAATAAAATAATCACATAGAGGTTCGTTATCTATCAGACAAATTGACAAATGATAACCTGTGATTTCTCAACATGCAGTGACAAGTGGGCTAATATTTCTGAAAGATATCGAAAGTCATATGAATGTAATCTATCACTATATTTCATGGTGAGTTTGATAAAGACAGATGTAAATACCTAGAGATAATTATCTGGTAATCTTGCCTTATACAAATGATATGTTGCCACAGATGCAATATCCTGTCTCACCAACATTTCAAATACTAATAGTATTACTTCCTATGTCTAAATATTTCCAATTATAATTTGTTTTAAACTAAAGGGGGTTCTGAATATGAAGTTCGAACTGAAGTGTTTTTTCTGATTCGTCCTGATATCTTTTCTGCGATAAAATTCCCAATCATTTGTGTACATCCATATCTGTGAGATAAAACTGACTGGCAAGTCCAAAACACCGCTATTATATTTTCAAAATTCTTGGCTTTCACAGTTTGTTGTTTAGCTCTGTATTTATAAATGTCATTTTACTAGTTTTGAATAAGCTGTTTTAAAATCGGATCTTTAAAAAAATCCCCTGTTTTTGTGAAAGATGCTTCAAGTACAACTTGCGACAGTTGTATTTCTTTGGAAGTCACAGAAATCAGCATTTCCAGTATGTAATCTAAAGAGGCAAAAAACTGGCAGCCTTGCCTAATATCATGTAGGGTCCCCGACAGCACCAAACGTGCCTCAACACGATACGGAATGCAGGGCTGTCGATAAATTCCTTACAATGTGAGGTAGTGGAGATCTCTTCTGAACAACAATTTGCAAGGCACCCCAGATATGCTCAATGGTGTTCATGTCTGGAGATTTTGATGGCTGGCGGAAATGTTTAAAAACAGAAGAATATTTTTGGATTCCCCTTGTAGAAATTCTGGACGTATTGAGGGTCATACTGTCCTGCTGGAATTCCTCAAGTCTATCGGAAAGCACAATGGGTATGAATGGGTGCAGGTGATCAGACAGGATAATTACGTACTTGTCACTTGCACAATTTGAAACTAGATTCGTCAGATCAAGCAACGTGATCCAGTCATAATCTCACCAATGTCGGTATTGACGGGCCGAGGCGAGATGTAAAGCTTTGTGCCGTACAGTTATCAAGGGCACATGAGAGCTGAAAGCCCATATGCATGATGAATCGTTAAATGGTTAGCACGCTGCATTGAAATATGCAGCAATGTGAGGAACGGTTGCATTTCTGCCACGTTTAAAGATTCTCATAAGTCGTCATTGGTCCTGTTCTTACACGATCTTTTTCGACTCTTAGTGATGTTGGAGATTGGATGTTTTACCATATTCCTGATATTCACGGTACACTCGTAAAATGGTCGTACGGGAAAATAAAAATTTCATCGCTACCTCGAAGATGTTATGTCCCAACTTAAACCCACTTACATTTTGATAACCCACCACTGTAATAGAAGTAACCCATCTAAACAACTGTGCAAGACAGTTGTATTATATTCCTACCGCCGCGTCTTATTCTGATCGGATCCTTATTTCTTTATTTGTATATACATGTCTATAGCAGATATTTGGCTCTTTAGTGTATTGCGAATATGAGATTATATATTACTAATTACAGTTGAAGTAATATTTTACATTTATTGCTGTATATTTTATTTTACACTTATATTTATTCTGTGGCCTGGCTGCACTGCTGGTGATACTTATAGCCTACTTTTACTCAAATAATTTTAACACCTGATTAATTGTTTTTTCGAAGTAAAGAAGTTTTGCAATTGCGAAAAATTTCAGAATTCAGATTTCAACAAACATACCTATTTAAGACATGTATAAATTTATTTTGACTAGTTTCTGTGTTAAATCTTTCAATATGTACGTAGAAACTTTAAATTTGAAGTTTTAACTATCCATTTTGACAATCCCTGATGAGAATTTGACTTTTTTTAAACCTGATATCAATAAGTGCACATTTCGGATATCTTAATAAGTATTATACTTTGAATATTTAAGTATCCCATAAAGGACACAATGTTTCTACGAAGTACCTCAGTATTCGGCCGTTGAAAACATGGCCTGGCTGAGATGATCCAATTGACTGCCAATGGAAGACAGCCACTTGGAGAACTGGGTATGTCCTTTAAAGATCTGAAAGAACTCTGAAATGTACTTCCTGGGGACTACCAATGGATGTACTGTGGAGATTTCAATGTCATTCAATGAAAAACATATAATATGTATAATTAAATATTATGATACTAATTTATATAAAGGTTTGTATTCTCCGTTTTAAATAAAAATGTTTTCTATGAATCAATTTATAGCTTTATTTAATTTATTTTTCAGTTTCATAAATTTTCATAGCATAATATTCAGTTTAACCCTTCAGATTAGTGAAAATATTCTAAACATTCATTCATATAAAGTTGTATCTAACTATGATATTTTTATAATTTATAATTTTAAGTACTTCTTTCATTTTGGTACCTTATATATACACTTTATACTTTTGGTATATCTCTAATTACAATAATTAGGGAAGTCAAGCATTTACTTGATTATTTTAGTATAAATGGTGTAACAATTGCATGTGTACTAAAAGGTATAAATGGTGTAATAATTGCATGTGTACTAAAAGAAACCAAAAGAAGTCTTTCAACGGACAATCACTGGAAACTGAATCTTTAAAGTGAAGAAAAGGTGAAGTAATAATATTTTGTAATCAAAAAGTGATTATCAAAGCTTGCGTCTCATTTAATAAAATGGTTTGCGGAAATTATTCGTCAAAAACTATATCTGCTACATCCCAAAAAAAGTAGTTTGTAAATATTCTGTACGTATTTGGTTTTACTGCACATTATTTTTCAGCTTGAGATTCTTAAAATCGGATATTTATACATATTTATTCGTATGAAACGTGCGAATGTTAAATATAAATTTAAATGTTGCAGTTTAAAATTCTAATAATTTTTGTATATTATACAGATATTACTTTCCATTTGAAAACAGATGTTAGTCGAAAATTATTTGACTAAGTTTGTAGGAGGGTAAAGATAATGGGTCTTCTAGTCTTAAATCCTCACCTCGTAACATCAAAGTTTCATCCTATTCTAGGACAATACCGCTCTTATTACCAATCAACAATTTTACATCTTTGCACACGCTCGTTAATTCGAAGGCTGTCTCTTCACGCTCTGTGCCAATTAATTTGTCTATTATCCATTTACCCTATTCCTTTATCAAACTGACGTATCGGATCAAATCGTCACAACAAGAGAGTTCCATATTCAGGTTTCATTATGTCCTGGAGATCGTTGAGCTGAACATATTCCAGTCTCTAAGAATTTTCGGGCGCTGGACACTGTAGCACTGATGGCAATTGATTCGGGATGAGATAGATTGAATAATTGTATGCTATAGAAAGGCATACTTTAGAACTAACTTTTGTTTCGTCTTTGTTCCAAGAATTAAAAATGATTCATATTTGTAGAATAGAGGAGTAAGCTAACAAAGTTTCAAGTTGATCTAATTATTATAACGGATAATTATAATAGCCAATGTTTTTGGAAGGAAGACGTTGTATTTACTCTTGTTTAATGCAAAGCCAGTTATTACACAATAAAATAGCATAAAACTTTACCATGTGTGTAGCGTGCTGCTAATAGTTGTTATATGCAAGATGTTTAAAGACTAAACTAAGGGAAAAATCACTCATAACAAATCTCTATGTATAAAACTTCATGCTATTCTGAGGGAATTGGAACAGCTTTTCTGACTCTTAGCTCAGTATATGGAATGGAATCGAAAATTTTACACACTACCCTGTGAAACCTAGATGGTGTAGAAGAGATTGTATTTTTTTCAATATTCTTTTTCTTACGAGAGAAGAGTTTTGTGACGACGAGCGAGAAGAAGGGTAAAGAGACCTAGTTATACTTCCAATCTAGCTACATTTCCTAAAACTGGGGAAAAAAGCACTTGTGATTGCAAATTACTTTTTGTAATGGAATGTATTGGGGAAGTAGATACTTACGTCTTAAAAAATTAAAGTTTATACCCTTCGAAAATAAAGATGTGTGGTTATAATGAGTTTGTTTTGCGATAAATTGTAGAAATAAATCAACATCGAATATTCACTTTAAAAAATATAAAAGAAATTTTACTCCGAGATTATTTCGAGATTTTTACGCTGTTACTGACATTTTTAAACATAACTGTAACTTTTTTTCAAATACAAATTTTGCGAGAAGTCAATGCTGGTAATTGTGTCTGTTCTGTTTAAAAAAAATTAACGGGTCACATGACTCTTGAAAGCCGAAAAAATGTAAAAAATATTGTAATTTCCGACTTTTCCTACCTTGTAAACTATCAGTTTTACAAACATAAATTTATAACTTAATTATTATCTTTACATACGTATTTCATTCATTTTTGGAACATAAAAATATTTTCGTTAGAATGTTTCAAATAACAGACACATTGTTCTTAACAGAAATGATATCAAGCCCAACACGGATAATTACTAAAAATATAATTAGGTATAATATAAAACATATAAGACAAACTTTTTATTTTGAAACATACTTCAATACCTCAGAATAACTTTGAACCTAAATTTCCTAAATTTGTATGTATATAAAACACACACACACACACAAACATATATATATATATATATATATATATATATATATATATATATATATATATATATATATATATATATATATATATATATATATATATATATATATATATATATATATATATATATATATATATATATATATATATATATATATATATATATATATATATATATATATATATATTATATATATATATATATACATATATATATATATATATATATATATATATATATATATATATATATATATATATATATATATATATACATATATATATATATATATATATATATATATATATATATATATATATATATATATATATATATATATATATATATATATATATATATATATATATATATATATATATATATATATATATATATATATATATATACATATATATATATACATATATATATATATATATATATATATATATATATATATATATATATATATATATATATATATATATATATATATATACATATATATATATATATATATATATATATATATATACATATATATATATATATATATATATATATATATATATATATATATATATATATATATATATGTATATATATATATATATATATATATATATATATATATATATATATATATGTATATATATATATATATATATATATATATATATATATATATATATATATATATATATATAATATATGTATATATATATATATATATATATATATATATATATATATATATATATATATATATATATATATATATATATATATACATATATATATATATATATATATATATATATATATATATATATATATATATATATATATATATATATATATTATATATATATATATATATATATATATATATATATATAATATATATATATATATATATATATATATATATATATATATATATATTTAAAAAAAATTTTTCCTTAAAAATAATAAAAAAAATTATTGTTAAAAAAGATCATATTTAGGCATATATTAAGGGAAATATATTTAGGTTCAATCGGGTGAAAATTATATTATATACAGCCTGTAAAAAGTTTATGAAAAAATATTAAAAACTTTTTGAGATAACATTCGCTTTACATGAAAAAAAAGACAACTTTAGAAAAATCAAGTTAATGTTTTGTAAGTTTCGATATATTTACAGTAAACAGCTGACACGATTAATTCATAACTGCTCTCAATCCTGGATTTTTTTTAAACTGATTGTTTTAAAATGTTCAAAACTGAATTCCTTTTCACATATATTTTTCCAATTGTTTGTCGATTTAATTAACTGTTTGTCATGCCCCTTCATAAAACTGCACTTGATTCGCATATATTCTTAAAATAATAATGATGTTAACGTTTGAGCACTTTGCGTCTTTCAAAATATTTTATTTATGTTCATTAGAATTAAGTGCTTTGAGAATTGGAGAAATTCAATATAGCACACTTGGTTTACCACCAATTTTAAGAATTTGTGGTTATTGTAATATTGTGTTATACAGCACATAGACGTTATACGACCTAAAAATAGTATATCAAACCATATTATTTATTTTTGGCATAATTGGTTCTTTTAGAAAAGTTCAATAAACTGCTGAATTGAAAAACGTATAAAACGGCATAGAATCCAGAAACCCATGGGCATCTGAGTGATGTTCAGTGAACTCTTAGGCGATAATATATCAAAGGACATTAAAATTTTCATGCAGATTTAATAATTTTCTATAGATCAAACTTTTTATTTTGTTTAAGCGTTAGATAATAAGAAAATGCAATGTTTCAGTATAGGAAGGATTATAGAATATACTGATTTTAATATTTTTGAGTTTACATTATTATGATACTTAAATTTCCTCCTGGAAAACTAATAATGCATTATGACATAACGTTACGTGTCAGCTACCAACACACTAGGTTTCTATATCATCAGTCGTCCAGTGTATCATTTATAAAGATCAGCCTCTATATATAAATGATACAAAATTATAATTCCTTCAGGTCTTGTAGATACTCAAATTAGAATGAAGACATTTATTTTGTCTCAACGAACACTATCCATTTAATATAAAGGTAATTTATTACAAAATTAGTTCACGGAATAAACGTCAAAATATTTTTATTACAGTGTTAACTCGTAGCTGTAGTAATATCCACCGGCAAACTCAATAACTGAAGTCTATTAATCATTGATTACGAGAGGTGAATATGTCGAACAGGGTTATTTCCAATAGAGCGCCTATTAATCACCGATTGAAGAGGGTCGGGTTAACATGTCGAACGGGGTTATTTTCCAACAGAGGATGCGGAATTTTATCTCTATATTAATCATCCGAATGTTATGCGGATGAGCGATTTGTAATCCTCTCGACTCGCCCCGGGAAAATTACAGAGTTCCGAAGATGTTACATTTTGTGGAACGGTTAAGAAGAGCGGCTGAATGTTAGGCCGAACAAAGAGTGTACCGTGTAAGTTTCATTAAAATTTCGTTTCCTTTGAGAACGCTAGTTTTAGTTTTATTTATAGAAACAACTCACAGACACTGTTATTTTGCGTTTGTTAAGGAAGAATATTGTATATAGAAACCTAAAATAAACAGCCATTCATCACATTAGCCAATAAATTTATTTTATTCGGGGCTATAATATTTTAAATTCAAAGGATTGAAATATACAAGATGTTTATAAGAATTATAATTTTTACCTTACAAAATAAAATATACTGTCTGCAGAATGATAACCGAATGGTAAAGGCACACTCTATGGTGCCAAAATTCATGGATTTGAATACTATTGTTTGCCTAGATGATAAGATCGAAATCTACTAAAGCAGTAGGTCTCATTATCCCTCGTGTAGAAAACGGTAGACCTGCAAACCATTTCATTGACATAATGCATTTAATAAGATTAAATGAAATTTCCATTCTTAAGTTTTGAGGTCATTTTGGTATATAATTTTATGATTGTTTTAATGAATTTTAGTGCAATATTTAGGGTTTGCAGAATAAAATTTTCATGTAAAATTTTCATTGAAATATACAGGCAATATATTTAACTGTATTTTGTTTGTTTCATTATCTTTTTTAAC
>CM063504.1:152522406-152534906 GCA_032207245.1 Pardosa pseudoannulata | reverse complement strand
AAATTATGAGAGTTCAGTGTTTATCACTTTTGTAAAACACTAGATAAGTTAACGGAAAGCCAATCAGATCTTTTTTTCTTTAAATATAAATTTTGTATAGGGAAATGATATAATGAATTTGTATAATGCAATTATTTGTATAATGTGTTTGCTTGCATCGATTGCAGTTTTGTTTACGTGTTATCAGTTAAATTATGAGAGTTTAGTGTTTATCACTTTCGTAAAGCACTAGATAAGTTAATGGAAAGACACATTAGATATTTTTCTTTAAATATAAATTTTGTAGAATGAAATGTATAATGAATTTGTATAATGTAATTGTTTATTGTTTATTTGTATCAATTGCAGTTTCGTTTGCGTGTTATCAGTTAAATTATAAAAGTTTAGTGTTTATTAGGTTATGAATAATTAGATTTTAAAAAATATACAAATTCGTATTCTATGTTTATTTTCATTTAATGCCAGCGGTATGGAATGCGTAAAAGGAAAGACGGCTGCATTTTACTTTTAAATACGTCACATTTTAACACACATTATAAAAAATCCCACTATTTTTACATAATAATAACTAAATAAATTTATTTTTAATTTTTTTAAATGGTTCAAAAGTCTTAAGTTTAGTTGAAAATATGCAGTAAAATATGTAAATATAAGTAGGATTTCAACAAAATAATTTATTTAAACATTGATAACGTATAATAGAAATGTATTTCTGTAGAGTAAATAAACTAAAGCCTTTTATCACACTTTCTGCTTGAAATAAATTAAAATTTTCTGTTTTATAATAAATTTCTGCTTGATAAAAAATGAACCGTGAAGCATATATTTCAGTTTTCAAAATTAACCGTGGATTAATAGCAGTAAATTACATTAAAAATTGAAAATAGACGACAAATGGTTTTCTTAAAGTGTAAAAGTTTCGATTCTGGTGAGAGTTCACCAAGCTGAATTGTTGAAATAGTTATCGGCAGCATTTGCAATAATCTTCTTCTTTTTTTAATAATTTTTGCTACCTAGCTCCTTTTTCAACTAGTGTTATTACCCATTCTACAGTATTATATCAATTAAATGGATTTACAAAATATTAAACATTTATTTTATTTTTTTTCTATTACTTGCGCTATATTACATTGAAGTTGATCATCTTTATAATCATTTTCTAGAAATTTAGACCTGCGATCTTTTATATCAGTGGCCTATGGAACATAATTTATTCACAATATTTTTCGCAATATACGTATGTAAATATGCTTAAAATGTCAATGAAAAATGATAGTTACTTCAAACTCTCTATTAATCTGTAATTATTTTGAAAGTATATATATTAAAATGTCCAAATGTAACCTTTTTATTCATAAAATGGGTATTTATTTGCAGGATACTCTTTAGCCTTTGCAATAAATATATTTCCTGATCCCAGGAATTTAAGAAAAATTGTTAAAAAACAATAGTAATTGATAAAAATCCATTCTTTCGTGTAAAAATATCCGTAAAGTATCTTTAAAGTAAAAAAAAAAATACAACAGATTTTGTATTTCCGTGTGTATTATATGCTGACTAATAAAATGGTTATAATTTTTAAAGACATAAAACAGACATTTTCCTGAAAAGTTTCAAGCATTCATAAAATAAAAAAGTCTGTTTTTAAAATGCTTTTAAATTTATTATTAGTAAGGATTTTATTACATTTTGTGGTAAAAATTATATTAATTAGTATGTAGGATAAAATTATAATTTAGTTTTTATAATTAAGGAATTTTGTCTTCCCATTTTAATATTTTCTTTCAATTTAATTAAACGAAAACATTGAATTTTAAAAATTTGAAGTTTTAATGTCATTTATTGAAAAAAATATAATATGTATAATAAAATATTATGATACTAATTATGTAAAGGTTTGTATTCTCCCTTTTAAGTAAAAATGTTATCTATCAATTAATTTACAGCTTTATTTCATTTATGTTTAAGCTTTCATAAATTTTCATAGCATAATATTCAGTTTAACCATTCAGATTAGTGAAAATATACTTAAATTTCAGTTCTTATAAAGTTGTACCTAACTGTGACATTTTTATAATTTATAATTTTAATTACTTTTTACATTTTGGTATCTTATATATACTCTTCATACTTTTGGTATATCTCTGATTACAATAATTAGGCAAGTCAAGCATTTACTTGATTATTTTAATGTAAATGGTGCAATAATTGCATGTGTACTAAAAAATATAAATGTTGTAATAATTGCTTTTTTAAAAAAAATCAAAAGAAGCCTTTCAACTGACAATCACTGTCAACTGAATCTTGAAGAAAAAGTGAAGTAATAATATCTTGTAACCGCAATATAATTATCAAAATTGAGTCTCATTTAATAAAATAGTTCGAGGAAATTGTTTGTCAAAAACTCACTATATCTGCTGCATCCCCAAAAAGTCATTTGTAAATATTTTGTACGCATTTGGTTTTACTATACATTATTTTTCAGCTTGATTTCTAAAATAAGATATTTATACATTTTTATTCGTATGAATAGTGCGAATATTAAATATAAATTTAAATGATGCAGTTTAAAATTCTAATCATTTTAGTGCATTATAATTTAAGAAAATTGTTAAAACACAATAGTAATAGCTAAAAATCCATTATTTCATGTAAAAATATCTGTAAAATGTCTTTAAAGTATAAAAATAACAGATTTAGTATTTCCGGAAGCATTAATTTTTAATAACTTTTGTATTACATGCTGACTAATAAATGACTCATAAATTTTATATAGATAAAATAGACATTTGCCAGAAATGTTTGCCAGAAAGAGGTGAAGTAATATCATTTTGTAACCGCAACATGATTATCAAATTTGCATCTCATTTAATAAAATAGTTCGAGGAAATTACTTGTCAGAAAAGCACTATATGTGCTGCATCCCCAAAAAGTCATTTGTAAATATTTTGTACTTATTTGGTTTTACTATACATTACTTTACTATACATTATTTTTTACTATATTATTATTTTTCAGCTTGAGATTTCTAAAATAAGATATTTATACATTTTTATTCGTATGAAGAGTGTGAATGCTAAATATAAATTTAAATGTTGCAGTTCAAAATTCTAATCATTTTAGTGCATTACAATTTAAGAAAAATTGTTAAAACACAATAGTAGTAGCTAAAAATAAATTATTTCGTATAAAAATATCTGTAAAGTGTCTTAGTATAAAAATAACAGATTTAGTATTTCCGGAAGCATTAATTTTTAATAACTTTTTTATTATATGCTGACTAATAAATGACTCATAAATTTTATATAGATAAAACAGACATTTGACAGAAAAGTTTCAAGTATTCATAAAAGTAAAAAAATCTCTTTTTATTAGTAATGATTTTATTACATTTGTGGTAAAAATTATATTAATTATTATGCAGTATATAGTTATAAATTTTTATAATTAAGAGATTTTGTCTTCTCATTTTAGAATTTTTTTTCAATTTAATTAAAAGAAAACATTGAATGTTTAGTCTTAAAACTTTGCTGTAGCCTTAAATGTGCTGAAACAAAAGAATTTGCTCTCAGAAGCTGCAGGATCTTATAATTAGTACATCCGCTTTAGAAATTACAAGCCGCAGTATAGATAATTTACTTTAGCAAACTAAAATTCGAAAACAGTGTCAGTTTCCCCGCAAATGTAAAAATAATAAGGGATCAAGAGAAAATTATAAACAGCGATATCAGCAATTTTCTCTCTTTAGCTTTCAGAAATTCTCTCTGAAACACATGTGGCAATGCAGTTTTCTCCAAAACATAAACGTTTGTCACTTGAGCAAAAAGAAATTGATAATTAAATTTGCGTTTATGTTTCGTTGAAGAAATACTTAAAGCAAGATCGATATTCTTTTTTTGGAGACTCTCTTACAGCGGGGATTAATTAAATAATGGACTGGTGGTTAATTTTTCTTGTGTTTCGAAAGTAAGTAATCGTTCTTTAGCAACACTTTTTTTTCTTCATTAAGTGAAGACATTACTGAGATAATTTTACAGAGATGTCGAATAGAATGTGTGTGACCTTGATAATATGATTAAAGCATTAGAATCAGTGTCCTGTTATCCAGAAAATAACTTTCAAATAAGGAATAAGCAAGTTATTCGCCAGTAATGGATTTTCTAATACCCTTGCTTCCAAAGTGAAGGAAGCATTGCAACCCAGAAAAGTTTGTCTTTAGATTTCAAGAAAATGCCCGTTTTAGACAAGTCCTTGTTTATTTTAATAAGGACTTTGACCAGTAATTTATTTTGTTCTGGTTTACATTCCGAATCAACTAAAAATATATATATATCGGTTCAGTTCCGATTTTCGTTATTCAAAAATAATGATTTTTGGTTCAGTTTCGAATGAATGCTTTTATTTTATGCATATTCTTATTATTACTAAAGATATAATTCTATCATAAACAAAAAAAGACTATTGTACCAAAATTTAGAAGATTTTATTATTTTTTTAATTGTTACACTATGTGAATTGATAGAATTAACAAAGATTTACGATACGAGCGGTGAGCGGACAAAGGCGATATTTGGCATTGCTATAAGTTATGAAAACTGCATTTGACTACTGAAAATCCAACGGAATTAATATTGCCTTCTACAAGTATTACACTATGTGTAACTAATTGTTACACTATGTGAATTGAAATAATAAACTAGCATGTACGATACGAGCTGTGAGAGGAGAACGGCGAGTTTTGGTTTTGTTATAAATTATCAAAATTGCATTTAACAACTGAAAATTCAACGGAATTAATACTGCTTTCTACAAGTGTTACAGTATGTGTAACTAATTGTTACACTATGTGAATTGATATAATTAATCAGCATGTACGATACGAGCTGGGAGCAGAGAACGGCAAGTTATAACTTATCAAAATTGTATTTGACAACTGAAAATTGAACGGAATTAATACTGCCTTCTACAAGTGGATTCTTGTGAAGCTAAAACAGAAAAGTACTAGTGAACATCAAAACAGGAAATCGAGAAGCAATGGACATATAATGAAGATAATTATATATATAAAATAACGATTATTACATTGTTGACATTAAATTGAATACATTAATAAGTTGGTTACAGTAACAGAATGACTGAAGATATATCGAACCAAATTAAGCCGTAATTTTTTTTCGATTCAATTCTGGCTTTCATTCCGAACAAAATAACGGCTACTTTCGGCTTTCGGTTCAATTTCGGTTCGAATTATTTTAAATGCTACATCTGCACGTTTCATCCACCTGGCCATCCTTCAAGGAATTTTTACTAGTTTCGACAGACGTCTGTACCTGTGTACGTATCTCATATAACTCAAATACGATTAACCGTATATTGTTGAAGTATTGTACTCATAATTTTTTAAACAATATTATATATTCTGTTATTAACAATTAATTTTTCCTCAAGTACACCTTGATGACAAATCATACATAACTTATCACAAAATAGACTTTGTGTACAATTTTCACAATATAAACTAAATCTATATTTCATAATTGTTTGTAAATAATATCGTCTCATTTATAGTTACTAAAATCTATAAGAATTATAATATCATTAATATATTAGTTAATCATATTGCGCTGAAAATTGATCTTTAACACCATTTAAGTCTACAATTTAGGTTACCACTAAATGAATTCCTAAATATTCAATTTACAAAAATTACAATTTAAATAAGAATAACTATCAAGTTAATTTAGCTGTTTTATTAAAACTAGAAGTTCTAAAAAATAGACTGTTAGCCCCCTAGGGGTTATAGTCCAAAACGTCAGTCAGCTTCCATATCTTGTAGCGTCATATTCTTTTTTAATCTTATTTATGTATTATATTGTTTGTTTTGTGACTCATTAGGTTTTAAATATAATATTTTTGAGCTAACCGATGTTTGTGTTTTTTCTTTAAAATCTTCTTTGTCACGAACTTTTGAAAACTTAACATACTCTCATTGAAATTACTTAAAAATTTCAGAAAATGATCTTGTGTTTCACACTATTATTGCAAACTATCAACGCAGATAATAATTAATAATCTGGCAGTTATCAACATTAACCAAAACATTAATCATTGAAAATTGCATAAAGTAATCATTGAATATTTATTGTTTAATTGATTGTATACATCTTTCAAAGCTTTAAGATACCTTTTATTCCTATCTATGCAATTAAAGCACTTCCTCAATGATATTATTTATGATTTATTTAATAATTTCTATTTACTTCTGTTGTAATAAATGTGCACTTACATAATCGATTGCAACAAGCATTTCATGTTACAAAAATGTTTGATGTAACGTTGCCAGTCTCCGACTACCCTCACTGTACAAGCACAAATGAGTATCTGTTTTTCTTCACACTAGGAAAATTGTAATTATCATGCTTTTGCAATTCCCTTCAAGTTATAAACATTTTATACATTACATCCATATATGTTAACAATAAATCTGCTTTTTTATGGTTTGTGAAGCTTAATTAGTTATTTAAGTACGTGGAAAATGTATTAGAGAAAATCGTAGTTTTCTGTACAAAACTTCTCCATATATTTTTTAAATACAATACTGTGAAATTAAGCGTTTGGGAAAGATTTATTTCAATAAACTTTTATTTATAATCTGAGGGAATCCTTGATGTCGCTTGATTCAGTCATCTATCCTTTTTTATTGATTATATCTGACAGCTGCATCATTCAGAAGCGCTCTAACATAATTCAAAATAGCCATAGGGAATTTTATACGCAAATGAAATCTGAAACATTGATATATATTTCCAATTTTTTCCCCATTTCAAGATATTCCTCATATTTTGTCTACGATATAATGTAAGGCACTACTACTTACTTTCCTTAGACTGTAACTAACTGCTACTTCTCGTAGAATATGTTATGTTTGATAAGTGTGGAGTTAAAAAAGTTGTTCCACCGCTCGATGATTTGCCAATGTGAATTGATTAATTTGTGCTTCATTAAAGTGTTCTAAAATATTATTTGTAGAGTTTTATGTTTGACTGGCGAGTGATTTTGCTGGGTAATGCATCTACAACGAAAAGAAAGACCAGTTAATTTACGACAATAAGTACAAATACCTTAATTGTAAAAATAAGACATCATCAAATGCATAAAAGATCATCATTGATGATCTGAAACATTGATATATATTTCCAGTTTTTTTTCCCCATTTCAAGATATTCTTTATATTTTGTCTACGATAAAGAACTACTACTTACTTTCATTAGACTGTAACTAACTGGTACTTCTCTTAGAATATGTTCGGTTTGATAAGTGTGGTGATAAAAAAAGTTGTTCCACCACTCGATGATTTGCCATTGTGAATCGATTAATTTGTGCTTCATTAAAAGTGTTCAAAATATTATTTGAAGTGTTTTATGTTCGACTGGCAAATGTTTTTGCTGTTCAATACATCTACAATGAATAGAAAGACATGTTAATTTACGACAATAAGTATAAATACCTTAATTGTAAAAATTAGACATCATCAAATGCATAAAAGATCATCATTGATGATCTGAAACATTGATATATATTTCCAGTTTTTTCCCCATTTCAAGATATTCTTTATATTTTGTCTACGATATAATGTAAGGCACTACTACTTACTTTCCTTAGACTGTAACTAACTGCTACGTCTCGTAGAATATGTTATGTTTGATAAGTGTGGTGTTAAAAAAGATGTTCCACCACTCGATGATTTGCCAATGTAAATTGATTAATTTGTGCTTCATTAAAAGTGTTCAAAATATTATTTGAAGTGTTTTATGTTTGATTGGCAAGTGTTTTTGCTGGGCAATACATCTACAATGAATAGAAAGACATGTTAATTTACGACAATAGGTACAAATACCTTAATTGTAAAAATAAGACATCATCAAATGCATAAAAGATCATCATTGATGATCTGAAACATTGATATATATTTCCAGTTTTTTTCCCCATTTCAAGATATTCTTTATATTTTGTCTACGATAAAGAACTACTACTTACTTTCATTAGACTGTAACTAACTGGTACTTCTCTTAGAATATGTTCGGTTTGATAAGTGTGGTGATAAAAAAAGTTGTTCCACCACTCGATGATTTGCCATTGTGAATCGATTAATTTGTGCTTCATTAAAAGTGTTCAAAATATTATTTGAAGTGTTTTATGTTTGACTGGCAAGTGTTTTTGCTGGGCAATACATCTACAATGAATAGAAAGACATGTTAATTTACGACAATAAGTACAAATACCTTAATTGTAAAAATTAGACATCATCAAATGCATAAAAGATCATCATTGATGATCTGAAACATTGATATATATTTCCAGTTTTTTCCCCATTTCAAGATATTCTTTATATTTTGTCTACGATATAATGTAAGGCACTACTACTTACTTTCCTTAGACTGTAACTAACTGCTACTTCTCGTAGAATATGTTATGTTTGATAAGTGTGGTGTTCAAAAAGGTTGTTCCTCCGCTCGATGAATTGCTAATGGGAATTGATTAATTTGTACTTCACTAAAAGTGTTCTAAAATATTAATTGTGGAGTTTTATGTTCGGCTGGCGAGTGATTTTGCTGGGTAATGCATCTACAATGAATAGAAAGACATGTTAATTTACGACAATAAGTACAAATACCTTAATTGTAAAAATTAGACATCATCAAATGCATAAAAGATCATCATTGATGATCTGAAACATTGATATATATTTCCAGTTTTTTCCCCATTTCAAGATATTCTTTATATTTTGTCTACGATATAATGTAAGGCACTACTCCTTACTTTCCTTAGACTGTAACTAACTGCTACTTCTCGTAGAATATGTTATGTTTGATAAGTGTGGTGTTCAAAAAGGTTGTTCCTCCGCTCGATGAATTGCTAATGGGAATTGATTAATTTGTACTTCACTAAAAGTGTTCTAAAATATTAATTGTGGAGTTTTATGTTCGGCTGGCGAGTGATTTTGCTGGGTAATGCATCTACAACGAATAGAAAGACTAGTTAATTTACGACAATAAGTACAGTTACCTTAATTGTAAAAATAGGACATCATCAAATGCATAAAAGATCATCATTGATAATGTAAAACATTGATATATATTTTTAGTTTTTTTTCCCCATTTCAAGATATTCTTTATATTTTGTCTACGATATAATGTAAGGCACTACTCCTTACTTTCCTTAGACTGTAACTAACTGCTACTTCTCGTAGAATATGTTATGTTTGATAAGTGTGGTGTTCAAAAAGGTTGTTCCTCCGCTCGATGAATTGCTAATGGGAATTGATTAATTTGTGCTTCATTAAAAGTGTTCAAAATATTATTTGAAGTGTTTTATGTTCGACTGGCAAATGTTTTTGTCGGGCAATACATACGAATATAAAAAACCATTTAATTTACGACAATAAGTACAGTTACCTTAATTGTAAAAATAGGACATCATCAAATGAATAAAAGCAAATTATGTGTGAACGTTGCCTTCTCTGGAGATTAGTTACTCTAATGACTAGAAATACATTCTCTTTCTTTGGGTATGAAATTAAATCCGCTCTCTTTTCATCTATTAACTCTTTCATAAAATTGGATCAGCATAGCACCGTAATAGATATTACTACTGAACCGCATCTATGTGTTCTTTATTTGCCGAAATTCGCTGCGAGTAATAAAAATGCGTAAATTAATCCGCGCGAGACAGAACATTTGCGAATAACGTTAGAGGAGTTCAGAACGATAGTGTTTCGATTCGGGATTTCTGATTAAACTTTTAGTTATCTCTTCTAATGAGGTGTTTGAAAATAATAGCAAAAGTTAGAAGTTTTGTAGATGCAAATGTGAACTCTTCTAAACATTCAGTATTTATATATTGCAACGTTGTATTAAAAGACATCTGGGAACTTTTAAAAGCTTCAAAATAGAGAAATTTTGAGTTATATAATTTAGGGTTCTTTCTGGTTTGTTTAGATGCTATTGCAGATTCTTTAGATTTCACTTAAAAGTTTATAAATATTTAAGGTTAACTATTAAATGCCCTGTGTGGCCTTTTGGTAACATACCCAATATAGTCTTCTAACATACTATTATAATAATATTGAAGCTCTAACATCTATTGTTCCCAATAAAATAGAAACTGAAGATATTATTAAACAAAGTTTCAACATGTAGATGGCACCGTTACTTCTTTTAAGATCATAAATAGATTTATTCCTTCATTACTTTGCATCGCGAGCTATTTTTTTGAATCTTTAAAATACACTTTTCTGTACTGCAGTGTAAAAGCATAAATTATTACATGAAAAGTAACATACGTAGCCCATATTTACGAATTTGTTTAGGATATTTAACTCTAAAATATTTTCTGTAACCATATTTTTCTCTTTGTTGCCAATTGGTAACAGTGGTCATAAAATTTCATTAAGCTTAGAGGAGAATAAGCAATGTTGGTTCTATATTCTTTTATATTCATTAGAAGTAGATTATTTTTGTAGTAGTCTATAATGTAGTTTACTTTTTAAATGTATATACAGCCAACTTTATGCCATCCTCAAAGATAGTAAAAAAGGCTTTCGAGGATGCAAGAAGTTCTTTTTGTAATAGTTTATAATTGAAGTTTATTTTAGAACAACCTTCAGTCTGTTTATACATAGTTAATAACATTTCGAATTTTTCTGAAAATCCTAGTTATGGCTACGTTAATTGTAAAATAATCTATTATTTTGAATAAACTCTGACTTAAAAATGCTATATTGGATGAAATTTGATGATTTATTCTTGTGTCCATTTTAAGGAAAATAATATATTGTTGTATATTATAATCCCATTCAATTCCACTGTTACCTTTCTACTGGCCTGGATGGTCGGAGCCGTTGGGAATTGGATTTAAACAGAAGATCCGGGATCGATTAACTTTCATGTGGGAGAAAAGTAGACCGTAACGATCAGAACCAACCAATCAACCAACCGACGTTATTCATATTAAAAGTGCGTCCAAATTCAGTATACACCGAAGAACAAATGTACAAGCTTTTCCATAACATGAGTGACAATTTGTGGACGAAATTTTACGATTCAAAATAGTAGATCTTAATAACATTTTTTGAGTCTATAAAATATTTTTGCAGAATATATACCAGTAGATATATTTAGTTGACTTTAATTATTGTTTTTTCAACGTCGGAAACGTTCTTACTACAAAAACTCAAATATTTATGTTTTTGTTATAAAATTATTACATCACGAAATCTCTTCATTACAGCTCTTTCTGCATATTTGAATGTGTCAAAATGGCATTCTTCCAAGTTCTTATGCTATGAATTCCCGTGAAACAAAAACTCACAGGAGGTCAGGTTGGAACTGTGTGAGAGATGGGGAAGAACAAGGATGTGTTATTGGATTAGGTATATAGACAAAACTAATGCGGTGTGTGGCCGAATGATGTCATTTCTACCAGATCTTCCTAGGTGGACGTGATTTATTCTATTCTTCAAGTGTTCGCGAATCCAAGTGAAATTGTGCATTCACAATTCGAAATTTCTCAATTAAACGCAAAATCAGTCAGAACGTAAACTAAGTGCAAAACAAAAACATTCCAAAATCGTTCAATATTTTCATCAGTTTTCGTAGTCGATGATTCAAAAACAATGCCATTTTAATGTTCTGTTGGCCGTTCCTAAACGCAGTGTGTCTCTTACAAACTTGGGACTGTGAAAACACATTATCTTTGTAAGCCCACTTTAAGTTTTGTAAAGTTTCCCTACCGCTTTTACAGAGTTTAATGTAAACATTATAGCTTTCAATACATAGTTTTTGTTCAATTGATTATTGCATTAGGCGTAGGGAGCTATGTTTCCAAAAGATCACTGTTAGGCAACTGGGCACCTGTGAATTTCCGAACTGTTCGAATATCTCACTGATATTCCAATAAACATCTGTGAGCCACTATATTTCCTTTGTGTTTTGCAAGAAATTCACAAAAAATATATATATATACACACACATGGACACACACACACACACACACACATATATATATATATATATATATATATATATATATATATATAATATATATATATATATATATATATATATATATATATATATATATATATATATATATATATATATATATATATACATATATATATACATATATATATACATACATATACATATATATATATATTTATTTATTTATTTATATATATAATATATATACATATATATTTATATATATATATATTTATATATATATATATATATATATATATATATATACATATATATATATATATATATATATATATATATACATATATATATATATATATATATATATATACATATATATATATATATATATATATATATATATATATATATATATATATATATATATATATATATATATATATATATATATATATATATATATATATATATATATATATATATATATATATATAT
>CM063504.1:152499906-152517406 GCA_032207245.1 Pardosa pseudoannulata | reverse complement strand
ATATATATATATATATATATATATATATATATATATATATATATATATATATATATATATATAGTGTGTGTGTGTGTGAGAGAGAGAGAGAGAGATACATGTAAGTATGCCACATTTTCCTTTCTAAACTTCAATGCAGTAATATCAGTTGTTTATTTAATACCAAGACTATTAATTTCCAGGAAACTTAATAAGAAAGCTATGAAAACTATTACTAAAGCAAAAAATAATAATAAGTGCCCTTATTCTAGTTAATTCTGTATAAAATATGAAGAATTTTTTAAAAATATTTCTGGAGCTTTAACATAAACTCGCGAAAAGAATATTAATTATAAGTATATCCTCTTTAGCACGCATTTTAAAACCCAAGTCTTACAAACCTGATTTTTATGGTTATTCGATGCAAATTAAAGGAGAAGATATTGTTTCTGAAAATTTAAATACTATGTTTTTACTTCGAAATATTGCAACTTCTCGGCTTATATTGCATTTTTATGGGACGTTAAAAATTCAAATCTTCCGATCATAAATCGAACAAAAAAATTAAACGTGAAATTATATCCCGTAGCCATTTAGGTATATTTCTAAACAGAGAAAAGAAATACTTTAAATTACGAAAATAAGTACATAAATATAGAATTCTTACAATGTTTCGACCATTAATTGTGAATTATTAGCAAAAACGTAAAGCTTAATTTAATTTAAAGCAAACGTACGAGATGTAAATGGAACAATTTATGAACCATTAAAAGAATTTTGAATAATGAAAACATAAATTGAACTATTGAATTTAAAAGAGATAACGTTCGTTTAGTTTTTGTTCAGTGGCTATATATGTTTTCTAATTGATTTATTAAAATGAACACACTCAGATAAAAAAAAACTGCTTTAAACAGGTTAAAAAAAGAAATGTATATTAGAGATTTGAATCCTCCTCAATCCTTACGTAGGATGTATGTACAGATTCAAATATGTGAATATATATTGAAATATTAACTCATAAAAATGCAAGGAACGAGATAACATTTTTTTTGCTTTACTTTTCATTTTTGTATCCTTATAGCGTAACGATTATTAAGAATAATAGCGCTACATATTTTGCATATGTGTAATTAAAACTACATATCGGAGATACATATATGTTAAGAAATAATTAAGAATCCTCGTAAAAATTACGTTTTTAATTAGCTTGAAGAAAGTTTGATTTATAATTTTACTATTATAACTATTAGTAAAGACATAAAAATATAAATTCTTATAGTTAACACTATATAAAAAATGAAAGCTTTTTAAATTGCTTCCGACTGTCTTTAAAAAGTAATTAGTAAGAAAAAAATAAAAGTAATTTTTTTTCTTGCGTATAAGTTAATTACAAAGACTGAATTTTATAGCCTTTCGCTAAAACTTATAATAAAATTTATTATTTCTTAAAATTTAGACTGAAATAATTTGTTCCTAATGCTGTATTAGCTCAGTTAATGCTTCATTTATGTGAACTGTTTAAAGTTGGAATCGATTCTATATCATCCCAAATGATAGTTTCTTATTAAAAAAAAATAAAAAGCAATAAAAATTTAATTCCGAAATACTTTTTATTGTTTGACCATAAATATTAATCATAAATTAAAAATTATTATCCAAGTGAATAAGAAATACAACTTTTAATAAATCAAGTATAAAAATAGTTTCAGTAAATGAAACAGTTGATGAACAATTGAAGGGATTTAGAATAATACAGAATATAAACTGAATTGTGACATTTACAAGGAAATGTGTCTTTTTGTTTAACAGGCGTATTTCGTTATTCATGTATCGAAGCATAAGTAGACCCATAAAAATTAGAACCAATAATGAATAAACGCAATTTAACAGTTTGCAGTTGTACGTAACACATAGTTCTTTATTGTGTTCTTTTCATTCATATTTTTAATTTTTTATTAAAAAGTCAAATATGTCATGTATTGCAATTGATAAAATTTCTCTTTTCTTCTTGTAAAGATAATGTGTCCCGATATATGATCAGGTTCTTAGGCGCACCATATCTACTTACGACATTCCATTGCAAATGTTTAAAACAGAAATTTCAACTTCCAAAATACTATAAAGAATTTCAACTGAGATACAAACGCGTTATCATATCTAAATACTAGCTATTTAAGGTACTGTGCATTTCACATGATTTTCAATATATTCCAGTATTCCCCAATTTCATCACTAGTCGAGGTGAAAAGAGACATTATTGCAGCACACTGAACTGCAACAAATCCAGTGTCTAATAAACTTAAAATTCAAAAAGTGTTTTTGAAACTATAATAATTTTATAGTTTTATATTTAATATATTTGAGAAAAGTGTGACAAAAATTTAATTTTTTTTCTCTTTAATTATGTTGTTATCATCAAAATGTTAGAAGTAGATTATTTTTTTTAAAAAAATCTTTAAAGAAATAACTACTGTTTCAGTATTTTCACCTATATAAGAGATGTTAAAAGATTATAGTAAATTTTCCTAAAATTTCAACAAAATAAATGAAAAGAGATATTATTGCAGCACACTGAACTGCAACAAATCCAGTGTCTAATGAATTTAAAATTCAAAAAGTGTTATTGATACAATAATAATTCTATAGTTAACCCCTTGTCTGTGGAATATATTTGAGAAAAAGTGCTAAAAATGGAGTTTTTTCTCTTTTATTTTGTTCGTTATTGCCACCAAAATGTTACACGTAGATTATTTTTGAAAAACAATTAAACGAAATAACTACTATTTTAAGTATTTTCACCTATATAAGTGATGCTAATAGATTACAGTAGATTTTGTCATATTTCAGCAAAATAAAGGAAAAGAGGTATTATTGCAGTACATATAACTGCAACAAATCCAGTGTCTTATGAACTTGAAATTCAAAAAGTGTTTTTGAAACTATAATAATTTTATAGTTACTCCTTGCCTGCGGAATATAATTGAGAAAATGGAGTTTTTTCTCTTTTATTTTGTTCGTTATTATCATCAAAATGTTAGAAGTAGATTATTTAAAAAAAAAAAATAAACGAAATAACTACTATTTTCAGTATTTTCACATATATAAGAGATATTAATAGATTACAGTAGATTTTGCTCAAATTTCAACAAAATAAAGGAAAAGAGGCATTATTGCAGTACATTGAACTGCAATAAATCCAGTGTCTAATGACCTTAAAAATTCAAAAAGTGTTATTGACACAATAAATTTTTATAGTTAACTTCTTGCCTGTTTAATATATTCGAGAAAATGGAACCCAAAATGGAGTTTTTTTCTCTTTTATTTTGTTTGTTATTATCACCAAAATGTTAGAAGTAGATTATTTTTGAAAAAGAAAATGGAAACGAAATAACTACTATTTTCAGTATTTTCACATATATAAGAGATATTAATAGATTACATTAAATTTGCTCAAACTTCAATAAAATAAATGAAAAGAGACATTATTGCAGAACATTGAACTGTAATAAATCCAGTGTCTAATGACCTTAAAAATTCAAATGTATTATTGACACAATAATAATTGTATAGTTAACCCCTTGCCTGCGGAATATATTTGAGAAAAAGTTCCCAAAATGGAGTTTTTTTCTCTTTTATTTTGTTTGTTATTATCACCAAAATGTTAGAAGTAGATTATTTTTGAAAAAAAATCTTAAACGAAATAACTACTATTTTAAGTATTTTCATCTATATAAGAGATTTTAATGGATTGCAGTAATTTTTGCTCATAGTACAACAAAATAAATCAAATGACATAATTTTCTGGATAAATATAAGAGACTAATACAACAATATTGTTCTCTATATCAATTTTCATGAATTCCATGTCCCTCTGATTCCTTTGAATTTCACAAATCTTTTATAACATAACTTTTCAGGGGAAAGGATCTCTATTATTCGTAAATTAAATATAATGCATTGGACGATATGGGCCTTCATGGTATTGACATATTTTTATCTCTTACTCGGTCTGTGATTCCAAAAGTGACACATTTGCGTTGACTGAACTAAATTCGGATGTCACATTCAAGGGGTTAAAATTAAAGAAGCAACAGTTCTTTTCAAGCAAATTAGAATCCGGTTTGCTTCTGTGTTTGCTTGAATTTGTCTTCTAAAACTTGGCTCCCATTGCAATGGAAGAGTGCGAGGTCTCCTTACTATATTATGGAAAATAGCAAGGGTAAAAGATGGCAGATTTACCTACAGCTGCCATACAGATGTTTTATATACGAAAAGAATCACTGGTAGTTATATTACATCCTAATCTCTGTATAATACAGAAAACCACAGAATTTCGAAGAAATATGTTCTGTTTATTTATACATAAATAATTATTAGCAAATAATTATTATTAAAAAATAACTTATAAATGCTTATTTAGAGATAGACTGTCTCTCACATGCTATTGCATTTTAAGAATGTGTTAAATTTTATATCCTGATGCATTGTGATAACTTGTGAAATTAAAATAATTCTATATTTATTTATTTAATTAGAATAGTATAATGCAAGCTTCTTGGGCAGATTAGAATTTTTCAAGACATTTTAAATAATCAGCAAAAAAAATGAAAGTTCATCTCTAGTTTTTCTTTTATAATACTTATTGTAATGATTATATCATTAAAAACAGCTGTTAAAATCAATAAAATTCGTAAATTGTACTAATGTCATTAATTGTGAATTATTATCAAGAGCCTGTATTCGAAAAGTAATCTTAATAAAAATCTTTGTAAAAGTGACTTTATATATATATATATGTAATATATATGTATATATATATATATATATATATATATATATATATATATATATATATATATATATATATATATATATATATATATATATATATATATATATATATATGTATATATATATATATATATATATATATATATATACATATATATATATATATATATATATATATATATATATATATATATATATATATATATATATATATATATATATATATATATATATATATATATATATATATATATATATATATATATATATATATATATATATATATATATATATATATATATATATATATATATATATATATATATATATATATATATATATATATATATATATATATACATATATATATATATATATATATATATATATATATATATATATATATATATATATTATATATATATATAATATATATATATTATATATATATATATATAATATATATATATATATATATATATATATATATATATATATATATATATATATATATATATATATATATATATAACTTATTTCTCACAAGACGATTATGAGCGAATTATTGGAAAATATTAAAAATATTTTTAACACCCAGTAACAGATAATGCCTCAATTTTTCTACAAATCTAAAATCTTTTAAAAAGTTACCTGTAAGTTTTCCATAGATCTTAAAAAGGAGAAAAGATATGTTTCGATGCAATTTTTTAAAAACGAATTTAGGATTTCCAGGCAAAAACAAAAACGTTAAAATCCCGATGATATGTGCAACAAATTTTCAATAATATTTATTTTTATGAGATGTTTCTAATCTTTAACATGTTGTAAATTGTGATCGTAAAATCACGTGTTTGATATATAAGGAAAACCACATTAAATATCAAAAATACATTAATTAAATCAAAATAGAAAAGTAGAAAGTAGAATTTTGATTAAGAGGCTTAAAAAAATATAGCATAGTGCTACGAATAATATTTGTGACAAATTTAATGTAATATAAGTCATTTTGTTTGTGCACAAATGTGTTTTCACGCTTCCCAACCAAGCATTTGTTGTGTGATATATAACTGTATACTAACACGAAAGTTACATTAATTGTTGGAGAATTTAACAGGAATTTAAAAATCAGAAAAGTGAAAAACTTCCAACATCTAGTAAACTGCCTGTTCAAACCATGGAGAAAAGAATACCACCAGAGCTAAAAAAAACTCCATAGACGCCGCTTGCCTTGAGCTTAACACAATTATAATCCCGCATAGTTTTCACTCAAAGTTACTTTGCAACGAATTTTTTAAAGAAAAACTGCTAAACTCGATTTGTCGGAAAATGCCATGGTGGAAATTCTTTCAAGCGTTAGGAGGAAAACCTAATGCCTGAAAATAAAAACAGCAGTAAAAATTAAAAGTTTTAAATGCGAAAGAAATTTGAATTTCGCTATTTTGAGTGCATTTTCTATCGACACAACTTCGCCGAGTGAACAAACTATAATATGGACAGAATTTTTTCCCCTTTAAAAGTATCTTTAAATAATCTTACAGTTATTTAATTCAATTATCTTCCATAGTTTCGTAAAAGTAGAAAAGCTTAGGATAGTTTTCAGCACTCTTTTTAAAATATTGCTGATAACACCAGAAGCTATATTGATCGATTTTACCATTCGATTTCCTTACTTCTTTAAATCTCTGAATCAAAAACTTATTGAGAATTATTTTCCCAATAATTAGCTTCCCGATTTATGGAGTTGGCAAAAAAAATATTATCCAAAAAAATCAAACAAATATCTTTGTTTAGTTTAACTTTTCTAACAAAATAGTGTAAAACATTTTTTTCTTACCTTATATACACAGTATTTATTATTAATTTTCTTTCTCTCTCTGTATATATACATATATACATAGGTATATATATATGTTTATATATATGTATTAAGGGCGAGACTTATTCAAAAGCACAACACATTTTTTTTTCTGGTGAGATACATGAAATCCATACCACAGGCAAAACTTTTACAACAAAGTACACAAAGTGATCCCGCAGATAGGCTTTTTTTAAGTAGTGATTCCCCAGGTAAAAAGACTACGACTAATTCCTAAGCAGAATTGATCACGTGACAAAAAATACCCATGTTTAAAGAGAACACGATACCTGTTGCCTAAAGTAGTACAGACAAAGGCTGAATTAAATCTGTAGCTGGTCTGGAGGGAAAAATAAGAATTACCGCGCAAAACCCCAATGTACTTTATGAACAAAAGTTATTAAATTAATATTCAAATATGTAAATAAGGGATTTTAATATTACATATATGTAATATATCAAAATTATTTAACTTTAATATTTCTTCAAAAGTCTAATCTCTCCAATTTTAATTCATCCAAATCTCTTTATAAATGTTTTATGAAGTATTTTATTAACATTCCTTTCTGTATAAAAACTGTAAACTTTCTGTATATGCAATTTATGTTATACATGTGTTCATGTTGTGCTGATATTGCAGTTAATTCGCGTAGTAAGTTGTTTTGGTTGTGGAAAAATTCTTGTTGTCAGCGTTCTTGGGTGTACTTGTGTGAAAGCAGAGTGAACTCTGTGGCTGTTGATTTATTGTCCAGAAGGACAGATGTATGTTGCCGCTCTGAAATAAAGTTTTAAAAATAGACTTCTGAGTTCTCTTGAATATGAAGCCCGACTGCATTCTCATTACTTATATGGTGAACTTTCTCCTTGTGAAGGAGTTTTATAAAAAATATTACATATATATATATATATATATATAAATATATATATATATATATAATATATATATGTATATATATATATATATATATTATAGTATATATATATATATAATATGTATTTATATACATATATATATATATATGTTGTTATATAATATATATAAATATATATATATATAATATTATTATATATATATATATACATACACACACATATATATATATATATATATATATATATATATATATATATATATATATATATATATATATATATATATCAAAAATATAGAATAAATATATGTTAAAATTTAGAATATTTTACAGGATTATATTTATATATAATGAGAGAGAGAGAGAGAGAGAGAGAGAGAGATACAAACCACTTTATTTGATATAATTTGACATTACATTTTGTTTTTTACTCATTCCTCCATTTTTACGAACATATAAATGTAATATATAAAGAAAAACTATAATTTTATTATGTGCTTACATACATGTGAGGAGAATCAATATTTTAAAAACATTTATAGAGAACTAAGAAAATTTACAGGGTCGATGGTGATTTGATATAATATTAGGAAGTTTCAAACATACACTATCGTAAATTCTTTAAGTGTCTCTTAACCATTGGAAATCTATAGATTTATTGGCTTTGGGTCATACTATCTCTCGAGACTTAAAATCTGTATTATAAGATGTGTTTTTCAATTATAATAATATAAAATATTTAATAAAAAAAATCTATCTTTATAAATATTGAGATTTTTCCAATTCAATTTCAAATAAAAAAAAATAATTGCTCAAGTGGTTGCAACAAATCTTTTGAAACGTGTATTTTACAGGATAAAATTTATGGAGACTAAAATTTAGATAGACTAAACTTTAGATATGTCCGACAGTTTAAAATTAAAAAAATATTAAAAACTTTTAAGCATTTGAAATGAGTAATTATGCTATGAAAATAAAATATATAGCTCATGTTAATATAAATGAAGTTCACTGAATAAAAATCATAATTATTTTCTATTTTGATGAACAATTTGGAAAAATGCACAAGTTTCAAATATTTTTTTTGCGTAATTGGGTTTTAACTTTTTTACTTGGTGTATATGCAATTTATATTTTTTAGATGTATGCAAAACTAAATAAGTTTTGAAAAGTAGACCCTTATTAATGCTTTAAGTAAAATTTTATGCCTAACAAAGTTTTTTTTAGTAGGCTCTATTAATGCAGACTTTTAAGCTCAAAATGTTTTACTTCTCCTTAAAGATCGGTGAGTATTTTTAGCATTGATTTTAATGAAGGGAAGTCAGTTGATAATGCATTGTAGAAAAAGTGGCAGTTTTGCAAGAAACTGCACACAAAGTTGTGGAATACTTTTATTTTACACTTTAAATTTTAAACTTTTACTGCTCTTTTAACAAAAGATGCTTGTGTGCTTCCAATTTTTTTTTTCTTGAAGGTATTTTAATTTTTTTAATCATATGGAAACGTATTGAGGTTAACAAACATTTTCTTTTTTTAGTGAAGATTTAGATGCAAAATACTTTTGAAAACTGTACGTCGTAGTAAAGAAAGCCGAAAACAGTAAGTATCTTATCGGGGTGTTTCTTGCCCTTTTGATATTGACTCTACTATGACGTAAAAATTTATGACAGGTTGTCAGTAATCTTTGGTATATTCTGGTCTATATTCCTTACCCATTATTGTCGTTTGTAAAAGGTAAATATCTCAAGACTAATTCTGTGCGAATGTGTTTCTGTTAATTTCGCAGATATTTATACTTTGTCTTTAGTAATAAGCTTTGTCTCGGTAATAAGCTTTGTCTGGCTTTGTCTCCATTCATGTTTCATTTTAAATTTCCCTCTTATTTTGATATAATATATAAGGTTAGAATACTTAAAACTTCATCAATATAGGAAAAGTGAGCTTTTTTGTAAAAAAATGGTTAAAATTTATTATATTTTGATTCTAACCCGTACGTCACTACGTAAGTTTTTTCAATCGAAGGGGGTTTTAGAGGGTGTGAAAAAAAGGTGTCAACAGTCTCGTAACACCGACAAATTTTGTTATTAGTACAATTTGAGAGTTTGTTATTTCTATCGTTTGAACAAATGAAGAGCAAAATCTGAAAATCGACATCAAAAAGTTGGTAACACAAAGGTGATACCAGGGCTCAGTAGTGCCTTTGTGCTGATTATTTGACGTGACGTAACAAAGAATAAACAAAACCACGCAAATATTGAAAAAATATTATTTATTAATAATCTTAATTACAGATGTGTATAAGTAAAGATTACAAATATAATGAGATGGCAGTAATACATTAGAAAATCACTTAGTCCAAATGTATTTGCAAATAGCATTTCCTTTGCAAATTATACAATGTATATTCTTACTTTAATCATTTTAACATTTTAGATTGTTTGATCTTTCTTTTTGATATAATAAGTAAGAAGTTTTTAAAACTCATCACATCCGTTGTTTAAAAATCAGTTACCCTATGAATAATAAGTGATAAATAGTGATGAACATATGACCCCAGTGTCTATGTCTGGTACGCGGGTTCTATGTTCATCACTTATGCTTTAGATTATTACCAATCTCTACCATGAACTAGAACTTTTAACTGTATGTGGACATTCTTTAATTATTTATATAAAAGTTGAGGAAATATGCTTGAAACCTGAACATAAGAATGAAGTATGACTAATACAAAATTAATCAAATTAACATATAGAGACTGTTTCTAAATACTGGAAAAAATTTAAGAGGTGATAGAATGAAGGGATGGGGCATATTTAGTGTACAGGAAGAAACCCACATGCTTGTTTCTGCCTATCTTCAACCAGCTGCAGAATACATTCTTCTACTAGGTGCTGCCTCTGTTAAATAAAATCGATTCACAGAGATATCGATGGTAATCGTTGATAAGTATTTAATAAAGTAGCACACATCTGGCTGGTAAAAGTTCAAAGTGTAATCTTTTGGACTACAGCATTACCATATGCAGTACCGTACGTAAAATGTCCGTTTTTTCCTGATTTGAAAAATCATCTATTCCTTCATCAAACTCCGATAAAAATGTCATTGCGATGGCTGAATGGTTAGGGGGCTAGTCTTTGATACCGGCGTTCGTAGCGTTCGAATCCCAAAATAATATGATTATTCATAGCCGTTCGTAATTGGCTTTAATATATTCGTAATGTTCCGGTCTATTAGCCTTCTTGTTGTAAAAAGTAGACCATAATAAGCTCCAAACGTACACTCCAAAAGGAGACTCCAAACCAAACCAAAAAGACATAAATATGACAATGATTAGAGGAATAGAAACGCATGATATTAGAACTTGTTATCATATTTGAACCAAAATTATATCAATTACTAAAATAAATGGTTAAAATTTTTTTCTATAGGTACCTTGAATATAAAACTGAATTGCTTTAAAATTAGTTGTAAATAAAACAATTTCTGTGAACTAAATAATTATTTACTATTAATTTAAAACAGAATAAATTTATAAACTGATGTTCATTCGCTAGTTTCATGTAGATGAATAGCTATTGATGCAGCAACTATTTTATTCAATATGAAGTGTTATCTAATATTTCACTTCTTCGGTTGGAATGCATTTTGTATGACGAAAATTGTTTATGTGCGTTCTATTTCCCTTTTATTTTTTTTATCAAGGATTATGAACCACACACACACAGAGACACACACACAGACACACACACACACACATATATATACACACATATATATATATATATATATATATATATATATATTAGTTGTAGTAGTAATAATATAAAACAAGTGTACTCTTCTACTTACAAGCACACACTTAAGGTATAACAACTGACGATTTTCTAATACAGTTAAAGTGCTGTGTAAGTAAGTTAGCTTTAAGAGAATATTAGTACGAAATACTGCGTTGGCATGGATATTCGCTTAACAATTCAACATTCGTTTCTACCAGTATGGACTGATATCATGAATTTAGCACATTTGTATTTAAATAATGATTGTACAATAAACTAGCAAGTCGTCTTCATTTATTGCTTCTTAAAAAATCCTTTTTCAATTGAATTTTTTAAAATTTAAATGAAATAATTAATATATTCAGATAGATTATGTTTTGATATTTAATAAATAAATTTATTTAACCTCTTATTTAAAAAATTATAACATCTCCCAATTTTACTCGAACTGCGTATTTAACTCAATGTTATTTTCTAAGATTTAAAATTTTAAACTGAGGTAAAAAAAGAGTAAACATAAGGATAATTTATGGCTGCTACTATATTACAGGCGACATATGTCACTGGTAACTTTAACGTCATAATAACTTCAGAAACCGCCAGAAATAGGAATTTGGTACCATAAATTTCCCTCTCTGATAACATTATGACTCAGAAGTCACCAGTGACATATGCCGATTGTAATATGGTAGCATCCTCTGTTGCCTTAGTTCCTAAATTCCAAAAGTATTTAATCTTTGTTTCACCAGATGTGAATAAAACTAATAGTAGATTTAACTTTTAACAACTGTATTGTAGTTAATCTCCGATTATTCGCAATCGACAATTGTAAATCAGGGACTTAAAGGATAGGTAGTATATTTTTTCTACTTTTCAAACTTATGAATTTAGCTAATAAATTTTATTTTTTTTTATTAGGAGGATTGACATAATATTTTTTATCATTTCTTTTGTAAAGTATATTTTTCCCTTCTCGTATACATAATTGAAATATTGCGTTACAGTACTATTCCCTTGGTTCGTACGTGAAGTTAGTTATTAGATTTAACTGCTCTAAACATTGATAAAACTTGATGAAAAGAAAAATGATTATTTTTCTTTTCCTTGATTCCTTAATTTCAAAAGCGTTTACGCATGTTTCCACTACAACTTTCGATTTTTCATAGCACATGACGTCACACAGTTTATTTTTATTCTTTTGCTTCTGTAATTTTATCGCTTCTAATTTGGCAACTGAGAATAGATGTTCTGTGTTGACACTCGCTTCTTTATACATACCCAGTAAACTAAGGAGGAAGCATTTAAAGAGCAAAGCAAACAGAGTTCACTGAATCGAGAGCAGGAGATTTACTTGCAAATAATGTAAACTCTTCATAGTACGAAATAAGAAACATTTTATATTCATTACCAATTAACCCAGGTTTAGGTTTAGAATTTATGTGCACGCGTGTTGATTTTTTTACTCGCGCTGTTCACGAGTTAGGAAAAGTAAATAAAATGATGCAAGGCTTTTCTATTTGGATATTTTTAATGGAATACGAACTAAAGATAAGTTTAGTATATTTTGTAAAGAAAATAAATATTTAATGTTTATTTAAGTATAGAAATAGCAAAGAAATTTGCCTTGATCTCTTTTGTGTCTTTTTGCTTGGCATATTTTCAATTCTTGCGCCTTTTTATTTTTCTCGAGACCAATGCTTCATTCCTTGAATACGTAAAATAAATATGACTGTATTAAAAATATAAATATCTAATTTGGTATTATAATAAATATCTTTATTTAGATAATGAAGAAAAACTATACACTCTCGGAAAATTACGAAAAAATATATCCAAGTATTTAATTAAAAATTAGACCTAAAATGAATTTTATCATTCATAAAATTCATTTCAAATGAAATAATAGAAAAAATATATTCTTTAAATTAAAAAGAAAAATCTGATATAAATTGATAAATTTCTTTTAAAAATGCAATTAAATAGTTTGTTTATTCAGCCAGAGCAAACACTATAAATGACAATGTAGGGACTACTTAAGAATTGGGTTCCCCTTGGCAAATTTGGAGAAAATATTGGCGATATTTACTAAAACAAAAAGGTAATTCATCCAAACATTGTATTTCTTGCTTCTTCTTTCGACTCTAATTAATGCACAGTGCGCCATCGTAATAGACTTTTATACTTTTATTTAATTAAATAAAACGATTTGAAAACCGAACATTTATATTTATAAGCAATTAATCCCTTAACAGTTTAGAAACGCAACAGCTCCAAATTATTAATAATCAGCCATAGGGAACCATTAATGGTTTGTTCTATCTAATTTTTTAAGTATTGCGCACTTTTAATATATAAGAAAAGAGTTACGCAAGGAGAGTTGGAAGCAAATATCATAAAAATTATAATATAAATACAGATTGTTTGGACACGGTGAGATCAGGAAGAAAAGGTTAGGTGACCATACTTAAACCATTATCGCCAAGTTGGCGGGGACACCCAATTTTTTAATCAATCCGACAAGGTATTTCAACTATAGAAATAAACAAATATAGTAGAGAGTTTATTTGTCAATACATTTGTTTAAAGTATCGTGCTTTGCTTATAACTGAATAAGTGTAAAAACCGAATATAATTTTATATAGATTTATATATAGTATGGGTATAAATAGAGATAATTGTATTCATGTTGTAATGTCTATTAATTTTGAAGTAAAAGCATCATTTCTGTTTATAACTTTGAAATCAAAAGTTCTGGTAATAGGCCTAGAGAGCTGCTCAATTTCCCAGATATGTCTTTACCTCCTCCTAAAATGAGGCGAGGTTAACGATGGCCGAATGTTAGGAAACCAATCTTCGTACTGAATTTCGTGAGTTCGAATCTTACTATGACATGGATGTTCGTAACCGTTCAGAATCGGGTTTAGCTGTAAGCTCCGGTCTCATTAGCTCTTGTGTTACCAAAAAGTAGACCTTATAGCTCCAAAAGCCGAACGATGGCCGATTGGTTAGGGTGCCAGACTTCGGTACCAGAGTTCGTCGGTTCGAATCCCACTATGGCATGGATGTTCGCAGCCTTTCGGAATCGGCTTTAAGCAGTAGGTCCCGGTGTCATTATCCCTTGTATTTGCAAAAAGTAGACCGTAGCGCTCCAAACCAAACCAAAGTGGAGAGGTTTGTGAAGTACCGTTTCTTGTTTTTTACTAAATTTTTGTCTCTAATGTTAAAATGAATCCTATGCTAATTCTTTCCCTCTAACTCTCTTTTTCTCTTTTTTAAAAATTTTAGAACCTGAGTTTATCTTTCAATATCATTTCATTTTGGTACTTATAATTTTGTTGGTCAATCGCATCACTTATCTAATTTAGTAATCCAATTAAATTTTTCCTCATTGTGTTACATTGTCACATATTAAATAAAATTTTTAATCAAAAATGTTAAAAAACTATAAATAAAATTTTTAAACTTTTGTGAAATCAAATGTAAATATCTTTTTTATATACATTTTATATGATTTTTTAATTTACTCACTCCATTATATGGCGATACGGAACTTAACTTTTTGGAATTACTTTCCAGTTGTACTAACAACTTTTTTCTGTAAATAATTTTAATGTGTCACTCTCAAGGTTTCGGTATAGTTTAATTATCTTGAAAACTTAGAGAACACTGCAACTCTCAGCTTTGATGAAAGAACTAAATTATGCATCGTAAAATTTATTAACTGAGCTTGGATTGATATGTAATACGTACGCAAAAAATTCTCTCGTTTGAAAAATATATACATTAAAGTTCTAAATTATGTTTTTGATATATTATTCGTCCAGAGGTTAAAGCAGTGTATGGTACATCACCATGTACTTCATGTAACACAATATCATGACGTTAATTTAAATAAATTTAATGAACATCTATGATTTGTATTAAGTGATTAAAGAAGGCTAAGTTTGATCACGTTATGAAAATACAGACCCATAGCTATTCTAATTTATGGTTAGTAACTACCTTAATTACATCCTCTAAAGAAAATTGAATGTGAATCTACCCTCTGGAATACACACGATACAATGCTATTAGTATCAGCTGTGTAGAACATTAAATTATTTATTAATAACATGATACACTCAATAAAATCTCCCACGGTACAAAAAAATATTTTTTTGTGTGTTTGTTCAATCATTTTGTGGAACTCCCAGACGAATAATGTTCATAAAAACGTCTATTTAAGTAGATGGTACAGCTGTTACCACTCTTGCTATGTCATTAGGAACATTTGTTAAGTGACATTAAAAAATGATTGTCCTAAAAAATCTCTATTACAGGATAATTTTATAATAAAAGATTCAATTGATTAATTTACTTAATTAGTTTCACTCTTGCGTGATAAGAAATCAATATTTTTATTACTTTTAGTCCTTTCATCCGGTATTTCAATGAATATTGTACCCTTATCAACTCCAGTAATCTATTAAATGTTTTTGGCAGATTATATGTATCTGTTCACGACATGCGTTACATTTATGGATTTAAGTATGATTTTGTTTTAAATTTAAACTAAAGGTAGTTTTATCATCCTTTACAAAGAATTTCCTTAAAGGCATTGATGCATATCTGCGGTTTAAACTTATCAAAATTAAAGAATAACTACTTTTAAACACTTGTAAAAAAAGAGGCAGAAAATTTGATTTAAATACTGATCTTTACTGTAGAAAATTTTGTTTGTTTGTTCAATCATTTTGTGGAACTCAAAGACAAATATTGTTCATATAAACATCTATTTAAGTAGATGGTACAGCTGTTACCACCCTTGCTACGTCATTAGAAACATTTATTAAGCGACAATAAAAAATGTTTATTCTAAAAAATCTCTATTCCAAGATAATTTTATAATAAAAGATCCAATTGTTTAATTTACTTAATTAGTTTCATTCTTACGTTATAAGCAATCAATATTTTCATTACTTTGAGTTCTTTTATCCTGTATTTCAATGAATATTGTAAGCTTATCATCTATACCAAATTATTAAATGTTTCTTGTAGATTATCTGTATCTGTTCACGAAATGCGTTACATTTATGGATTTAAGTATGAATTTTTTTTTTTAAACTTGAACTAAAGGTATTTTATTCATCCTTTACAAACAACAATTTCCTTGAAGGCATTGATGCATATATGCAGTTTAAACTGATCAAAATTAAAGAATAGCTACTTTTAAACACTTGTAAAGTAAAAAAAGAGGCAGGAAATTTGATTTAAATATTGAGCTTTAGTGTTAAAAATTTTGTCTGTTTGTTCAATCATTTTGTAGGACTCCTAGACAAATATTGTTCATTTAAACGTCTATTTAAGTAGATGGTACAGCAGTTACCACCCTTGCTACGCCATTAGGAACATTTATTAAGCGACAATAAATTAAATGTTTAATCTAAAAAAATATCTATTCCAAGATAATTTCATAATAAAAGATCCAATTGATTAATTTACTTAATTAGTTTCATTTTTACGTGATAAACAATCAATATTTCATAACTTTTAGTTTTTTATCCGGTATTTCAAAGAAGATTGTACGCTTATCATCTCCAGTAATCTATTAAATGTTGTTGGCAGATTATCTGTTTCTGTTCATGACATGCGTTACATTTATAAGTATGAATTTTTTTTTAAACTTGAACTAAAAGTATTTTGTTATCATCATTTACAAAGAATAATTTCCTTAAAAGCATTGCCTATCTTCAGTTTAAATTTATCAAAATTAAAGAATAACTACTTTTAAATACTTGTTAATTAAAAAAAGATGCAGGAAATTTGATTTAAATACTGAGATTTGCTGCAAAAAAATTCTGTGTGTTTGTTCAATCATTTTGTGTGACTCCTAGACAAATAATGTTCATAAAAACGCCTATTTAAGTAGATGGTACAGCTATTACCACTCTTGCTATGTCATTAGGAATATTTGTTAAGCGACATTAATGAATGTGTATTCTAAAAATATCTCTAGTACAAGATAATTTTATAATAAAAGATTCAATTGATTAATTTATTTAATTAGTTTCATTCTTACGTGATAAGCAATCAATATTTTCATTACTTTTAATCCTTTTATCCGGTATTTCAATGAATACTGTACGCTTATCATCTCCAGTAATATTTTAAATGTTTTTAGCAGATTATCTGTATCTTTTCACGACATGCTTTACATTTATGAATTTAGTGTGAATGTTTTCTTT
>CM063504.1:152492406-152494906 GCA_032207245.1 Pardosa pseudoannulata | reverse complement strand
AATATTTTTGTAAGGGTCGCGTCCGTCTCTGTCGGTGTTCAAAACGAGCGTTTGTAAAAGCAAAACTGTTGTGAAGTGTAAGACTCCGAACATTGCAAACGCCGAACAATTGGAAACGACAGCATGGTTCCAGTAATATTGTCTTCTGGACGGTTGTGAAACAGGGCGTTTGTGAATGCAATGACAGAGAAAGGAAAGATGCTTTGTGTCATAGAGTCAGCCAGACCCCAAGGGCTTTTTCGTTACCCCAAAGACGAAGGTCTAAAGTGGGGGGTGGGGTGATCTCTCCTAAAACAGAAGTTTCCTGGTGGAGAAGAAAGAAGCGACAGGCACTCTCGTCTGAACTCTTAGACGGACATGTGATTTTCTCTATTGAGAGATTTACTCTTACTTTGGTAAAAGAGAAGCATCAACCAGTAACTTTTTTATAATATTTTTTGTAAATAAATCAACCTTTTGTTTATATTTACAACATCTACGGAGTCTACTTCTTGCATCATCAAGACTCTAGAATTTCTCTGAACCTATACTACGTCATACCAAAAATGTCTAGAGAATTGATAAGTGAATAGAATTAGAAAATCGCAATCGCTCAGCTATCCTGTTTACAATTTTTAAGAATTTATAACGAAACTAATTTTAGTTCATATAGTTATCTATTGTAAAGGAGAATGAGCATTATTGCTAAGAATAGTATTCATTGCGGGAAATTGTAATTATTGTCAAGACCCCCGGGTGGGTCGAAGTGTCAAATATGATTACAGAAAATTATGAAATAAATAAATAAATAATCAGACATATTTTTTCTTCCTTATAGATAAAATAATTCACTATTCAATCAAATATAAAAAGAGAAAATCGATGCGAATTATAATAATATATGTTACAGAATATCTGACATTTATTCCTTTGTTAAAAACAATATGGCGACTCCTTAAAATCCGACGTATTTACAGTTATCTCCTTTCAAAAAAATTTTATTTGAAATAATATTTTTAGATTATTATATATGTCCATAGCTTAAAGAATTTAATTATTTTACCAGTAATATTTTAATACAAGTATTTAACCCCTGAAGGCTTTCTTTATAAATGAACGCAACCTGTTTCTTTGATAGGAAATATTTCTCAAAATATCACAATAATAAGATGAAATTTTAATGAAAAAACTGTTCAAAGGGAAATATGTTGACAGAAATCATGAAACATGTTGCAAAAACATCCTTCACCAGACTTCCCTGAGGCAAAACATAGATTTAATAGCGGTTTCAGTTTTACATTTAAAAGAACAAACTTGATTAGATAAATAAAATTACCTCTCAGATAATTCAGTGTCCGGAATGAATTTCCCTTTAAAAAAATAGGTGTATTACTTTCATCGGGCGGGAATATTTGTGTTTGAAGTGGTAATTATAAATATGAAGATATGTTTGAAGGCTTAATATATCCACTTCAGTGAGAGAAAGAACTTTACCTATGGTAATGAATCAGAAATAAATAAAAAAAATTTCTATTTCACTATCGAATAATGTATTTGTAGTATTTTACTTAAAGTATGTAATTGGAAAAATATGTTTTATGGTGTATCGTGCCTATATGAAAGTCTATAGTGCCTAGTTAAATAAATAGTTGAGTTACGCCATTTTAATTTAAAACATACCGAGTAGTTTACTAAATTAATAATCCTTTTTTCTATTTCACTATGGAATAATTCATTTGTAGTATTTTACTTAAAGTATGTAATTGGAAAAATATGTTTTATGGTGTATCGTGTCTATATGAAAGTCTATGATGCCTAGTTAAATAAATAGTTGAGTTACGCCATTTTAATTTAAAACATAACGAGTGTTTACTAAATTAATAATCCTTTTTTCTATTTCACTATGGAATAATTCATTTGTAGTATTTTACTTAAAGTATGTAATTGGAAAAATATGTTTTATGGTGTATCGTGTCTATATGAAAGTCTATGATGCCTAGTTAAATAAATAGTTGAGTTAAGGCATTTTAATTTAAAACATAACGAGTGTTTACTAAATTAATAACCTTTTATAATTATGAAAACTTTTTTTATTTTTTAAGGTTTACGTTTCAATATGTTTTACTTTTTCACTTATACGAGGTTTTAGTTAGGTATTTATGAGCAAGTTGAGTACAGCTTTTCGTAGGGTGGGCCAAAATTCCATCGCAATAACTCTCGTTTGATTGTTCCAAGACCCAAGTTTGGTTTGGTGTGCTAGGTCTACTTTTTGCAACACAAGGGCTAATGAGACCGGTACCTACAGCTTAAAGCCTATTCCGAACGGCTACGAACATTCATGCCACTGTGGGATCCGAACCCACGAACTCCGGTACCAAAGACCAGCACCCTAACCAATCGGCCCTTGTTTGGAAACTCAAGTATGTCTGTCGTGTCTAAAAATTTCCTGTTTCTCTATAGGCTTCCCAACTCTCATCTTGAAGTGAAAAGTAAGACAAATTTAAGAAATTTATAAATAAAA
>CM063504.1:152479906-152487406 GCA_032207245.1 Pardosa pseudoannulata | reverse complement strand
TTCCTTAAATTTAGATCATGAAATACCATCTACAATTTTTAAGCGACATTGAAATGAATTTCTAAACTATGTTTAAAATTTCTGTATTTTGCTTTCATTGAAAGATGAAATATCATTAAAGTCTCTTAAAGATAAACAAGTAATGTTTCTTTACATCTTTATATGAGTAAAACTTTTAACAATAAACGTGAAAGCTTTCTAAAAGTAAATTTAGCTACTTTATATTTTTCCAACAGAGTAATCAAGGTCAATAAAATAAATAAGGTAAAATAGTACCTCAATTTCATCCTTACAATGTTCGTTGACCTAATAATTATACAGTAGACACACACACACACACACACACACACACACATATATATATATATATATATATATATATATATATATATATATATATACAGTAAAATAAAATATATATGTACAGTAAATAATTTAACAGTAAATGCAAGGATACCAGATTAACCCGTATTTTGTCATTTCCAGAGTTGCTTTTAAATCTTTTAATTTGTTTATACGATACATTAATAGAATTATGTACCTTTAACTACAATAAAAATAAAATAAATCAACGACAGACCAAGTAATTCCGATAAATCGGTTAACCGGTAAACTGCAAAATATAGTTGAAAATTTGTAAATGTAAATTAAAACTTTTCAAACTTAATTCTCAATAAATTTCTATTCTAAATGTATATGTACAATATTTTTACCATATAAAACTATTTGATCAACTAGTGGGAAACCCAAGATATTACATTCAGCACTTTTTTGATTCAGCACTTTTTTGATGAGTGTTTTGATTCAAAATTAAATCCTTATTAGGAGATAAAGTATTTTGACAGATGAATCTTTCTACAAGCAAACTTTAAAAAAAATTCTATTACATTCTTTGCATACTTGGTTCACGACACTTTTTACTTCTTAGTTACGTCATTAATATTTTAGTAAAGTTATAGTATGTAAATTATCATTAATACTCATTATTTAATTAGTTTTAAATGCTTATTATACAAAAAAAATTATTCAGTGTCATTAGTATTCAGCATTATGTCTTTGTAATAAAAATGCACAAATTTAGTACTCTTTACCTGCTATTTATGCTATATTTAAGCTATAATTTTTATTATTTAAAAAGTAGGAAAATTTGTAAACTTTAATGAACACTTGGATAAAATGACAGGTTTGAGATTTTTTTAAAGCTAAAAAAAATCTATCATCAGAATGATTATATTCCTTTGAAAGTTTAAAGTTAGTATAGTTTCTAAAGGTCATGGTGTTAGTTCAAGTATTATCATCCTGCGCCTTTTAGCAGTGGGGACATCATTTTATTGAATTTATTCCTTATATGAATATTTTAGAACTAGCATGTAGCCTGTCATAAGAGGGGATTAATCAAATTTTTAATTTTTTAGAAATGTAAGTACCCTATGAGACAGATAAAAAATGGTTTGTTTTCTGGTTGAGAATTATCTGGTACACGCTCAATAATTTGTTTATCTTCTTTCTCCTCTAAAGTATTACGATACTGTGAATGCAGTTTAGAATCACGTTGAATACATTCAGTCAAACCGTATGGTTATGTATAAAAAACAAACACACAAACGAACAAACTTCTTAATTTTCAAAAATAAAGAATTTAAAGGATAGATATTTATGAGTCCATGAAATAGACTCCTAGAGTTTTATGAAAAGAATTTGTTGTTAATACCAGTGATAAAATTTTAATTGAAACAAAAAATAATTGATGATTACATTTTAAAATATCACAAATGATCTATTATTTCAGCCAAATATAAAAGAAAATTATTTAATTCATATCTAAGTTCAGTGATAAAACGGATGAAAATAATGCAGACAATATTTAAATAATTTAAAATAATAAACGATTAAATGAGATAGTTCAAGGAATAAAGTCATACTGCTAGGAAATAAAATATACTTTTAGATATTTATTGCGTGATAAATTAAATCACCTGCTCTTAACCATAGGTCTTGAATAGGGCTTGAAATAATAACATTAAATACTTAAATCGAAAAGGGGGGGAAGGGGTGGATTTTGAACGTTTTAAAGACTCGCTTTGAATTTTTTTAATCCTAACTAATGAAGAATCCAATATGGATGCCCCTATCCATTCCAGGTCGAACTGCTTCATAAATTCAAGCCCAGACGGACAGATAACTTAGGCTATTATTACATAGGGGATGAACAGAGATTGTTCGCAGTTGCAATACTTTAATCCCGACCAGGAGGTAATAAAACAATCAAAATATGTTCATTTTATACAATTATTAGATTTTTCTTTTTAAAAATAAACTTTAAAACATTGTTCCATCTGTTAAGAAAGGCTTTTCAAACATTATGATTTATGTCTTTTTTCAGTTAATTTATTAAAAGCACTGTTATTCAGTATATAGGAATAGCTGATATTTATTTATATTATATATAAAAGCACTCTCTCTCTCTCTCTCTCTCTATCTCTCTATATATATATATATATATATATATATATATATATATATATATATATATATATATATATATATATATATATATATACATGTATATATATATCCATGTATATATATATATATGTATATATATATACATGTATATATATATATATATATATATATATATATATATATATATATATATATATATATATATATATATATATATATATATATATATATATATATATATATATATATATATATATATATATATATATATATATGTATATGTGTGTGTGTAGTGGGAATAAATAAATTCATTCTTTCAATTTAGATCGATATTGGACTCTTCTGAACTACATGAATGTGAATTGATATATTTAATACTTTGACAATAAATTATAAACATGAAACAGTTATATAAAGACTCATTTGGAGCAGTTTCAACAGTAATTAACTTGAAGTAACACAGTAAATAAAACTCAAGTAAGTAGTAAAGTAAAGATGACTCTATTGATTGGATTCTATTCGCTCTTTCTTTATTCTATTCGTCTTGTACAATTGTCAGTACTAATGGAAGGACAGAGTTAATCAATCGCAAGAATGTGTTTCTTTCCTATGATAGGAAGCATTTAGTTATTTATGTTTTATTCAGTATTTCGCTGAATAGTTCTTATAAACGAAGATGTCAATATACGGAGGCATGTGCTACTTTATTATTTTTTCTTTCTGGTCTGTCAACTATAATGAGCAATATTTCAAGCAAACTTTAAATCCGAAGATACACTGTTTAATTTAGGACTATTTAGGACCTAATAATAGGAACAAGGATTATCGTTTTCAGATTTTTTTATATAACATTTTGTCTTGTAGATTTGTTTCTAATATGTAAGATGAGCTAAAACAATTCAGCTTATTTCTGAATTCCAATGAAACAAAACAAAGTACTTATATACTTAAGGTTTCATTTCATATTTTCACAGTGGGTTGTTAAAATATGACAGATAGTAGAAGTGGTAAGATAGTGTAAATTAGCGAGTAGGGAAATGATTTGCTTGGTGCATACTTCAACCAAGCCCGTATTTTTGAGACTTGTATACCTTGTTAGAAATATCGATCTGTCTGTAAAAAGTTAATAACACTAGTGTATACTAATGAAACTGTAAAATATACCGAGTGGGAAATGAAATAAATTACCAGATTCTACAATCTTAAACGAAATTGATCTTACCACACATGAGATCCATTGAATAATAACACTGGAAGTGCAAGTCAGAAGAACACAGATCACAAAGATTGGCTCTTTTTCTTAAGATTCGATTGGGGTCGGTTGTTCTTCAAACCTATAAATCAGACCTTTTACTCTTTTTTGAACACAGGCATGTCATTATACTGCACCTCTCTCAGACCGTAACATTAATCTCCAATATTTAGTGTACTACCACTTGTTTTAATTTTGCAACTTAACCCACAAAATTACATTTATCACATGGAGAAAAAAAGTATGATGAAAGTTATATAGTAAAACACATTGATTAACAACAGGATATATAATGGCTAAAGTCATAATATGGCATTGAGAATCAATATAACATGAGAGCGTTACACATAAAGTAATTTTTCTTTTGAAATATAAGTTTTTAAACTAGCTTTACATTGAAAAGTCAGAATTCTCCGTTACTGACCCTAAATAAAAATATTTACCCAAAACAAAACATAAATTATTTAGCTATTTACTTATTACATCATTTTAGTGATAATAATTTATTTTTCTTACACTATTATTGTAAATTTAAGAAAATATTACTTTTATCCTACATAATGAGGATAATTTCAGAGTAAAATCATCAAATTTGCACTCATGGAAAGAATGTAATTTTTTGCACTTATTTCACATTTAAAACAAGACATTCATAAACTGATTCCATTAAAATCCAAATACTTTTCAATAATTAAAAATTAATATTAAGGATAAAATAATTTTGATCATGAACTTCTAAATTTTCTAATACAGATCTAAATAAAAAACTTGTATAAGGAAAAATATATATATATATCATTATATATATATATATATATATATATATTTATATATATATATATACATGTATGTATATATATATATGTATATATATATGTATGTATATATATATGTATATATATGTATGTATGTATATATATATATGTATATATATATGTATGTATATATATATATGTATATATATATATGTATATATATATATATATATATATATATATATATATATCCAATGAAAGTAAGAATATGGATACACATTGAGAAATTTTATTGTTTGCAATTAGAAAATAATTCAATGTCATTTCTGTACCCGCACGCTTTTACTTGTATGCTGCGCAAATATCCAGAAATATTTGTTTGCGTTGGGGGCGATATAAGGTTGTGGAACATTGATATAAGTCATAATGGATTCTTGAGATAAAAACATTGAAGTTCAAAGAATTCATTAGTATCAGCTGTTTTTTTTTTGGACATCATAGAACGTCGCTTTTAAAAGTAGAACAAATTTATTGTAAGAGATTTATCTGGCATAAACATAGTATTGAAAAGAAATATTTTATATTAGATTTATCTTTTTTGTCGTGATTACAGTCCATGTACTTGCCGAAAAAGTAAATTCATGGGTGTGAACTTTAAAAATTCATAAAATATCAATCTAAAAATATGCTGCAAATGGAAAATTTGTGGGATTGCTTGTTAGATCTATATTTCTATTTACTAAAAAAATGGGATATATGTAAAGTTTATAACTGTTCTCAAATAAACTCGCTATTGTTATTCCTTAAATTCGTTTTAAATATATATGCTTTCAATTACTTTTATTTAGAATAAATATTTCTTAGAATGATTTCTCTAGAATTTCAGTTTATGATTTCAGTCCATGTAATTGCATAAAAAGTAAATTCACGTGGAGGATTTGAAAAATTCATAAAATATTAATCTAAAAATATGCTTAAAATTGAAAATTTGAGGATTTTTTTGTTACATCGCAATATATGTTTACTAAAAAAATGTCATAAAGTCTACAACTGTTCTGAAATAAACTCGCTATCTTTAAGCCTTACGTTCGTTTAAAAAAAAACTATATCTTTTATTACTTTTATTTACAATAAATATTTCCTACAATGATTTTTCTGGAATTTCAGTTCATAAGTTCAGTTCATGTAATTACATAAAAAGTAAATTCACGCGGTGAACTTGAAAAATTCATAAAATATTAATCTAAAAATATGCTTAAAATTGAAAATTTGAGGATTTTTTTGTTACATCGCAATATATGTTTACTAAAAAAATGTCATAAAGTCTACAACTGTTCTGAAATAAACTCGCTATCTTTAAGCCTTAAGTTTTCAGTTACTTTTATTTACAAGAAATATTTCCTACAATACTTTGTTCTGCTACTAAAATAAAATTTTCTTTAAGAAATTACACTTATACTATGCAATATATTCTACATTCTTCGTATTTATTTTAAAAATACGGAGTTGTTAGTTTTTATCCAAAATTTAAAATATCAGTGATTTTTAAACTGTTTCAAAAACGTTTTTTTTTTTTAAATAGACCAATCAGTACTGAAATACGAGTGTTTATGATCTTCACATGGGTGTTTGTAGCAATTTAGAATTGACTTTAATCAGTAGGTCCCTGTATTATCCCTAGACTACCTAAAATGTATATCGTACCACTCGTAAGAAAAGTATAAAAGTATATCGTAAGAAAGCCTAAGTCATTATCCAATAGAAGTTGTTGCATTAAATTTGGTGCAAATGCAGACTGTCACAAAAATTTTGCTAATTTCGAATAGATTTTATAAATTAAGGAAGAGTTTTATATAAATTTAATTTCATTTCATACATTTATACTTCATTTAATCTGAAAATATAGGCTTTTTATTCAAAATTTAACTACTTAAAGAGAAATTTTGACGAAAGTATCAGTAAATAATAACGGTTTCGTAAAAGCACTAAACTATTTTATCTACCAGTAACCTCTAAAGTATTTTATGAAGGTAAATTATTTCTTCGGTCCCTAAAATGCTTGATTTCGTTAATAAAGGGGAGTTAAACTCCTTTATGAAATGGAGTTGCCATGGTAATGTGTCCATCAATCAGCGAGATAAATGGCGAAGTAATCAACTTCCAATTGATGCTTCTCTTAGCGTAATGTGCTTGAGTATGTTAAAAGCGGTGAATATTAGTATACAAAAATTCACACTGACACACGGTTTATTCTCTTGGTTGATATATAAAAGAGCCAAAAATGTGTAAATGAAAGGTGCTAATATTTTTCAAAATATATCAGAGAAAAATGTAAAGGTTGCTTCACAGGATTTATTTAAATATATTTAATGCTTTATTTTAATCTAAAAGAAATTACGGGGTTATCACGTACCTGCTTCGTGCAGCTACTAAATTTTGTTTTTAATTTTTTGATTAATTTCTCAATTACCTCAAAATTAGTGTTAATGGTGGGAGCCGTATTGGATTCCTCTTACTCAATTTTAACCTATGCGGTTAAATAACTTTTCTACAAGTTGGGTGGCATCCCTTATATAATAATAGCCTAAATTTTCTGTCCGTCTGTCCTCGAATATATAAAGTGGGGAGTCCTGGACTGGATAGGAACCTCCATATTGGATTCTTGATGAGTTAGGGTTAGCACAATTCAAAGAAAATGTTTAAAACGTTAAAAAACACCCCTTCCCCCCTTTTCGAGTATTTAATGCCATTTTAAAGCCCTATTTGTTCCAAATTAAAAGCAGGCTATTATATTTATCAATTTGTCATATCAGAAATAGGTAAAAATAATTTTTTTTTTCTAGCATTATGATGTCATTTCTTAAACCATTTCATTTAATCGTTTTTATTTTTAATTATTTAAACTTCGTCTGCATTATTTTCATACGTTTTATTACTGATCTTAGACATTACGTAAATAATTTTCTTTTATATTTGGCTTAAATAATAGATTAGGTACATATGTGATAATTTTAAATTTAATCATCT
>CM063504.1:152469906-152474906 GCA_032207245.1 Pardosa pseudoannulata | reverse complement strand
TTTTCAAAAGAAACTTTAATTTCAGCAGTTTGATTGGTACAATCTTCAATATATTACGCTGTTGTATCGGATTGTTTTTCTTTAAATTTTTTAAGGCAAAAATATATATTATGAAAATCTATATATGTGTTATGTCGTACTAATGAGAAAGAATTCCGAAACATCTATTAAACAATTTATTGTTCAGATAATTGTTACTGATTTACGAAAAAACGTTTTTCCAAGTGGCAAAATTCAACAATAAAATTCATCTGCCGCCATATATCATCGACCAGTAACATCACTATCGGTTATAATTTCATAGGTTGTTCTAAGATATTATATTAGGTAGTTTATTGTTCAGATAATTGTTACTGATTTACGAAAACACCTTTTTCCAAGTGGCAAAATTCAACAATAAAATTCATCTGCCGCCATATATCAGTGACCAGTATCATCACATCACTATTGGTTATAATTTCATATGTTGTTCGAAGATATTTTATTTGGTATTTTATTGTTCAGATAATTGTTACTGATTTACGAAAACACCTTTTTCCAAGTGGCAAAATTCAACAATAAAATTCATCTGCCGAATATCACCAGTAATATCATTGTTTCATTTATATATTTATCTTCGAATATTTTATTTGGTATTTATGTTCAGAAATTTTTATTTTCAACAAAACCTTTTATGTAAACATATAAACAACATTCTTTAACTAAATATTACTGATTATGAATTGCATATAATGTATATAAATTTGTGTGTGTATAATCATGCTAAAACTATTCCAAAAGTAATTTCATTTGTCCACAATGCTACAAAATAAGGAATAAAAATTTTCAAAAACATTTTTTAATAAATTACAATTTTCAGAGTAGGAGAGGAAAAGTCAACATTCAGTAGCAATTTTGTTACCGTATTTCAATCTGTTCCTCGTTTTCCTGCAACCTCGAGGTAGTTGCTTTTCATTTTCGAAGAAAATCTGGCAGCTCCGAGTGTTTTTTTGTATCATTTGGATAAACATATGTTTATTTGCATAAGGTGTAATGGAAAAATGAAAATATAGAAAAATTCTGAAGATAAATATTTCTCATATTTCGCATTAGATGTTCTGTTTTTTTATCTGTAAGATTTGAAACTTTATTAGTAGTCAACTGTGGCACTTATTGTTTGACTGTATTGCATTGTATTTTGATTTTTATAATTATAATTTGATAAACAATTGTTACTTATGATATTTCGTATTGTCATTCAAAACTATTTAAGTAAACATATGTTATTATAATAGTGTTATTATTACGAATTATATTATTTTTACCCTTATTTATATTTTGTTGAAAAATATGGAAAATAACAAATTTACACAAGTCAAAAGTATAACGTTGTATTATATTTTTAAAACTACGTTTTTTATGATATAACATTTCCTAAAAATTGAAATCAAATATTTATTTGATGACGTTTGTCATGCACATTCTAAGAAAGTTCTTTTTTTATACATTTTCTACATGAATCGTACCTTATCTGGAACTGAAAATAGAGAACAAATAAGTATCATCAGCATCTGTATTATAAAACATGTAAAAGAGATTCGTGCTAGGTGTTTCATGGGGTAAATTTTAAAATAAACCTAATAACTAGGATTAATCTCACATATAGCAGTAAACCGATTGATAGTTTTGATGAATTACAGGAAAATTTGGAATTGTTATCAAAGAGAGTGTTTGAGTTAACCCTTTAAAAGTCTATATTTCCCTGTGGTTTATTGAAATACTTTTTGAACTGTTAAAATTTAATTCTTAGGTTAAGTTAGTTTCATTAAAATATTTTGTTTTGCTTCTGAGCTAACCACTTCACACTGGATACTATTGAAAAGTAGAAAACTTTACGTTTCTTATTATTGTAGATTTCTTTTTATGTTGTACTACATAATATTTATAAAGCCTGTTTCACAAGCACTTCAATTAATAAATTAATTTATATTCAATGAATGACAAAAAATAAAATGAACAAAGGTTTATGTAGGGAAGAAATAGACTTTCTTATGTCGTTTATTCTTCTTCATCCAAAACTAATTTGTTAATTAATTATTAAAGTCTTTAATATGAGGTCACGTTGTTAATTCAGTTTCATTGTTATATCTAAATTTATTAATAAATAACAGATCTAACGGGAGGGGACGGAAAATATCTTAACATAGACATTTAGAAATAGTGAGTTGGGTGATACCAGGTTGTATACCAGATATGTATACCAGGTTTTCGAAAGGGAGTACATAGAGTTTGTGCTTAATAGTATTTTTACTTGCTGAAGTGTATGGAAATTTCTCGAAGGAATTCTAATTTTATAGAATTTCATTTTTTAAATTAATGTAAAGTATAATTTAGACATTTAGATGTACTTACCATAGAAAGCAATTCTGTAAGTTAGGGGTGACTGTTTACTGACCGAAAGATGGCTAACATATATCGAAAAAAAATCATGACCTAGGAGTCTGCAAATAACATGGAAATAACTATTAGTGATGCTAAGTTAAATGTCCAGCTTAAAATATTTTATCACTCTAACAGTTATAGAAATATCCAACATAAATATACACTATGTATACAATCAACTACTTGTATCCATAGAGAAGTATATGAATTATGTAAAATGGTATCTAAATACTATATTATAAATATCATTAATTACTATAATACAATTTGAGCTTAGTAAAGAGTTTGAAATTATTCCCTTTACATTTTTAAGGGCCAATCCCACCATAGTCGTTTAAATCCTAACCGCTATTAACCCATGGCGCCAACCAATGATGGGATGCAATTCTCCATTTAAACAGAGATTAATCGTGGTTAGCCATTAAAAGGCTTTGGTGAGAACAGCCCTAAATAAATGTAATTTTAAAAACTCGTAAGCTAATGTGACCTCAAACAACTCTTTGTACCTATATTTCTATTGTACCTAGCCAGTGCGTGACGAACATGTTCATATTTAATTTTTTTACTCATTCCTTTGTAATTCTAAATAAATAACAATGGCATATGTAATACACGTTACTATTACCTGATATCATAAGCATACGTTGTTAAGAAGCACGTTGGGGGAGAGGTGAAAAAATATTTATAACCAATCATAAATTTTATATAAGGTTTATTCTAATATATCATGATTAATAAATGAGAGCGCTTCTTTTGTAAAGTGAGTTATTACTCAACATATTGCAGCATAAAGATGCTTAGCCAATGAGTTGAGTGGCCGAATGGTCAAGACACGCGTTCCAGACCAGAAGATTGTGGGTTCGATGCTTGCATTGGCTGTTTATCCAAAGTACGGAATTTTAATTTAAAAATGTTATTTATTGTTTCCTTATGTTCTTGAACACTCGAGATCTTTCTTCAATATGTAAATTAGTTATTTCTCGAGTATTCTGTTCGGGTATAAAAGCTGATACCCACTAGTTGTAGGGAATTTCTTGATCTTGTAAAGTTGCAAGTTTCTACTTAGCTTCGATAAATTCTTCTGTTAAGTTAAACGGTGTGTTTATTCGAATCTTCGTGACAATATTACAAGTTATTAACATATTCCAGAAATGTCAATGGATAGAGTAAATATTAATAGCAGTTAATTTTTACTACGATTGAGAGATTCGAACAATTATGTACAACATGGGTATAAATTAAATATAGTATATATTTGTATTATTTAAATACTTTTTGATCCTACATCTAAATAATTACAAAGTCATATTTCACATCTTATGCTGTTAATCTATGTAAATAAATGTCACTTGCATATCCAGGTCAAATTCAAAAAATCATAATTTTATATTGCTAATAAACTATTTTAACCCTTACAAATATTAATCACACACTGCACCTAATTTTACACATTGTTCTTTCAATAGTTACCATTGCTAATGTAAAAATATTATTAAATATTGTGTCCTATATTTGTGCCTTTATATAATACCTGTTATATATTCTTCAATTGTTATCATTCGAAATTTACTAATCTAGAGTTCGAGTGTAGTGAAAGTTGATGTGTAACAAGCTCATTATCTCTCACAAAATCATACAACTGAATTTCAAAATTCAATTCAGATTATACGATTTCAAGTGCTGAATCTGTCAGAATAATTAAATAAGCTAAACCTATTATCAAATTAGTTTCAATCCACAAACATCCCAGAAAATCAAAAATGCAAAAGTGGATTCCAGAAATGAAAGTCATTTTGCATATTCTTGTAGGAGAAAACTCATAACCTCGAGGCCAAAAAACAGCAATATATGGTTGCAGTAAGGTTTTAAACTTTTTTTTTCGCTTTTTCTTTTCAATAGATTTCATGCCTACTCGAGATTTTATGTCGAGGACATTGTTTATCTTTTCTAGACAGAATCCGACAACTTTAAGTGTTTTCGTGTTATTTGAATAAAAATATGTTTATTTGGCTAGGATAAAAAAGTAAAAGAAAAAATATTCAAACTTTAAGATATTCAGATATTTTTTGGACTTTAGATATATGTATTGATAGGTTACTAGCAAGTTTTAAAGGTTTATGTTTACTGAACAAACAAACATATATTTATAACGAAATGTTATAAATATTTGAATATATTTGCTTATATTTACTAATGAGTGAGACATTCTCCAAATAAATTCAACATTTATTTGGGGAAACATGTCTTTCTTTATCTCTCTGTCTATCTATTTCTATACATGTATAATTGTTATATATATTTATATATAAACACTCACTGCCAATTTTTATCTATTAGCAGTCTGAGGGTAAGGAAGCATTTAGCCGTCTCTTATCAATATTGAGTCCTAGTAGATTCACAATTTAATACATCATTGCACAGCATTTTATTGGTATGTTCATTTGAGTATTCTATGTCAATAGTCAAAGGCTAAAATGTGTATATATATATATATATATATATATATATATATATATATATATATATATATATATATATATATATATATATATATATATATATATATATATATATATATA
>CM063504.1:152432406-152467406 GCA_032207245.1 Pardosa pseudoannulata | reverse complement strand
CCAGTCACCTTTAGCTAACACAGTGGATTTTAGGCCGGCTCCAGCCCGGAACCCGCAACCTTTTAGTTACGAGATCGCTGATTTTGATGACTGAGCACCCATGGCTACACATTCTAATATTTATATGGCTATTACTATCACATGAATATGATTGTATACTGTCTGGAAGTACTAAAAAAGGATTCTTTCAAATTTAAGGTCTAACATTTTGATTTGTGGGATAAATTGATCAAAATGATATTTATTAGCATTATCCCTTGTCTAAAACTTCTTTCATTCGGTGGGAGAATTCCTAAAAAATGGATGCCAAGACGCGTTTTAGATAAAAGTAAATGATTTCATAAAATGCTAAATGCATGTAAAAAACTAAGCAATTCTTAGAAATAAATTATTGAAGAGAAACACGGGGATAAATCCGATACTTTATATTCATTAAGAAAATAATTTATATATATGCATAATATGGGAACTATAGAAAAAATTACGCTTTGTCTTTTAAAATAAATATAATATTAACTATGCCTTTAAATATTTCTTATAAATCTCCACAAACCTAAAGATATTACATCCTGTTGAATTTGTTGATTTTATTCTCTAAAACAAGTAATGATGGTATCCGTTAGCAACAGGAAAAGAGTGTGAAATAGCAGAGAATAAGGCTTTCATTAACTTATTCCAAAATTAGTCTTTAATCCTTGGACAAGTCAATGAAGAATGCATTAATTAAAAATTCCATTTTAAATCTCTGAATGATTGTAAGAATTTAGCTAAGTGACAAAAGTTTCGATGCGATTGACCAAATACTTATGGAAAGCCATAATTACTTAAAGTGTCTTTCAAGACTGAACAATATTGTACTTGCTAAATTTGATTTTCAGGTTTAAATTTGTCTTAAATTCTGTATAAAGTAGTGTTCAGAATATGTTTTTATTTAATTTATTATTTCCAGAGGTACTGAATGGATTTTTTTGTATGTATGATTTGATCATAGGTTGATACAATACAAAAAATAAAACCATTTAAATGTTTATGCACAATCACACTCTTGATCATACATATTACTCAAAGTAGTGGGAATTATGAAATAGTGGGCACGTTATCAAACTTTAAAATGGGAATGGCTCTTCTTATAGATATAAATACCCCATACACCAACAGGGTTGTTGAATCAGTGGGAGAACACACAGGCTTTTAATGTTTCTCGGAAAACTGATTGCAAACACTCTGCCGAGAACGTCTCATACAAACTCGATTTGGTCGAAGTCTGGTTACTTGGCTGACCATTTTATCCGGTGGCTATATTTATTTTCAAGAAATTCTTTAACCAGATTAAACGGATTTCACAGTGTGTTTTCCTCCATTATAAGGAAATTCAGGCCATCTGCACCTCTAAAAGGTTTAACATAGAGTTTCAAGATCACTGCAATTCACCTCTGTTAAAGTGCCATTTTGTCAATGAGGGACAAGGAGAAGTGTATTTCCACCAAATTACATGATACATGCCCCAAGTCATCAAGCGTTCATTGACTATTCCTATAGTATTGTTAAGAAATGAACAGATGTCTAGTTCTATTGCAAATGCTCTACCAAGAACGTCCCATACAAACTCGAGTGGATTGAATTCTGGTGATCTGGTTAACCATTTCATCCGGAAATATATTTATTTTCGAGAAAATCTTCAACCAGATTAAACCAATTTGACAGTGTTTTTTCTCCAATAAAAGGAAATTAAGGCCATCTGCACTCCTAAAATGGCAAACGTAGAGTTTCAAGATCACTATAACTCATCCCTGTTAAAGTGCCATTTTTTTCAGTGAGGATCAAGGAGGAGTGTGAGGCCATTAAATCATATGATATGTACCATAAATCCTCAAGAGTTCATTGAGTATTTCTCTAGTATTGTTAAGAGAAGAACAGATGTCTAGTTCTCCCCGTATGAAAGTACATCGAGAATTGGTAATTAGGCTGATCAGACTCGTGATAGAAAAGAACATTCATTGATTATTACTACATGTCTTACTACACTTTTATTATTATTGTTTTCTAGTTCTAAGTAAGACACTAAATATGTGTACTATGTACGTTAATATACATATACACAGATAAATAAATATACTTATACATCGTGGGATGGAAACTCGGTAATATTTTTTCGGAAACCATTATTTTGTATAGAAAGAACAAAACTATCTTCCTCATACATAAGTGCAGTTACTCTCTTCCTTGTGAACGAACTTTTAAGAGTATTTCTGATAGAATATAAAGTTTAAGAACAAACAAATTTTTAAAAAGAATTATCAAAGTAGCATTGAGTATCATTTCGTTATTTCTGTATGAGAACTAAATTTTAATGGCTAAGATTTGTAAACAAGCTTAGTAATATATATTTTTCTAATCTTTTTTAACCCGAAATTTCTTGTGTACCCTAAAGGATTAATCTACTGTTAAATATGAAGGGATTTTCCTAAAGGGGGATTTTAGAATGAAAAAAAAAAGTTTTAGAAATGAGAAATTATAATTAGTATGCGTCTTTCGAGGATTGCATTTGAAAAATAGGCCTTTCAAGGACAGAAAATATTTAATTTTTCCATTATAATTAAACATGCGCATATCCCTTGAGACAGTTTCAGGGTAACACTGAACAGTTAATTTATGGATATGGAAGCACTTCTATAGCAAAACTGTTGACTTCTACAAATACAGAAAATTTTTCATTTTGAATTTATAATTTACCTGTAAACGTCTGTGTAACACTACATCTTACCCAGAAACACTCTAAAATTTCAATCATTTTCGTGCTCAAGTCGTTATCTGCTATTATTAATGTATAATTTAACATGATAATTTAAAAGATAATGCTAAATTCTTTGGAAGGATCTCTTTTGTAGCGTTTTGAAAGCCATCAGTTGTTAACCAAACATATGCGGTATTTAAGATCAAACAAAGTCAAAGCAAAGACAACTAAGTGTTTAGCCAGAAATCTATGGCTCTATCTGTTTACGAATACTGTCTTTTCTGTAGAATTATTTAAGAAGAAAGAAATTGACATTTACTAAATTTCGTAGAACATACTTTCATACAAAGCACTGCATTAAAATTAATATTTCTTTTGCGTTTATTAGTACTTAACGTGTGTTCACCATGTTTTCTTTTTTATAACGCATACTTATGTAGCATTGTATCAAAATGCTCTTTGCAAGTCAACAATATTTTGGAGTTATATATCACCGCAAAACTATTTCAACAGGTCTTCCCGTTCCACTTTTCCTTCACAAATAATCTCCTGATACATATCTTCGTGTTTTTCTTTGGGTCAAAAAAGTTTCTACCCCTCTTCTCTTTTCATGTTGTGAAGACAAAGGATTCCCGCTGAATAAAATAGAGTTCCTTTATTCATTTCAGGTCAAACATACTCGAAAGCCCTAATTCAGTAGCGGGCACTTCTTGTTTGCTCTTGTTGTTTAAATATGATCCCTTGTGTATAGATATAAATGAGAACCTCGTATGATCCCACATTTATGTATATCCCATAAATAATCCCAAGCGTTTTTGTTTCTTTGCATCCTTTTATCTGTTTTCAGGACACCATTTTCTGCCTTCCCAGGAAAAATCAGTTCAACTGCCATGTCTAATAAGATATATTAGTCAAGTAAGAAAAAAACCTAATTATTTCAGATATTAAAAGAAATAATATTTTACAACATCATTTAAGCTACTACTACCTTTTTCATATTAAAGGAATATTTTTAAATTATAGAAATATTATAGAAAAATTTATAAAAAGTATCTAAATATTACTTTTTACTCTCAACGAATAGTAGTTCGGCTTCAGTGTAATCCCTTCAAGTATTGTGGATGAAATATTCTAAGATCAGGCATTATTAAAATAATAAGTGTTATAAAAATAATAAATTTTCGGCTATTAAAATATATATTTTAAGAGACTTCGACTAACTTCGACTGGGCTCAAAATATTAGTAGTATCAGAAAACTTCCAATATATAATATACAACTAACTTATCTATGTTGTATCCACCTTAACATTCTATTACGAAAGCCCAGAGCCATTTCGATTAAATAAAAATTATTCGGTCTCTGAACTACTAAACACAATGGCATTTATTAAAACGTTACAGATTTTCAAAAAATGACAAAATGTAAGCATCCAAAACATACTTAAATGCTATAGTAGTTGTGTAATTTAACAAATAGTTAATCACTTGCTTAACTCTAAGTCAACCACGACATAGTTAAATCAAGTTGAACAATAAATTAATTATTCATGATATAAATGTTACAGATAAAAGATTAAATATTTAAAGAAATAATGAAAGGAAAATTACATTCAGTAACCCAATCTTGGTAGCATAAAAATGTTAATACAGTTCGTATTTTAAACTAATGCTAATCGGTAATATATAAATCTCTTGAATTTTTTTTTAAAATTCTCTTGGGATGTTTTAAGTAAAAGCGGTTTTTTTTCTTTATTCTGTATTACTTTTAAGATGTCTGTTTATAAATGGTAACATTTATAGGAAAATAAATATTCCTTGTTGAAAAATATCAGGGAATCCGAATGTACATCGTACTTATTCATATTTTTTTTAGCTACGTTTATTTATATGACATACCCTGGGTTGGAAATTGACCTGAGAGAGTGTCCAATCAGTAAAGTGTGCAAGAACAAAGTCTTTAAAATCATCTAAAACGTGCATTAAGGGTATTAAGAGTCACCAATTAGGGACATTAGGAGAAATATCTTTCATAAATCTGTGAAAATTTTGCATTTGCAGATGACATCGTTATTGTAACTTTGACCAAAGAGACTCTCATTCAAGCCTTCCTTTTTTTAGAAAATGAAGCAAAGAAGATGCATCTTTTAGTCAACCAGAAAAAGACCAAATACATAACAAATACTAGCTATAGTGATTCCTATTTTGAAATAAATGACTATAGATTCGAAACTGTTAACAGCTTTACCTATTTAGGTTCCAAACTAAGTGTTAACAATGATAGAGAGCCGGTGAGCCGGAAGTTCGCAACAGAGTTCCTGCTGGTACCAGATGTTTTTTTAGTATCCACAAATATTTCAAATCTAATCTCATAAACAGATGAACAAAGCTATTGCTTTATAAAACCCTAATTTGACCAATCCTCTCATACGCTGCTGAAACATAGTCATTAACTGAAAGAAACAAAGAGACTCTGGTTGTTTTCAAAAGAAAAGTACTCAGCAGCATTTTAGGAGCTTTGAAATGCAAAGAGACTTGGAGGAGAAGAAGAAATTCCAAAATCTGTAAGATTTTTAAGTAGCCAGACATAATAAAATTTATTTCTATTCAACGTTTGAAATGTTCAGGACATGTGATTAGAATGATTAACGACTGAAATACCAAGAGGATATTCGAGGCCAAACCATTGGGAGCTCGTAAAAGGGGAAGAAGACCAAGAATTCGGTGGATTGCCTGCCTTTGAACAGACTTAAAGATCCTAAAAATCAAAAACTTAAAAAATAAATCCAAGAAAAGAGACGCCTGGAACTCGATTCTGCAGAAATCCATGACCCAACCTGGGCTGCCGCTCCATTGAAGAAGAAGAAGAAGAAGTATTAGAAACACCTTTTTGTGTTGTAATTTTTGCAAATCTTTTCTGTTTAAATTTTTAATTTCTGATTCATTGCCTGTAATGATGTCCAAATGATTTTCCTACTTTGTTTTAAGAATGTATTTAAAGAGGTTGTCTTTGGCATTATTCGTGAGCAAAAACATTAGACCGTTGCGATCCAAACCAAACCCAAAAACCAGACCGTGGCGTTACAACCTTCTGCTCTGTTTTATAACTATTTTCCATTCTTTAATCGTAAGATTAAGGACATAATTGGCAGAGGAATCAAAAGTGGAGTGACACTTTTCACAGTGTACGCTCTCTCTAAGTGTTTCAATTGAGTAACATCATGTCATCAAGCACTCTCTGCTGTGTAAAGCCAGCAGGGAGAAAGCTAAATCTTAAAGTGCAGTGAATTGTAATATATATGGTTAATTATAATTGCAAGATATAGAAAATTATAACTACTTCTTTATTAAACAGAAACTAAATTCCTCAGCGGTACAGTCCAACTTGGGGGTCCATGCAATACGAGGAACCCCATCAGTTTAGTTTCCAAGTCTGCTTCGTTCTTAGTTTGTCTACCAGCTAAAAGGATGAAAGGCTCAGTCAAACCTTGACCAGATGGAGGATCGAATCTCGAACCTGTTTCTTGGTAGCGTGAAGAGCCACCGCAACGACACTGGGCTTCCCAGAAGTAAAATCTTATTTTAAATTACACATGTACCCCACTTTTTCAGATTTTCAACTGTTCTTGCCTCAAAGGAATTGTAATGTTTTCAATCCCCGGGAAGCATGACGTTATGAAAATTGTAAAGAAACAAACTTCAGGTAGGATTATTCTCTCAGTCTATATCTTCTAGAATTAAAAAACCATGTAGCCTCTTCCATGATTATAAAGTCATCAGGATTTAAAAAAACTATTAGCACCAAGGCCGTTAAAATCGGTCATAACCATTATAAAACGGGTTAAATGCAGGGAAAGTACAGCACAAACCTCTCTACAATAACAACTTAAAAATATTCTAAAAGAAAGGGGTACAAAGCATCTAGACCCTGAAAAAGTTATATTAGCCAGAATTCTCACGCTCCAAGAGTTCATCAAAGATCTGAAAAAAGATAAACAGTTAAAATATTAAGTGTTGGCGATGATTACACTCTCGCCAACACGTATCCGATCCTATTATGTATTCCATCACAAATAGCGATGGCATATGTATCTTAAATTATATGGTCAAAAAACCATCTTATAGTTAGGTACAAAAATATAGAGATGTTTTACCAGAGAATATAGAATATTTTTCAATTAGCAAAGATATTCATTCCACGAAAGATAGTGATGAAATAATATTAACTTGTATCTATTTCTGATTCCAGATAAATTATCTTTTTTTCTCGAGAAGGACAATTACCAATAGAAATCAATAGGAGTAAATAAGTTTCGGACTCTCTCAGGAAAAATTGAGATCTCTCGAGAATGGAATCCCACCGTTTCCCGGGATACCGATTACATTTCCTTTAGGATAAATTTTCTTCATTGATTATTAACATCGTACTTCGTAGAAAGAAAATTTTCTCTTCCATGTATGTTTCTTAATATGTATACATATTTAATATATATTTACCTTATTTACTTGTATATAACGTACACTTATATTACTTAGAACAAACATTCAAATTATTACTACTTTTTGTAATTACCCTATATGCACACAAATCAAGACTGGCATTAAAGTTAGAAAATAAAACAGTAGGAATATTTTTCAATAGAAATATTTCTGCATCTATATTAACCCCTTCCCGGTTTTGCCTGTACGCCGTACGGGCACAGCCTTCGGGACTTTACTGATTTGTCCGTACGGCCTAAGGGCTATCTGATTTCTATTTCGCTAGCACTGTTTCGGCCGTATTTTTTCCAATTTTAGTAACAAATTATTCGTATAGATCCAGTAAATGATAGTTTGCAGTTTATTGTATTTTCTACTCTGATTGGTTCAAAAGCTCGGGTTTTTCGCATGTTTTGTATCAGAAGACGAATTTTTATCTTTCAGTGTATAGCTTTCTGGTTATATTTTACTAACCGCCTGATAATTTTATTGATGTAAGAGTTGAATAATATATTTTTACTTTTAAATAATGGATAATTCAGAGCGTATGGAGATAATTTCTTGTGATTCGAACTGTGACTCGGAATCAGAAACTGAATTATCTGTAAATGATAGTAGCGAAAGTTTACTAGATGACCTGGATAGTAGTGACTCTGATAGTAGTACAGATGGAATCAGTCAAGCAAGACAATTTTTTGAAATTAATTGTGATAATCGTTCGGATCCGCCTCCTAGATTTGCTTTCACTGGAATTCCAAAAATTAACTTGGATATCGATGAGACTAAAGGTAAACTTCAGTTCTATGATGCTTTCAGAGAAAGAAAAAAGTTGTAATAAATGCTTAAAAATATTAGAAATGTTAATTTTAATAACATATTATTAAATGTAAAATGTAAAATGTAAAATGAACAAAAAAATGTGATATTTTTTGACCGAATTCTGGAAAAAAATGAAATTGTCAAAGGGTTAATATTGCATTTCTTTTATACAACTTTGCTTTTAAGGCTATTTTTTCATATAACGCATATTTTTCCACTTAAAAACGGTTGCCAATCACTGTTGCGTATTTTCGTAAATTCAACCTAAATTACGTGTTGTAATATGCAACAAATGTATAGCTAGATATACGTTATAATTATACCGCTTCTCCATCTTACTCGACCGCTGTCATAAAACACTCTTTTCATATACATTAAATTGCCAATGATGACCGGTCACTTTCAATTTTAGATATTTTGTTGAATATCTAGAAAAATACAATAGAAATCATCCTAAAATCACAGGGCCAAACAATGTCCGATTGGTTAGGGTACTGTTTTCGGAACCAGAGTTCGTGGGTTCGAATCCCACTGTGACATCGATGTTCGTAGCCGTTCGGGATAGGCTTTAAGCTGTAGGTCCCGGTCTCATTAACCCTCCTGTTGCAAAAAGTAGACCGTAACACTCCAAACCAAACCAAAGCTTAAAATCTCACGAGTGTAAAGGTAGATTTTATATATTTTAGCTATGAATTTTTCCCGAAACTGCATAGGGGACCATCAACAAATTGAAGAAAAACGAATATGCGTTGGATAACCCTGTAAAAAGTAATGTATGAAAAGCGTTGAATCTTTAGCACATGATTCGGAGGATTTTTCTAATAATAAGTGTACATTTTTATGAGGATAGCATGTATAATCGCAATGAAATTAAGGTTTCTATAAAAACAATTCTAAATTTCTCCAAGCATTTTGCTTATAATTTGCAGAGTTCTCATTATCAAATAATGCTATTTTCAGGAAGCATGTCAAACGACATTCTACACAATACTTCAATCGAAATTAAAAAAATAATAAATATTAAATGAAAGATGAGCTGGTTTTCTAAATAATGTTTCACTGCGCATGCGAGAATTCAATCAAAATAGGTCAGCTTTTTACGATTACTAATAACTACTAAATTGCAAGAACGAAATGGCTAGGAAACCATATGGATTCATAAACATTTTGTAAGATCGCTTGAAAGAACATCGGGGAAGTTAGTGATTTTGCTCTTGTGAATCTTAAGCTTTTCGCACGCCTAACGATGGCCGTTTGGTTAGGGTGCTAGCCTTCGGTACCAGAGTTCGTGGGTTCGAATTGGCATGGATGTTCGTAGCCGTTCGGAATAGGCTTTAAAGTGTTGGTCCCGGTCTCATTAACCCTCCTGTTGCAAAAAGTAGACCGTAGCACTCCAAACCAAACCTAAGCTTTCGCACTCTTTGAACCGCATGCTTTACGATTGGGAATGAAAATTGGAGAGTATGTTTTATTCACGATTCGTAATATTTTTAATATATTCCTATTAAATTTTCTCTGTTAAAAATATTTATTTCCATTAAGTCTTTAAAAATGTATTCATATATGTAAAATAACTCAAGTGCGTAAAAATGATTATTTATATTTTTTGTAATTTCGATTAAAAAGATTGTTATAACCCATAGGCAGTTACAAATACAGCTGCAATAAATAAATATATATTTCAGATTAAAATAACTGCAAAAATTAAAATCAAATTACTGAGAAAACTTTACAAATGTTTACTTTTTTTCCCATTCCGAAATTTTTTTTTGACGATGTCAATACATCCGCAACGTTTAATTCGTATAAAGTAAGTAAAAAACATTTAACAAATGAATTTACAAAAAATGTAAGTTTTCATTAAATAGTTGGAACAACTAAATACTTTAAAAAAATAGAAAAAACTGCTGGAAATTGTTTACATAGCTCGTTATCCGTATGAAAAAATGTTTTCTTTTCATTAACGGAAAATAAAAAATGGTAACAAAAATAAACTTTAAGTAGAACGAAATACGCTTTTAAAGAGAACAATTAATGTTGAAAGAAAAGTCAGTTAAACGTTTCGTAAAAGATCAAATTAATCAGGAAAAGATTTTTGCAAAAAATGTGCGCCAAATATTGATTGATAAAAGTAGCCCCGTGTATTGTATTTGTTTCTTTTGATCTTGAGATAAGTAAAAAACTTTAAAATGTAGATTTTTTACAGAAAGTGAATTTATTCGTGTTTGTTTAAGTGTTAGAAGCTTAAACGGATAAACGGAAGGAAACCAGAAATGTGCTTTATTAAAGCTGTTTTCCGTACTCTAAAGTTATTTATTGCTGCGTAGAAATGACAGTTTTGACTTTTATCAATGAAACAATGCAAATATATTTTGCTTCCACTTATCATATATAAATTAAATTAAAAAATAAATTTTGAGAACAGGCATACTTAAATCAGAATTCTGGCTTCTGTAGAAAAATATAATTGTGTTAATTTCACGAAGCTTAATGTAAGGTACTCAAATCAGCTATAACAATTAATCTTAATTCTGGTAGAAAAATAAACTAAAAAATAAATTCTTGAGAGGTTGTCAAAAATCATAAAATATCGATTTAAAAGATAAAATTGTAAATAATAGAAGACCTTTCAGAATGTAGGGGACTATTTAGTGTTCCCACTTACTTCCCATAAGAAAATAAATCTTTTCTAAGAAAATATAAAATTCCTTAGATTATTTTTAAGTCTTCAAATATGAACATTATTCGTCTTTAATGAGTTAAAGATCTTAATTATGGACAGCTTAGATTTCAATTGGAACATGCATTGTAGCAGTTCTTAATAAGGTTATATATTTATAAGGATTTCCAGATAATTCTATTATAAAAAATATCCCGCAGTGGGCATATGTAAGCATATGCAGCGAACTGAAAGGTTGCATGTTCAGGACCCGGCCTACGATCTGTCGTGTTCGATTAAGGTAACTGGGGCTAGTAAAATATGTTCGTGGTCGCAATGTCCTCTAAGACAATACCTTTGTTGGTGGCAGGTCATGCATAGGGGATTTCTGCTTGGGTCCTGCTTCTAAATTATGAGGATCCACTTTAAGCAAAGTCGAACCCTTTCACCCTAGCAATACTCTTCAAATATCGAAAGCCGCACTCCTTGCTTTAATTCGAGTACGATTCACGTCCTTGTTTTATTCAAAGGGCATGAGTAACAACAATCACGTGAATGCTAAAACAACGTTGGTTAATTTTGGCCATAGTACTTATTTGGAAATTACTCCCTTACACATGTTAAGGATTAAATCTGAAGTTCAAATAGCCTTGAGTAACAGGATCCAAATAACAGTACATGTCGTCAGTAGCAAAATAACTCTAACACTGTACAAAATTTCAGAAAATGTTGGAATGTGTTAAACTACTGTTCCATACTTATCGTTCTAATCATTTTGTCCCAAATATATCTCCATAAAACCAATTTTTTTTCCACATTCCCTATTACGAGATACTTCGTTTTCCGCACGGATCGTGTTCGTGGAATTTATATACTTCTTTGAGTTATGAAGTGATTTAATCAAATGAAAAAAAATTATGAAATGTCTTCATCCATTTCTTTTTAAATCTAATGCTTCCCCTTTTTAATAAATTTCTGTCCCTTGCAAAATCATGGATGTAATTTCCACCATGCTTTGATATCAAACTACATATAAACATTAAAATATCGAATTAAAGACTAATAATATCAGGCTTCAGGTTACTATAAATAAGTTCGGACTTCCATATGATGAATGAAATGACATTAGTTCTCTATCATAGATCAATCTTTACTGACTGGGGAAACATGTTAATTTGCTTTATAGTTTTGGAGATAGATGTAGTATATTCCCCATAAACCTTTAGCATTCCTAAAATCCCAACTGATACTTAACCACTTGTTCCATTGAATGTTAACCAAGTGGGCAATTCTCTGATCGTCGATACAGCAGTTCATGGGTTCGAATCACATTGCTGAGATGGGTCCTTTTAGATCTTCGGAACCAGTTTCAACCCATTAATACCTAAGTTATGCCTGTCAATTGTATATTGGTTTGGAGCGCTATGGTCAACTATTTTTGCTACATGAGAGATAATAAAACAGGAGCCTTCTGCTTAAAGCCTAATTCGAACGGCTACGAACATCTGTGCCATCAGCGAGATTCAAACCCGCGATTTATAATGCCGAAGATCAGAGCTCTAACCATTCGGCCAACGTTCAGCCAAATATATGTGATGAATATCTTAAATCTAAGTTATTAGGGATTGCATAGAGTAAAAGATTAGTGAAATTTACATATTTCTGAATACTAAAGCTGTTCTCATAAAGGATCTACTGTAATTTTAAACATCATACCACACCAAAGAAGTAAACATTTGTTATAAAAGATTTATTTGATATTACATGCTAACACTGTACTGTAAAGTTTAAGAATAGATACGGGTATTTGTCAAGACTTGAGTCAATGTGCCTGCGGAAAATGTACACTCGTCTGCAAGGTTCGAAATATTATTAAATGTCGATCAAAGTCACAAATATTTAAATAATAGCAAAAACTTGAAAATCTGGTTGATTGGTGATAGGATTGCCCTGTACCTCTGCTAATTAGGAAATTTTTCCGAGCAAATAAAAAAAAATCTATAAAGTATTTTCAACTGTCCCTAAAAAAGAACGCTAAGCAGTAGGGAATTTAGCAGTAGGTCCCTGTCTCATTAGCTCTGGTGAAGCAAAACAGTAGACCCTACTGCTCTAGTGCAGTGAGGTAAATAGTGATTGATTTTTCATTGGGGAAGTAACAAGTTGGAGAAGTTACCATTTAAGTAACATCTCAAAATTTATACATATATATAATACATGCATGCAACAATTCTTATTGGGAGTTATAACTCTCAACCGCACCCTTCCATTATGCTGCTCAATAACTCTTTCTCAGCAGAAGCAAAACATTAGACACCAAAAAACACAGATAAAGGATTTCTGGATATAGGATTCACTTTTACAAATCGTCCATTCCATAAAATCACACATTCTGATAACAGTGTGACACAATGAACTACTTTTTCTATAAAAAATATAATTTTTCAAACACATATTTTTTGTGAATTAATTATAACCCTAAGAAAGAACTCTCCCACAAATAAAGAATTTCCATTTTTTCTGTATGCGTTTAAAAAATTATATATATGTTTTTAAGGATTTTACATTTATAACTGTCACACCAGTAACAGAATATTTATATTTTTTATACATGTAAAGAAACGGAAATTCTTTATTTTTTGCAAAAATTCATCCTTAGGTGTTATAATTGCTTCACAATAAATAAATCTTCGAAATATTATATTATTTATAGTAAATGCGATAAAAAGTAGTTCAATGTGTCCCACTCCTTTCTATGGAATGACCGAAATATATTTTTAAATAACCATGTTGTACTATTTTGATGATAAACCAACATTTCATATAATAAATACATTTCATTTCTTTTTATTGCACAGACTGCTGATAGAAAGTATCTAATAATTCATTTTTCGAACTCAGAGTTATATGATGGTTATAGTCCTTCAAAAATAATCAAAGTTGAAGTTCTAGATGATTACAATACTTTTTCCACAATTTGTACATAACAAAGAAACAAAATATAAATAAACAAATAAAAGCTATTCCCAAAAGTTAACTATCTATACTAACAAAATGCTGACAACCAACAAAAGGAATGTCAAAATCAATTTAGAGCAATGCCCTTTAAAAATCGGACTATAGTTGACTATTTTAACTATACTGTAAAGCTAAATTAATTACTTAAAAAATATAAATTATTCTCAATTAGAAGGATTTCAAGTGGTTAAAGCAATTAACTGTTTTCTAAATTAAATTTTGCTGCGATACATTTCTTAATACTACAATATTGAATTAGGATTATTTTATGGTTTCTATAATTTACTATGTATAATTAGAAATTGTACTTAATGGTTGCGTAGTATTAATTAAATTAATAATTAATTAAATTATGAATTGGAATTTAAATTATTACTTTGAATTATCAAATTAGTAATTAAGTTCATAATTAAGTAGTAAGCAATTTAATCGCTTAGGATGTTGAACTTATAATACAATGAAAATAATGATAAATAACAATAATACAATAAAAAGAATGATAAATCTAATAAGCTTCTCGACTCACTTTAAAAACTATAGCCTCTAATTAAGTCTCTTTTCGTTACATAAACCTTTTTTAAATTTTATGTGCGCAGATAAAGGGTTGAGGATAGTTGAATAATTTCCTTTTAAATCCACCGTTCTTCCTGAATTCCAGAGAGATTCGTTGCTGAGGAAGAAAGAGATGGCTTTATTTTGGCTAAAACAACATTTGGTATTAACTGTTTCGTTCATTTAAACCTCATATGAAACCCCCAATTAAAATATACTCTAGTTTTTAAACAAATCTTGTTAAAACTCTATTTTTGGTGGCTTTTATTATATTTTAAGGTCTAATTTATAGTTTCTAATTTAATTCAATTCTTATAACGGTTGAACAAGATGGAAAGGTCAATGTTTCAGACTAATCGATGAAGTGAATGGGGACTGAAAACTGTTTAATTTTTCGTCTCTTTCTTTACAAGAATACTTTGATGGATAACTTATAATGGACAGTTATGATATACTTACAAATGTTATTTGTAATTATTGTCATTTAAATTCACTGCCTGTTATGTTTAATTCTTCTTTTTTATTTATTGTTTTCAACATGCAGCCCCCTCCCCCATTAGCCTTTTGAGTCTCTTGTGTGCCTCTTTGATTATTTTAATAGGAATATACTAAACAAAATAACTCACGAAATTATTTTCTTTAATTTATTTATATTGCGTAAATTTAAGATAGATTGTTTATGCATGATTGTTTATGTATAATGTTTATGCATTGCGTAATGACACCATTAAATTTGTAAAACTAAAAGAGTTTATAATTATTGTATTGGTGTATGGTTGATTAATTCATTTCATGTTAAATATCTAGATATCATATATAAACTGCATCTCAAGTGAAAACAATATAACACTTCCTCTTGTAAGTATTTTTTCCTTCAATATCTGTTTTTATTATACATATATAGTCTTATAATATAAAATGATTACATATTTTTCCCCGTGTACTGAAACCTTGAGGTTTTGTCTAAAATATTAAAAAAGCTTCATACGATAAATAAAATCAAATTTAACAGGGTAGAGCTTGATAAATTATGCTCAAACACCTCTCTGTTTTATTTTTGTTACTACTTAGAATGTCCTTAATTTATCCGTGGAAGTAAACAAAGAAAATTATAACACAATGCAAATCAAGGGTTAAAAAAACTTATTATTAACTTCTTTAATATCAGTCAAATAGTCATTTCCATATTACTTTGTTATTTCTATTACTGTTCTATTCGTCACAGCAGCACAAAACTAGATCAAAAGTAATGAGAGAAACTTTAAACGATCAGAAAAATCATCTTCTTTTATAGGGTTTTTATTAGTTGTTGACACGATTTATAAATCTATTCTTGAAAAACCACTTTGATGGTACATTGTAGCCAGAAGATAGTCGAAATATTGATTTTGTTTTCGCTGAAATTAGTGTTTGTAAAATTTCTATACATGAATTTAAAAAGTTAAAATTTATCTTTTTAATGTTTTAAATTTTTCATTTACGGTTATAGTTATCTTATAATATAGTTTACGTTACCTAAAAAATAAATTAGTGTAACACATTGTATGCGAGACACGTACTAGTACGTTTTCTGATGATTGATACTTGAGAGTGGGACACGTTCTAGTGCGGGTTCGTGTAACAACATGGTTTGTTTGTGGGTACAAAAATAACGGTAGATACAAGAAAACGAAGCCGAATGTTCTTGTCTACTACATAGATTCTGGAAAAATTTAGAAAAATAAAAACTAGTTTTTACAACAGTCGATGCTGTACTACAGAACAGGAAAAAATTAAAATTATTTTACTATTTCTATATGATTTTTCATATTTACGATACTATTATAAATTTATCCGCAGAAAATATATTTTTTGTTTATAAAAATATTATGGTTGTCATTTATATATTTCTATTTATATATTTGTTTATATATTTCAATATAAAATACGAAAAGTTGGATAAAAATTAAATAATTTTTGATCTATTGAGATTTAACTGAATAACTAAATTTATGCTCAAATTGTCCGCTTCCGGTACAATTCCGCTGCCCAGTACCCGCACACAATGTGTTAATACATTTCTTGAGTTTCGTTAAATAACATGAATTAAAAATATGCAGTTTTTCTTCATATATTAAGATATTCAGTTTTTTATTTATGATAAACCGCAAACATCTATCTTACTTCTATTCTACAATACATATAATAATGTTATGTTTAGATTTATCGATATTCTTTAAATTTTTTATTTTATACGAATATAAGCAAAAAAGTGTTCAGCAGAATACTTTTGATAAAGTAAAATAATTTATAGATATGTGAAAATCACGTAGAGATGTGCATCAGCCTGTAGCAGATCTAAAAATATGCTTTATAGCAGAAATATTAATATATAAGAAAGCTATAGGAACTTTTTAAAGGTTTCATAGAATTTTAAATTTTAATTATTTCAACTATTCCAATACACTTTATGGTGTCATTAGTTTTTGTGTAGGAAAAGAGTAGAATTTAGTTCACCAAATCAAACAAAATAAGCAGAATTTAAATTCGAAATATACTTCTAAGATTGCCGTCTAATCCAGTGTAAATCAGATAGCGCAAAGTTTGTGGGCTCGAATACAGATGCTAGAATACCTGTTTATTTTATTAAGGAATCAGCTTAAAGTAGATTAAAAGATAAAGTGAATTCTAAGACACACATAGAATATACATTGTTCAGTGTAATATATAAACTATAAATAAGTTTGTGTCCTTTCCAAATATTTTCCGTCTTAGATGATTATCTTACATGCCAGTAGATAGAAATGTCAAATAGATAACACTTCCAATAACTTACTTAAACTACTCTTCAGATAAATTAAATAATTCATAATCAGACTTAAGCCCTTCTGGTAAAATGACGAGTCTAGCTCGTCATTGGTTTTTCATTCCATACCGCACAATGACGAGCTACACTCGTCATGCGACTAAAGTTACTGATAAATAGGATAATTAATTTAGTTTAAAATTTCTAGTGTACTGAATTTAGCAACACTTTTGTTACTTGTGGAAATCCCAGGTCACTATTACATATTGTTTATTTAAAGTTTCTTGGTACAAGTCACTGCCAAATTGATGAGTCAGAATAAAAGAAAACCTACTAAGAAATGCCGTGTGTGTTACAAGAATCAAATTAGAAGTGAGACTCCCTGGCGATGTAAACAATTCAGAATTCCTTTGCACTTTGTTTTGAAAAGTACCACTAGCTTGAAGACTATTATCTTAATTTTACCAATTCTGATACTTAACACTATGTAAAAAGTTGATTTTAATTAAGAATATGTAAGAATTGTAAAATAAAACAAGTATTTTAAATAAAAAATAAATGGTTAATTCACGCACAGTTTTTAATTATTAAATCGTACCGGAAGGGGTTAAATCAGTATAACAAAATACCTGATGACATATCCATTAGCCACTACCAATACTCTAATTATCATAAGGCAAAATTTAACAAAACGATGTAAAAAACTTTTAAACATTCAATCGGTTATTTCTAGAACTAAATGTAAAATATATTCCTCGTCTCCACAGCAACGTATCTCATTTTATTTAAAAGGAGAAAGTAAGCTTTTAAAATCAAGGCCTTTCAAAGACGCTTATTAACCGATATTTACAAAAGAACTAAATTAAAAGAAGCTTACATCGTCTCTATTAGTTGGTATCTTCGCTATCAAGAAAATATTCCATAAAAATTGTTTTTTAAACCAAACAAGAAAAAAAGAGAAATGAAGCACAAAGGAAAATGTTCCAGAGAAGACTCTTCGCAGAAAAAAAAAGAAAAAGAAAATGTATACTTTTTAAAGACAACGGAAATTAACTGTTATTTTCTAGGTCATCTACTTGGTTACTGTTGATTAATGACTTTTGGGACAATAGATATAAATTAGTTAGGAAATTTTTAGCCTAATAATGAATGGCCCTTTCGGGGAACAAAAATACCATACGCTTGACGACAATATTTTTATTTTATTTTAATTATTTTTCCGCTAGTAAAATTTAACTTTTAGGGAAAAGGAATAAAATATTCCTTATTTAGATATGAGAGAAGTAAGCTTCAGAAAAGATAAAAAGTGTAGAGATTTTAGTATTATTTAAAGTTTTTCTAGTTGTTGAATGTTTCTAAGATGTTGAATGTTAATAAAGTTTATTTTCTTGCTTTTAAGTAATGTAGTTTTAAAATAAAAGTAAACATATAAAAGTGTTTATACGTCCTTAAGTATATTTATTATATGCTATGTTATTTTTAGGCTTACAGAAGCTAGGAAAATTTGTTAATGAGATATTGTAAAGACTTTTTTACCATTGCTATTCTGATGTTATAATTTTTAAATGAGATAACCGATTAAATATAATCGAATAATCGATTTTTTTCCTTTAAAGAATATGGATAAAAAAGATCTGGGGTATCAAAAGGGATATATATATATATATATATATATATATATATATATATATATATATATATATATATATATATATATATATATATATATATATATATATATATATATATGTATATATATATATATATATGTATATATATATATATATATATGTATGTATATATATATATATATATATATATATATATATATATATATATATATATATATATATATATATATATATATATATATATATATATATATATATATATATATATATATATATATATATATATATATATACATATATATATATATATATATATATATATATGGTTCACAAAATTTGTACATAGCCAAAAATATTACTCAAGTGTATAAGGCAGTAGTGTGCGTCATTAGAAACAAACAATTTGCAACCAACATTTACCATAAAAATAATTACAGAAAAATAATAGACAAAAAGTAACGTGATTAAAATATTAAGATAGATTTAAACATCAGTACTCGTTCAACGTTAGATCAATCCTGAATAAGCGTAAGTTTACGGGCTTTGAAAAATGGAAAGTAGATATTGGGGCAATGAAATATAAAGTGCTCAAGAAAACCGTAGACACTGTGTGAAATTTTTGAAATCGAAACCTTGATAGATGTGTATATAAGCATATGTTATATATGTATGTTAAATGAAAAAATCTTAATAAAAAATAAATAATTATTTATTATTTATTGATCAATAAATCTTTGTAATATATCGAAGTTTCAACGCCTAAAATATCTCTAAATTTATCTTTTTTCTTCTCACTTTTAATACATAATTTGACAGCCGTGAAATGTTTCATTTAAAGGAATGTTCGAGGATTTAAATTATTTTTACTTGTCTCTCAAATCTAATGCTGGAATAGATGACAATTTTCTGTCCACGTCGGTCACAATTTTCAGCTATCCTAAGGAAACAGTTTTGCTCCTCCGATAGCTAAATTTCTTATTGCTGCTGCAATAAGGAATTTAATTATTGCTGCTGCAATAAGGAATTTAATTATTGCTGCTGCAGTAATTTAATTGCTATTTTTGGGTTTGGGTTTTTCTTAAATATATGTTTTATTCTTGCCCTATAAAATAGATTATCTGGAAGAAATCTCATGATAATCAAATCACGTGATTTATTCTTTGTGTGTCTGACATAGAGCCCAAAACTTCAAAGAAAATTCTATATACGGCCATAAACTGTAAAGACGCTCGGTAGATCGATGGGTTTTCGATACTAATTTTAAATGTAAAGTTACACGACTCTTCGGATTTCTAATCGCACTACTGCTATTGTATTAAGATTTCCCCTTTGTACAATAAACCCGGCAATTAAATAATTGCACGTGAGATTTTGAAGTATACATAAATATTAGCTTTTCCCTGCTTTTGTAGAGCTGAAAAGGCAACGGGACACATATATGTATATATCTAAAATTACATATATAACATATATATTTATGATAACTAGTGTTTTATACTACGAATTGTAAAATAACTAATAGTATCTAACATTGTTTGTATAAAATATTGTATTGCCTCTTCTGGAAGAAGGAGTATCGAATGCAAATGAAAATTAGTTCTCGAAAAGAGTAGATAAGTTTGAGGTGAACAGGGGAAAATAATCAGTGTGTCTTTTTTTCGGCAGCCTAACTTTATGGGTATCATATATCTTTATGAAAGTTCTTATGATCGAAGTTTCCAAAATACCCTTAGGTAAAATATTTCTCCAAACATGTTAGCCATTCTTTCTGAGAGAAAGGATTTTTAATCTGACGCTAGCACTTGTTCTTTAAAAAATAATAGTAACAAATCGTCATGGAACGCCATTTTTGTTGATGTTTTGTCCTCGAGGGTAGAAGACTCGGATTAAGGGTAAATTTTCTTTCAAATGTTGTTTAAGAATTTCATCTTCAAAGATATCCTCTGAAATAAAATTTTGGAAGTCCTTGGTTGTTTGTTGCTGTTTACTGTATTGCGTTAATAACAGTTCTTAGAGTAAATGGGAAAAGGGAGGGGGTTATATGAACTTTTTTTTATATGTCTGTTTGTGTGTATATGCCTGTGCATTTCATATGCGTTCCGATAGTGCCGGCCTGATTTTCTTAATTTTTTGCATAGCGATACTGAGTGTAACGTTGATTTGGAATTCAGAAAATGTTAGTTAACACATTTCGAAAAACACCAAAATTTCTTCATTAAAATATTAGTTTATATATATTTATCTATCCATCTATCTATCTATCTATCTATCTATCTATCTATCTATATATATATATATATATATATATATATATATATATATATATATATATATATATATATATATATATATATATGTAAAAATCTTCTTTTTTCCCACTGCTGAACGAAGTTCTACAGCTCCAGAACAGCAGAGTCGTGTGCCAAGTCATCGTTCGACTTCCGGAGTGGACAACGGTTGTTTTAAAAATGAATGCTTATACAATTCCGAGTTCTGAGTGATTTTGTGAGAGAGAGAAAAAAGATGATTGATCGAGCCATGCTTAAGTTTATCCCTAGACCCCTTGTATATATAATTCCCTTAATTGTTAAGTAAACTAATTTTTATAATAAGAGTTTGTATCCGAGTTTGTGTCCTGAATCTCTCTCCTTTACATATATATATATATATATATATATATATATATATAGATATATATATGCATATATATATGCATATATATATATGCATATGTGTATATATATATATATATATATATATATATACATACATAATGAAAGATATCAAAATTATCATCCATAAATTAGATATCTGAGATTCTCTTTTTTTCCTCATTTAATTTCTTAAGACATAATTTCTCAGCCATAAAATGTCAGATAAAGGAGTTTTATCTAACTTAAATGCTTTTTTAAACATCTTTCAAAATCAACGCTGGAATATATGCTAATTTTCTCTCCACTCTCCATATTTTACAGTTGTCTTAAATGATTAAGTTTTACTCTGGCTTCCCAAAATTGCTAAACAATATTATGTTTCAGAAGGACAAAATTACGTGATTCAATAGCTGAGCGCTGATACCACCGATATAGAGTATAATCTGAGAGCACTCTATGTAGAGATGTCCACTGTATAGATATTTTGGTATAACCATGTTTTGATCCTCTATAAATGTGAAGTTACAGAATGCTAGACTTCGTTTCCTTTGATGTCTTCACAACTGCAAATTGATTTGGAGTTCTTTTTGTCCCAGGAATACCAGGCAAACTTAATTAAAAAAGGCTAGTCACCCGTGTAATCGGCGAAAATATTTTTACCGTGTTACTCCCCCCACACGCACACACACACATGCATATGCCTAGGGAGAATACAAAATATCTATCATTTATTTATACTGATGATTCGCTCTGGATAGCGTCTAGAAAACTGCCATCAAAATGCTTTTGGTATCTTCATTTGTCAGGGGGCTCTAGCTTTCGTTGAGACAGACAAAAAAACCAACCTTATTCAAACACCTATCAATTAAAAAAACTACTCCCCACACAAAAAAGGATTTGTCAGCCTCTGAAGAGAGGGTCAGATCCTGTCAACTCAACGTGACCTTATATTGCTTCACTGAAGTTTAAACTCTGTCCCTGGTCTTTACTATACTGATACTGCTTGCGTTCGATTATCATCGTTTACGTGGAAGAGTAATACCGTTGTTCACATGTAGAATTCAACTTTCCGTTACACAGGGCAACGCAGAAAACTTTTTACGTTGGTCGGAGTTTAAAATCATGAGGAATATAAAACGCTTGTATTCCTCCATAGAGTTTAGCAATTAAGGAATAATGTGCTATTACATATATTTTTTACATACTGTTTTTAAAATCATTAAAATATTTGTACCAACTTAATTGATAATGTTTGAGATGCCTTTTTATGTAATGCGTTTTGGAGTAATTTTTTAAATATACTTCATTTAATTTTTTTTTAATTTGTGCTGTTACTATCTTTTTAACTTCAATCTCTCCGACTTTCCTCAAATACAATCTAGGAGTAATAGAGTAATCGTTTAATTTTTTTACATATTATTTATTTTACGTGCTTAGGCCTTGTTTTATCAAAGACAATTGGAGCATATTACCGATTGTTTCAGATAGAAATATACTTCATATATTCTCAAACTATTTCTAATCGACATTAGTAATTTTAAAACTTAATAACTTTAAAATATTAGTTTAGTTTTAGATTTAGATTCGTTTCTTTCAAAATAATTTAGCAAAAAATATCTCATGCAATGTTAATAGCGAAATGTAACGTTTTTGGCTAAATCATTAAAAATTATTTATTTTAGGAAATTAATTTCATTTTGAAACTGTTCATATTTCTAGTTAAATATAAAACTATATAATTTTTAAAAAAATCAAAATTTCATCTGGGATTCTTAATTACCTATATCAAAGTCTGGAGAAGAATTAACTTCTCATTTATAACTTTAAAAGTACAAAGCAATTCAAATATTAATATATCTGTTACTGTCTAATTATATTTCACACAAAAAATTATGCTGTCACTTAAAACATATAAGGTACTAAAATCTGCTTGAAGACAATTACTGGGTAATGTTCAGTACAATTTTCTAAACATGTAATTATCTGATAGAGTTTATTGTATATTTTTATTAGTCAATTATTTTCCCTTTTCGATTTTATGTTTACTATTCAACCCCGTGTATCTGAACAACAATTTTTTGAAAAAAAAAATTGCATAGAAATTAGAATACATTATTTTTAATATAAAAAGCTGTATGTTTTGCAAACTAAAAATGCACATTTCTAATTTTGTAAAATATGTTGAAACAATTATTTTTGTAAAAAGAATATGAAACTACCTTCGTACCAAATCCACTTTTGTGGTCTTTTGTGGTCAATTTAAATGAAACTTAACTTTATTTTTGTAATAATTTTGTAAATTCCATCAAAAGATAAATGATACTTCAGTAGTTTAATCAAACGTATTAGTTATTTGGTAGCTAAACTTATTTACTAGTTAAAATAACCCTTTAGTAGGATTTTTAAGAAAAATTCAAAAATTGTTAGAAAGAAACAATAAAGTTCGTAAAATATCAGTTATTCCAATTTTGAAATATAAGTATTAAACGCAATAAAAACAAAACTGTATATTGTTTTATCATTTTAATTTAATAAAATTTTTTGAATTTGTGCTATAATTTAGCATTTTACTTATTTTTTTGGCTAAAGCATTGCACCTAGCTAAAAATTTCACGTTTTACAGAAGTATACCGCTAAAATCTTATACATGATGTTAAAAATAATGTCTAGAATAACTGAGAGAAATGTAATATGCATAGAACATTTTTATGTTCCTAATACAATACTAAAAAAGTAGAAAATATGACTTTAAAGTTTAAAAATAGGAATGGACATTTATAACAGCAAAAAACACCAATTTTAATCATGTATAATAATAGTTCAGTTAGAAAAAAATGAGGTTTTTTTTAAGCTGGTACGTTGATGAATTTTTTTTCTTGAAATATGTATTTGGTCAAATTTGGTTTTTTTCAAAGTCACTCTGTTAAATTACTTTATTATAGTATTGCAACAGGAAAATATACTTTACTATTTTAAAACTTATTTATACTATGCCTGGGTCTCTCATAGATAAGGCAAGAGTTATGAACTATATGCCAAATTCGAAATCTGGCAAGCACCCATAAAGTTTCCTTGTTATTTTATGAGAAAAAGCTAGATACTTTCATGGATGTGTATACTCTGTCAATGATAAATTTGGCATGTAGGGATATATGGAGAATCGAGAGCAAAAGGTCCTTCCTCTTGAGCATAAGAGCCTTAACATAAAACCAAAAAGAAAAAAAAGTCACGTTGAATTTCAGCAGCAAACGAAAATTCATTACTACAGGAAAAGCTGCATTAATTGAGTTAAAAAATGAATAATTAAAATTTTAACAGTTAATAAACCAGTTTAGTTTTAATAGTATGGACTTATCTCTATACGTAAACAGTTTCAAGACTTAAATGAATTTTACCTTAAACTATCAAATTTCATGCTGAAAAGCATCACTTTATTTTCCTCAGAATCATATAAGATAACATTCAGAAATAATTAACTCAAAGATGCAGCACGATATTTCCCTTGAGAATACAGGACCAATAAACTCCACCCAAATAACCAATTATAGATAATAGCTTTTCAATGTAACATCATTGTATTAAGTAATATGTTTCAACGACTTTTTTATTAATTAAAATAATACTCTGTTGCAAATTTATTTTAAAAAGTTGAAGTTCCATTTTTTAAGATGAGAACATAAAATATTAAAGTATTTAAAATGTTAAAATAACGCACTGTGCACGGTTAACTCAAAAATAAAATGATTTTTATATTTCGATAGCCAGCAGAACAAACCTTAAATAAACCAAAACAATTAATCAAGCGCTATTTTGTTCTAATTAGAAAACTTTTAGGGCGAATTTTAATTCTTAAACTCTTCAAACGGCAAAGCCGGTACTACATTTAGTTTACTTCAGATTATAACCTTGTTATAATCTGAAGTAAACTAAGTCCATTTAAAAACTTATAATTAGATAAGTTAAAACAAGTGTTAGAACTAGGATATGTTAAACACCTATCCAATCATACAAAACCTTGTCAGTAATCAGTAGTACTTAGTGTAAATTCATTTCAGAACTTTTAGTTCGAGGTGCGTTTAAAATTACTAAATTTAAGTAATATCGGAGGAACGTTATTTGTATGTAAACAAATAAGCTTTACTTTACATTATATCCCCTATGGGTTACTGCAGCTACGAGTATAATGAAATTTTTGAATGTTAGGAAAAAAAATAGTGCTATGTACATAAAAAATTAGTTTTATACTCTGTGTGATTGTATATGGGTGTAAAATGTTCATATTTTGGGAAAAAAAATTTTGAGAAGAATGAGGATACTTCTGTATATTATATTAGTTTTCTGATGTATTTTATAATTAAAATCTATTGATTTCAATGATATACGTTTGTTGAAATATGTTCTACATACTCAAGTTTTTCAAATTCTTAAAATAGATGGTTCCAGAGAAAATTAGACGACTATATATTATTGAATGATAAAATTTAGCATCAAAAGATATATTTGGATAAAAAGTGCAAAATGTATTGAAATATATTGTTGTCTTTTTATCTGTATTTTTAGTTTATGCTTGCCTGAAAAAATTCGAACATATCCCAATCCCCTGGACTGATATTGGGAACAAGTATTATCAGGTATGTTATTTATGGATGCAATGGACTTTGTGATCTAACGTTTGCCTATTCTAATTTACATGTTCCAGTCATTTTAATGGAAACACTTCCTACTTTTTACTTTTGTTTTCAATTTCCTACAGAACTACTAAGTAAGTCGCATGGAAAATTTAACCACAAATAGAGATTGTATTTCCTCATACATTATTGTGAAACCTGAATCTCCTGTGTATTTAGAGACTAAGAATTGTAAAGAATAAAATAACATTAGATCATCCTGTTCTAGATGAAGTTGCAAATTGTCTGTAAATTTGTCCAAATATGAACTTTAGTATACTCGATTGTTATGTGGATTTCCACATATTTGGTAGTAACTATGCCATTCTTAATGTTTTAAACATTTTCTATACAAGCTTTAGAAATAAATTACTGCCCCAATTATGCCTTCTTTAACGTTAATGTTGCCAAATGAATAGGGAGACAAAGTGTATGGGTTCAATTCTTAATATGGCATGGGTGTTTGTAGCTTCTTAAATTGGGTTTAATCAGCACATTCCGGTCTCAATCACCCTCGTTCAGTAAAAAAGTACACCATAGCGCTCGAAACGGAACAAAACTAAAGGAAAGTTGGTGCTTTTATACGTGCATCAGCGACTCTCTAACTTCCATATACACTGCACCCTTGCCTCGACATCGATTATTTTTGATCGGCCCTTTTATATACATACAAACTCAGCAAAAGTAACAAAATATATAGAACTTGGTTTCGATAGTAACATTCATTTCAACGCGGAAATAACCTGTTTCAAGTTTCGCCTTCAAAAATCGATTCAAAATAGCTATTTAGGTGATAAAAAATGCTGTGCAAAATCCAGATTTGTTACATTGATTAGCTCCTGACAGCATGAAAGGGTAATCGGTGGTGAAACTAATGAATTAAAATGTGTCAATATCAGTAACAAAGAGGAATTTCATCGATTAATGATTCCTGTCCAGGGTTATAGTTTTTGGGAGAAATGCAGTAAGGCTTATGGCAGTGCTGCCCTCTAAATACTTCTTTGAACCTATATTTCTTTAAAATTGAGAGTTATAGAAAGGGTTGCTAGAGAGTTCGCTTAAATCCAATAAAATATGCCTGCAAAGTGTAACAGCAAATAATGTTTTGAGGAAGTGTAGTTTTGCTTAACCCTATGCCTGTTTTGTACATCTCATATAATTATACTCATCTCATGTTTTATACACTTGTATTTTACATGGGATACACAATAAACTATATTTTAAACGAAAAATAATTCCATGTAGTGTCTTAAATTTAGTTTTCAGAAGTATCAAGTTTTAAAAGGTTAAAATTTATGTATATAATTTTTTTCTCATATGGGGCAACCAAAGGGTTAAATAACTAGCTGCATTTCACCTATCATTTGCTCTGTATTATTAAGACTTCCCAACAAAGGTTATATTTGCATCAAAATTCATATTAATTTTTTATCCAATTGCTCTAAAAATATAACGACTTTAAATTAATTTTTGCATTATATCACAATAATTATATAAGCAAGTCATATGAGTTTTTAGATTATATAACTCTAACAATACAGAGAAAATGAAATTAATATTTAGATTATGCAACTCGTAGAATATAAGTTTATTTGAGTTTATAGAAAGTGGGTCACACACGTCCGTATGTATCAGTTCTAAATGTCTAACCGATCTAATGTTTTAAAACAAATTAAGAACCTTGAGTCTTTCTTTAGCATTAAACACATTTTGCATTTATACGTTATTCCTGTTAAACTTTGAAGCCCAATAACATTTTTATTTCTCCTAGTCTCAATGATACACTTGCAACTTATGTGTGAAAATGATCTATGTCATTTTTCGAATATATGAATTTCCTTAATCCTAAGTTGATGAATAAAATTTCTATGAAGTAGGTCTACACAAGCAAAATTCATTTTTCTTTTTCAGTAGTTAATAATTTTCTTCCAACTCTATTTCAGATATCTGTTTTGCTATTTTTCCTTACAAAACGAGCTTCATTTTTATCAAATCTTGTTCCATCCAAGTGATTTCAACGTACTTTAAGGGAATAGATTGCATTCTTCAGTTTTATCACTTAAAATTTCAATTTAATAGTACCGCTATATTCTACATTACATGTTACTCTAATTACTTCTATAATTATTATTTACCCATTTACCTAGTGAAAAATAGTGAAAAGATTTCTATTATGGCAGAAATAAGTTAATGCTACCCTGCCGAATATATACGCAGAGATATCTACTTTACACTGATCAAAATGAGTTTCTGAAAAAAAAAAACTGTTATCTGCTTGATTTTGCAATTTCTTTCTTGCTTTATATTCTGAGACTTTAAAATTGAATGTTGGAGAAATTTCCATTTCATTCACATGGGTAACATACTATATTCGTTTTTCTTTTATTCTGGACTTGACAATACCAAATTATTCTCCTCTTTTTCATCAGTGTACTTGAATTTGATTTCTCCAAAAAGGCTATTGCTTCAGAATACTCATTCCTTTGGTTTATTTTAGATTATTCATCCTAAAACTCTTAAAGTATTACAAACGTAAATGATTCATTTAGTCCATCTGTTAATATTGCCGCAAAAAAAAAAAAAAAACACTTTGCCAAAGAGCTCAGTGGCCGAATGGTCAAAGCACGCGATCCAGATCTTGAGATAGTGGGTTCGATGCTTGCCATGTCTGTTTATCCAAAGTACGGATTTTTTATTTAAAATTGTTTATTGTATCCTTATGTTCTTGATAATTCTAGATCTTTAATATGTAAATTAGTTATTTCTCGAATATCTGTTCGGGTATAAATGCTGATACCCACTAGTTGTAAGGAACTGCCCAATCTTGTAAAGTTGCGAGTTGCTACTTAGCTTCAATAAATTCACCTGTTAATTTAAGCGGTATGTTCATTCGAATCTTCGTGACAATATATTGAATAATTCGTTCAAATTCCAAGGGTAGCATTTGTGTAAGTTTACACGGCTTGTAAATTTTTTCAACAAAATTTCCCAACTCTTTTTCTTGATGAAATTTTCTGCTTAACCTTTCTGCATATAAGCTGATGGTTTCACCTTCTTAAATTTTCCTTGAGAAAAATTCGTCTATTAAACTCTTTAATCGAGAATTTTCAACCTGAAGTTTTGCTGTAATTCTTTCCATGTCTTATTTCCATCTTCAGTACTTTTTTTGCAGTGATTGCGGTCATATCCAGAACAAGACATGGTTTTAGTTACCAAAGAACTTGCTTATCAAATTATCGGTTGGACAGTTCTCACTTCATTATAGGGACGGGACAAACTGAGAGATTGACTAACAGGAGAAATTCAAGTAAAAATCAGCGTAATAATCTATGTAAATATCTGAGTAAAAATACTAGGTCAAAATCTGTATCCGGTAACGTGTATCTCCTTTTTGCTTAGGTATTTCCTAACTTGGCCGCTATAGCTCTATAAAATTTTAATTGGTTAGACCCCTTTCCTGAATGCTTGAACTGTAGCCACAGTGATGAGTTTATATTAGGAGTTAAAAAAAGAAAGCAAAAAGACGCGGGGGTTTTCTCCATTAACTTTAGATTTAAAAACCCCTGAGAAATATCTCAAGCTTTAATGAGGGCTTTCGCCTATAAATTTTCTTCAGCATGTTTGCACTATCTGATTACGGGAAGTTTTTTGACAGTATATGACTTAAGGGGCAGTCTTCGTGGTTTTATAGGAAATTTCTACATTAGTTTACCAATTTAGTTTACTTTTCTTTTACACACACACACACACACACACACACACACACACACACACACACATATATATATATATATATATATATATATATATATATACATATATGTATATATATATATATATATATATATATATATATATATATATATATATATATATATATATATACATATATATATATATATATATATATATATATATATATATATATATATATATATATATATATATATATATATATATATATATATATATATATATATATATATATATATATATATATATATATATATATATGTGTGTGTGTGTGTGTGTGTGTGTGTGTGTACGTGTGTGTGTGTGTGTGTGTGTGCGACTGCACACAGAGAAAGAAAAACAGGAGGGATGGAAGAGAGAGAAAGATTTGTGTCAGGAAAAGGAACGTTAGCTACGTTCCTCAAAATTAACGCGTTTTACTCAATCCAATTTCATGAAGAGGCTCTTAAATTGATAATGGGCACCACACTGAAAGAAATAATTGATTGGTTTCCACTGCAGTATGGAATTGTAATTGAATTTCACAAGATACTAATTCTAACAGCTATTTATCAACATCTTCAATGACAGTCAACATCTATTCATAAGGATGTAAACACTGTTGAACTAATTATTATCAGTCCTTATATTCTCCACTTTATATCCTTTGCCCACACGGTATGTATATCTTATACATAAAAGGCTTAGCATTCTTGTATGTAAACACGATTGTCAGCACACAGTAAAACTTACAAGCATGAGATTTGGTTCAAGTGTTCTTTGTGACATTGTGCGAAATGTTAGAAAGTCTTTATTTTCAAATTGTTATCTGTTTTCGTTTATTTATTTTATTTTTAATGGTTTATTGATTCTCCAGTAGCTTTCTTATATTTTGGCAAAACTGATGGTCTCATTGTGTGAATTGCTATCGCCATATTATTTGTATTTCTGTTCATATTTGGTTTTTTTAGTTTCTGTGTTCCATATTTAGATTTTGAACTTAAGCATTTTATACGTGTTCGGTATCTGTTCTTTATATATTAGACGATAGTCTTTACATGATTTTAGTCTTAGTCTTTAGGAATAAGTCTGTAATTCATTAATTGTATGCAAGATTAATTGATTAATACATTTTGATTATTTTTAGCTAATGTTTTTTTTAATATTTATTTTTTATTTATTTTTCTTTCAATTTTTGTAGCCCTTATAGTTCAGAAATGTAACCCTTATAATATATAAATTATTGGTAGTTTCACATGGGCAGCCATTCTTGGTTTCATGCTTTAATTAAAATCTAACTGCTTTCTTATCCCTTTTACATAGATTCCCATTAAACCTCTTATGTATAAAATTGTCAATTTATTTGAGTAATCCCTATGATGTATCATTACCCACCAAGGCTGAATATAAGTTTAGGGGACAGTAATATGCATTCAATGGGTGACACTAATAATATAATGGTTTACACATTCCAACCTTAGAACAGCGCAGTGTCCAGGGTTACTCTCTGGCTACAGATACCAACAGAAACTTGTATCAAAGCAGAGAAAAACAACCTAACAAACAATCTATATTATAAAAGGAATCTCATGCAAAGGTTTGTAATGATTGAATGAGGAGGATATTAAATTGCATTGTTCGACCGGGATTACGTACCTCATGGATAGAGTTTCTCGAAAATGTACACTACCCTCTTTCAGAATCAAGCAGGAACTTGATGAATCTTGATTGCACAGCTATAGGAAGTGTCCTTTTGAGGAATATACCCTGCAAATAGGGAAATGGAAACAACTTTGTATAGGTTCACCATACAGTCACGTGGGCTGTACGTATCACTCCGAAAAAGAACTGTTCAAACACATCGATGTCGGACAAACCGTGTTTGCACCTTGTTACCTTGACGGTTGAGCGCTTGGAATATTTGATATCCTACATAATCAATAATACCAGCAAGGTCTCGGTGAGGGGGGGGGTAGACCACTCTGTGTGCTTTAGTAATTACAAATAGGCAATAACGTTCGATCCGTGCCAGTTTTGTGTCTTGCTAAATAGTAATGTCTCAACAGATTTCACACCAATGGAGTTTGTTTTTCTCTAATATGAAACTGAACATGGTCTCTCCACCAAATCCCTAAATCGGAACAGATATCCCAGATACCTTATTGGACTACCGTTTCCGAAAGAGACGTCCTCCAGATCAAACTTAAACCTGTAGATTCATACCTTTCTTAAGGATACAGTAAAAATTTAATTTTGCAAACACTAAGCATCACATGATGTGATCAAAACTATTTTGAAAGGATATAAACAAATGCATAATGAAACTAATAAATATATAAATACAAAAATGCTTTTATCCTTATTTTCAGCAGAATATAACTAACAATTTAGAGATTTTCCAAGAAAATATAACTAAAATCCATCCAGGATCATGCGCAAAATTAACCTGTACATAATTTTACTGTAATTGAATTTTTTATCTTGATTTTCTTCCATGAAATGTAATATGTTTATTAATTAAAAAAACTCCGATTTCCACCTAGGAAACAATAGGAATATTTTTGTTATTTTTGTCTTCCGCGTAAGCATGATATATACCTATTTTATTAGAATGGTGTATCATTATTTCCATAAAGGTCTTTTTTGCCACATTCGTTAGTTTTAATCATATTCCTTTAATTACAGGAATTGTTCATATAATTGTTCGTGAAGATAACCATTCATATTACTATAATTTTGATATTAAAAAAGTAAATTTTACAAATCCTCAAATCTAAATTTTTATAAACTACCCATTTCCTATACTAGTGATACTTGTAGCGCAAAATGTCTTAATTCTGACAGATAGAAATTAACAGAAATATTTAACCCCATTTTTGAATATTTTAGCTTTTTTTCTCTTACAGGCAGAGGGATCGATAAAAGTTTAGTTAAAACAGCTTGAAATACAAAGTAGGTTGAACCGTTTCTTTTACGATAAAAAGGGTTTAGCCAACCATAAACAATGAACAAAGAGGCAAAAACAATTGTCCCATGCGGTAAAAGCAATAGTTATGCATCTAATACACTGTCGTGACACATTAGATTTGGGAGTTCAAACTCATTAAAATATGCAGGATGGCCCAGCTATCCCATATGGAAAATTGTACAGCATCAATAAATTAATACTATTCCATATATTGACGAAAAAAATACTGTCGAGTGTATGGTTTGGTTTGAAGCAAAACAATCATTTTCTATACAAGGATTTGCTCTGACCGAGAACTTAAAGCCGATTGCATAAGCATGCAAAAATCCAAACCTACAGTTAGTTTCGAACAGACTCCAGTATCGTATGGGAGAACTCTACAAATTTATCATACACGCATTTCAAATACTCCTTGTAGTGGCCAAATGATTACAGTCGATTCCAAACTTCTACAAACATTCAAGCTAGCTGTTAGTTTCGAACTTATTTCAGAACTGGGTGGCAAAACGCAACATATTTTTTAAATCGCGTTTGCCAAGAACGACTTAATATGTAATTATTTAATCAACATGTAAGCTTTTTATGTCATTAAGGAGAGTTCACATTTGGAAGTGAGAAAGGAGAAATGTGATTAATAGAAGTTTTAGAAATATACACTACCGATTATATAGTTAAACTTTGGTTACTTTTGCTCCACCCACACCGATAAAAATCGAAATATAAAGGAATGAAAATTTCATGAAATGATAGTTTTTCTGCTTTAAAAGGAACATTGTTTGCCTGTAAAGCTATAACAAATATTTAATCCAATAGCTACCTACTTCCTGAAGTATTACAGGGTTTATCTGTGAGTTAAAAAAGGACTTTCCATCGTATTATTAAAGTTTCTTGGCGGCGTCCTGGCTGAAAGTATTTACAGATTTTGAGTGTGCCGCACTTTTATCCGTTTCGAGTACAAATAAAGGTTGGAGAGGAAGATCAGTTGATTCAGAAAATATTTCGAAGGATATAATGGTTGCTAAAATTTTTAAATGTTCTTCCAAACATATGGTCCTTTTATACCATAGTTTCTTTTTAAAGAACGATTCTTTTCGGAGTGGAAAATCTCTTAGTTAGAAACACTGCATATTGTTTTATTGAGAAGTTAAAAGGCTAGAAGTAAAATATTGTGGGGATAATATTCTACATTAAAGAAAACTATGTTATGTTCCGTTCCCTTTGGGTAAGACTCCATTTGTTTTGGAACGCTACGATGAATTATTTTGCAACTGTACTGCTTCTTGGAGAATGATATTTTGCTTAAAGCCGAATCCGAATGGCTACTATCCTTCAAACAATTAGCGGAAACCAATGTAATCGTATTCTTTTGGCCGTCATATAGTTACGGATTTACTCTTTACTCATACATAAGTGTAATTCATTTTCATTAAAATAACAATAACACATAATATGTAAGACTCGCATATAGCCCGTCATATGACGGGATCAGTAAAATTTTTAATTTTCCAGAATTGTAAAGTACCCTATGAGGCAGGTAAAAAAAATGGTTTGTTTTTTGGCTGAGAATTATTTTGCAACAAAATATTACCTTAAGAAAATTATTTACGTAATATCTAAGTTTAGTAATAAAACGTATGGAAATAATGCAGAAGATATTTAAATAATCTAAAATAAATTATTAAATGAGATGGTTAAAGGAATGACGTCATAATGCTAAAAAAATTGTTATTTTTAGTTAGCTTTTTTCTGATAAATTGATACATTTAATCGCCTGCTCTTAAAATGGGGCTTGATAATACGTGATACGTGAATGGTAATATGTGAATTTAATAAAATAAAAATCATAAAAATTTGAAAAATGGTAAAAATTTATTTTAAAAATAATAAAACAATTTAAGAATAAGAATTGAAAATAAAAAGCAGAAATTATTAAATTAGTTAGACATTTAGAAAAAATCAGCTACGTTGGGGACAGAACCATCAACCTGAGAAGTACGACGATCAAATGGGCAGAGGCTCTACCCCATGTGCCAGATTACACATAGGGGAGGAAATGGTTAGAATATATAAGGGTCAAGTAAAACAGTCCAGAAATTTAAATATTGCACTCTGCCCTCCCCATCCTATCAATAATGAATTTAGTATAGAATAAGGCTTGAAATAATATCATTAAACGCTGGAAAAGGGGGGATGAGGTGGATTTCGAACTCGCAATGAATTTTGCTAACCCTAACTCATAAAAAATCCAATAAGGATGACTGTATCCATTCCAGGTACAACCGCTTCATAAATTCGCAGACAGACAAC
>CM063504.1:152422406-152429906 GCA_032207245.1 Pardosa pseudoannulata | reverse complement strand
AAACTAGATGAGCAGGCACAAAAAAATTTAATTTAATATAATTATATTTATTGGATATTAATATCCTGTATAGGAAATTCTAACTTGCAATGGTATCAAGTGTCCACATGTTTGCCTCTTAATGAAAATGTCACTGAATTGCAAAATGAATTATAATTTTTGATTTATTATGTATATTAGATAATTCAATAAAAGATAAACATAATTTCTTCTTACGTTTTATTTCTGTCTTATTTCTACACTAGTCAACAAAGATTTTTTTAATATCCCAGAAGTGTGTCTGCTCTCCGCCATCACCCGAGATAAAAAAAATTGTATTGATTTCATATTATATTAGCCGATGTGATCCAATCTTCCGGCCAAAGTATTATACATACGTGTCGTTATAATAGCATGCATGAAGCCTATCTTCATTTCAGATGTCTTACAACGTATGAGATATATATATATATATATATATATATATATATATATATATATATATATATATATATATATATATATATAATATACATATATATATATATATATATATATATACATATATATATATATATATATATATATATATATATATAAATATATATGTATGTATGTATGTATGTCAGGATCCCAGTAAACACACTAGAGTCCTGACATCAGCTTCATATCTTTATTAATCCACTTCACACGCTACTCAACAATGGCGTCTCATATTGGCGCCCAATCTGCTAACAAAGGCAGTTTTCACTGCTTCGAAGAGCCACAGGTCTGCCTATAGTAATTGCTTATCGCTCTCTGCCCATATCACTGCGCGTGAGCCGTATTTATGTGACTAATAACGTGAGGCGCGTTACTCCCATTAAAAGAATCCCTAATTAAATCTCTTAAATTACTCTATATTTTAAATCCTGACATATATATATATATATATATATATATATATATATATATATATATATATATGAAACATAGCTTGGCCTGCTATGTTTCGCGGCTGTAGCGTGGTCGAAAAAATTAATACGAAGATCCAGGATAAATTTTATACATGTTTATTACGCAGCATACAGAGCAAAACTTCCACAGAGAATCGTCGCGAAGCCTTATATAACCTTGGGGACGCTAACCGCTTGAGAAAGGAATTTGTTATAAGTGCTTTTAAGTGCTCTTAAGTGGGTTGGCGAGTAAAGCTCGCACACATGAAGGAAACAAAAGAGTTTAACGCCGAAAGGCCACTAAAAAGATGAAGAAATTGCGGATTTGGTGGTTTTTTAATAGAGGTGTTAGTAATTTTAGTTTAGGATTAAAGCGTTAAGTTTTTACATTACAGAATATCCCCCCCATCTGAAAAGGCTTGAAGCCGGGCGCCTCGACCCCAAGACATTCCAGATAGTGAGCTGGAAACTTAGTGGGTTAATTGCTGCATGATTGTTAGTGTTAGTGTCCCCAAAATATAAAATTACAATGAAATTATAGAAATAGTATACAAAATATAACATGAGAACAGAGTACTATAAATAAAAATATACTTCATATGAACATGAAAATCTAAAGATATTAATTGTAAAACATTATGTAAATATTAGAAAATTATTTGAAATATTACCGAATTTAATAGGTATTATGAAACATGAAAATAAACATAAGATGTAATACGCAAAATGTAACAAAAATAATATTAATATGAATATGAATATGTAAAAATATATAGCACTAGAATACTTTAAATCAAATATTTTGTGATATTCAGTTCTATAAAACAAGAACCTCAAAATTATTATATTCAAAATTAAAATATTAAGTTCTCAAAAATATGTTTAGACGTAAGACAAAAAGCTTCAAAGGTATTATTCGTTATATACAACTCAATTAATAAAAAGCAAAACTCAAAAATGATGAAATACAAATTGACTAAATATAAAATATGAACAGAAATGTAGCATATAAAAAAAAACATCAGAATATTATTTTGTATATCGTAACTCGTAATCAGTTCTTCAAATCAAAACCACACTCAGCAGAAGAATCAAAACAAAGTTCAAGTCACAAGTGTCGTCACATCTGTTAGACCCTCTGCATAGAATAGGGTTCAGCAGCGTCCTGTCATGACTCACTTTCAGCTGTAGAAGAACCATCAAAACAATTTTTGCACAGTAATCGATTCAGTTCAGACCGAAACTGTTATTAAGTTGTATGAGTTAGGAATATACAATCTGATTAAATAATTAAATCTGATTAAATAATAAAAAATGTTATTATATTTTAGGACAAGTTATATAACAAAATTTATAAATGAAATCACAACATCGTAAATCACTAATACAATATCAGTATCAATTTGAAATTCTAAGATTTTTCAATATTGTCACTGAATTTCAACATGAACTTTAAAATCAAATTCAATCAATTATTATCAATATTGAAATGATTTTCTTTTACAAACAATAAATATGAAAAAATATATAGTATTATTATATTTTAACACTGTGAACAATAATAAACCAGCAGATATGTACAAGTATAACCACTTCTTTAATATTATAAATCAAATTAGAAAAACAACCATAATCATCTTTTTATACAATTATCACATATCTAGAAACATTATTCATGGTGTAGTTTAAAACTTCCCGGTGCATAATAAAATCTCAATTTGGAAGCATGGACAATCTCAGTCGATTTTTTTGTTTGATAATTTTCTTTATCTATTTCATAATTAACTTCTGACAATTTCTTTACAATTTGATATGGACCGGAAAAAGGTGAAGTCAGCTTACGTGTGTTAGGGAACTCAAATTCTTCAAAAAGGACTAAGTCACCAGGTTGGAATTTAACGTCTACAAATTTAGTGTCATATCTACTTTTATTTCTTTTATGATATTCAATAGTTCGTTCTTTGGCCAATTTTCTAGCTACGTCTAATGGAGGGTAAGTATTTTGATTAATAGGAGATTCAAACGGAAGATTACGAAATAATAAGTATGCAGGGGTAAATTTTGTTACGGTATGAGGAGAATTATTGTATTCGATAATAACTTGTTCTAGTATTTTAGTCCAAGGTATTTTAGTGGAAGTAGAATTTACTTTACATGTTAATCGACTAACTATTGTTTGATTTACACGCTCCACTTTGCCATTAGTTTGGGGATGGTGAGCAGTAGTTAAAAGTTGTTTTACATTATAATTTTGAAGAAATCTTCTAAATCTAGATGAAGTAAAAGCCGCATTTCGGTCACTAAGGATTTTTTCTGGGACTTGAATTTTGAATATCTGAGTTAAACAGTTAGCATAGGTCTCGGTAGTAACACTTTTAGAGGGAAATGCCCAGACGTATCTTGTTGCATGGTCAATTACTATGTGTAAGTATTTTTTTGTAGAATTATAATAATTAAAACCTCCAACAGTTTTGATAGAAAGACATTCAAAGGGTTTGTCCGTAGGGTGTACTTCTTGCATAAGTCCAAATTTTTTTTGTCTTTTTCTTCTTATTAATTTGGCATGTATGACAATGCTTTACATAATTTCCAATGTCTTCACTAATATAGGGCCAATAGTATTGAGGGGTAATTAAACTAAGCATAATTTGTACACCAGGGTGACCAAATTTCTCGTGAGTTTCAGTTAACAATTTCAATCTTAAAGATTTTGGTACAACAATTTTAGAAACATTCTTTTTCTTCATTACAATCATATCATTTCTTTCCATATAATTTTTCCCACACACATTATCTAATTTTTGTTGTCTAATTATTTCTTCACTATCAAGTAAATGCACACTGTGTTGGAGATGTTGGGAAATAGGATGCCTAGAAAGCATATCGGCTTCAACGTTTGCTGAGCCTTTTTGGTATTTTACATCGTAATCAAACATGCTGAGTTTAAGGGACCAACAGAACAATCTACCCTTTAAATTTTTTACAATTTTAAGCCAAACAAGAGCCGCATGGTCCGTATGAATTACAAATTTTTGTCCGTGGAGATAATAGTAAAATTTGTCTAGAGCATCAACAATAGCCAAACATTCTAATTCCGTGATCGCGTAATTTTTTTCGTAATCTTTTAAAGTTCTAGAGTGATACGAAACAGGGTGAAGTATATTATTTTCGTCATTTTGTATTAATTTCAACAGAATATTTAATGTACAACAGATATATTAGAGTACAACAAAATATTTAAAATGTTCTTAGAATTCAACTATTTAAATTGACATCTCACCAGAAAGTACTATTACTTTTTTAAAAACTTTTACCTTTAGCATGGGTAATCCGTCCGAAAGAGAGAAGAGAAAAACAAAATCTGTATTTACACATCCTTAGAGTTATGACCTAAAAAAAAATAATCACACTCTATAGCGAGCACTGCTGTAGATTCCCTCCGCAAGGTCAAATCACCGCACTTGTCATCGCTCCTATGGGGTCGCCGAAGAACTCCGCCGACTGCATTGAAGATTTTTCGAAAACAAAACACATCTCGTTGCGGGACTGGCTTTTCGCTCCAATTTTGATATTTTTGTAGATCCAATTTTGATATTTTTGTAGAATCTCGTAAATGCACTGTGAAATGAATCTCTTTGAAACATAGCTTGGCCTGCTATGTTTCGCGGCTGTAGCGTGGTCGAAAAAATTAATACGAAGATCCAGGATAAATTTTATACATGTTTATTAGGCAGCATACAGAGCAAAACTTCCACAGAGAATCGTCGCGAAGCCTTATATAACCTTGGGGACGCTAACCGCTTGAGAAAGGAATTTGTTATAAGTGCTTTTAAGTGCTCTTAAGTGGGTTGGCGAGTTAAGCTCGCCAACAGGAAGGAAACAAAAGAGTTTAACGCCGAAAGGCCACTAAAAAGATGAAGAAATTGCGGATTTGGTGGTTTTTTAATAGAGGTGTTAGTAATTTTAGTTTAGGATTAAAGCGTTAAGTTTTTACATTACATATATATATATATATATATATATATATATATATACACACACACACATATATATATATATATATATATATATACATACACACACATATATATATATATATATATATATATATATATACATATACATTTACTTTTATATAATTACTAAATAGATTATCATTTTTAAGTTGTGGATTAATTATTTTTGCATATACATGTTTAACTGTTTTCTGTGTTGTTTTATAATTTTTTTCGTTAAATAACTCTGCTATGGAATTTATGTCTAACGTCACCCCCAGGCTAAAAATAACAATATGGTTCCAATACCGCACATACATTAAATAAATATAGCATATAAATATATTTTAATTACTTTTATTTATTTAATTATTTATTGGAACCTGGAGTGAAAAATATTTTTCGTTTCAGCATCCAAAAAATCTCTAATTTTAGAAAATCTTTAAAAGCATAGACGTATGTTTTTACAAATTTTGTATAATGTGTTACTTATTAAAGTTTATTTAAAATCTTAATGCGAGCATAAAAGTTATCTAAATGCAATATTTGTTTTGTTTAATTTTTCTACATGAATACGTTTTTGTATTCCTTCTCCCCAGACATTCAAATATAATATGAGTTCCTTGAATTATTACAATTAAACATTTAAAAGAACTTTCACTAATTTCTTAACAAATTATTTTTTCAACATATTCTAGGAAACCATTTTACGCATACCAAATTCCGAAATGATATTTTCCTTTGATTTACGTATAATAAATGAGCGATAAGATTAATTCCTGTCTATCAAGATTATGTTTTTCATTGAAATGGCACAAAATAATGACAAAATAATAATAATATACCTTGATAAAATTCCTCGCTCATGAGATGGAGTATAAAACATTATAAATAACACATATAAACAACACATATAAAGTAATATTATGAAAGAAAATATTGTTTACTTTACGATGACACTTAGATAAAAATCTCACGATTTCGCCCTCGATACTTACAAAGAATGATCATCACAAAAACATCAAACATGTAAACATAATTTAAAATATTGAATATATAATCATATTTTTTTTAATTTTGAAAAGCATATTTTAAATATTTTAACGTAAATGTTAAGACGAAATTAAAAGATATAGTACCTGGAAATGCTCTGTTGCTTAAAGCTCTCAAACAAAAATTTCTATCGTTTTATTTGTCAATATAAAGGACAAAGAATATGATAGATTGACATTTATTTTAGTCGCTTGAAAGACGCCAAGATGTAAAATCACATAAACAGCAAATATAAAAACTAATTAGAATTTCGAAAAAACTAATAGCTTAAGTTTATCCCATCCTAGTACAAAGAAATGTAAACAACCCCTATCTGGAATCGTTCAGTAATTTTCACATGATGTGCTCCCAGACACAAGAGGTTTAATTATTCTATATACACAGATTAAGTCGACAAGTTTCGAACGTGGGTAGAATGCGTAATAATATTTTACAAATCATAATGGGAGTAGCAGGGGGAGTCTTTTGCTTGGTTAATACTTCTAAATTACTCCACTGTTACTTGTGTCGATAATATTCCTTCATGTCCAAGTGATCACCCATGTAGTACTAAATGAGTAACAGTTTCGAAGCCATGTTTGGCATAAAGTTATATGTTTTTATTACCAGATGCATTGGAAAAAACTAAAACATACTTCTTTTATATAGTATTTCAAATCATGTATCACTTTCGTTACATATTTTCGGTACACAATTTCCTGAGGCAGGAGCGCCTAAAAATGTCAATCAATAATATAATCATCTAGTACGTTTTCCCTAAGAAAGTTCAAGATTTTAGTTCTAACTACATTTCCTGAACTCACTCGAGTGTATATTTATACGAGTTCACAATTAGGGAAATAATTAGTTTATACCGGGCGGAACATAATTTCCCGCTTCTGACAAACAGTTTCCCTTGGAATTAAACTTAATGTACAAGTTAAACTTGTCATCAGTTTAATTATATAAACATCGAAATTTCAATAGAATTAATACATTTTGCTGGGATTGAAAGATGATGATTCAGAAATCCAATTTTAGAGTAATAGTGTCAAAAATAACCTTGTCTCTCTCTCTCTCTCTCTATATATTTTTATATAAAAAAAAAATAATAAATTATATATATAATAAGTAATAAAGTTATGTATAGATAGATAATTATATATATATATATTTATATATATATATATTTATAAATAATATTTATTTATATATATTATATGTATTTGTATTTAGATATATTTAAAAGTTAAATATATTTATATATTATTTTAAAAAATATTTATATAATTTATATGATATATATATTATATATTATAAATTTTTTATATTTTATTGTTATTTTTATTTAATTTATATAAAATAATAAAACAATCATAATATATAGTATATATATATCTTTATTTAATATATATATATTTATATAATAAGTATATATAAGATTTATAAATATTTTATATATAAATATTATATTATATTTTAATTTATATTTATTTAATATATATAAAATATACAATTTATATGTCATTTTTCATTCTTGTGTAGGTCTGTGTATATAG
>CM063504.1:152409906-152414906 GCA_032207245.1 Pardosa pseudoannulata | reverse complement strand
AATCATCCATAGATTACTAATATTATTAGTGAATTTTAATATATTATTGTAGAAAAAATATTTTATTAACTTTAAAAGTTGTCTTTTAATTTTTACTTACTGCTAAATTGATTGTTTAGTGACTTGGAATAAGTGCCACTCAAATCGCCAAATTTGGCGATAAATTTTATTAGTTAAAATCGGATTCCTGCGGATAAAGTTAACATAGTAATATAACGCACAAAACATACAAATGTATATTTTGTATATCAATGTCTATTTCTTTGATTCACATTGTAGAAAATAAATAATTTGTAAATTACAGGAGCTTTATAATACCTGTTAGCCACGGAACACTCAATATATATATATATATATATATATATATATATATATATATATATTTTCGGAATGTTTAGCAAATTCTAAACAGTGTACGTTTATCCACATATCCACAAATATTTATGTACTTTTAAATGTTTATTTAAATTCAGTCTCACGTTTGCTTCACTCACCTGTTGCTTAAGTTTTCTTTACGAAATTTTTAATGCGAAGTCTTTAAAGCCTAATAAAATGTTACATTTCACTGCAAATTTTGTATATTATTAGCAATCTTTATCCAAATGTACTAAAGTCTGTCGATACAATAAGAAACAGAACTGGAGTATATAATTCAAATATTGATATATATTTCAGAACTGAATAAAATGCTGATAAGCTTATGGCACAGTGTTAAGTTCTATACCAAAACACAAAGAAAAAAATGGATAAAGAAATATTTTAGCTTATGTTTCGGGCAAAGGTAGAGATATATATTGTTATGAAAACTGCAACTCTTGAGTTAAATTAGAAAAATCTACATTTCATTTTAATAGGAACACCAAACTTTAATTCAAAATCATTTATGAAAACATTTTAATTATCATTTTTGTTTTAAAAGGTTTATACTTTTTACATATTAATTTAAAGATAGTATAAACTTGTAAAATCTCGAATATCTCCGATAATTTAAATAGAACATGTAGAAATGTCGTTGGAACCCAGGATTCAATAGTAATCGGTAGCATCTCCTGTAACACATAAATTAATTATCTTCGTTAACTAAGGGGAGGACATGATCTTAATACAAGTAAATCGAACACGTGTTTGGAAAGGAACCGACGGAGCGAACGTTCCTGCCCAAGTGTGCGTATTTTAGGATCACTCCATTCAATCCTGCAAAGAGCCCTATTCTCTCATTCGTCAGATATTGAGGAGTATTTCAAAGAGGGTTAGAAGGGAACCTGACACACATTCCTTACGCAATGCTTCACATTTGCGCATCATAGAATCAACTGTATATATATAATATATATATATATATATATATATATATATATATATATATATATATATATATATATATATATATATATACTATATATATATATATATATATATATTGTGATGAAGAATTAAGGCGAATGGAAAACAGTGTTCTTGATAATAATAAGTTTATTAATCCATCGTTAAAGTAAAACTTCCGCTATTTTCACTTTTTCGTCGTAGACACACGTAGTGTGTTGTTGACAGCTCTATATTCACGCGCTCACTAAAACTTATCTGTTTGCAAGGTCATCAAATTGTTTCAAAATGCTTCCGCCTGACTGGATTATCCTAAAAACTTACGCGAACGTGGGTCTTTTTCATTTATTTTATTATTATTAAAGAGTTCCCTTTTTAAAATCGTTTTTAACTCACGTAGTTTCAAACTAGTCCTTTTTTAGACCTGACACACACACACACATACATATATATATATTGTGTATGTATGTATGTATGTATGTATATATGTATTTATATTGTACATACATATACATATACAATATACATACATATATATATATATATATATATATATATATATATATATATATATATAATATATATATATATATATATATATATATATATATATAATATATATATATATATATTATAACAAAAAATATTTTCACAAATTATTAATCTAAAATTAAAAATAGTAAAGAGAAATTTTATAAAGAGATTCCTCCCAATATATTTGTATTCAGAACATAAATGTACGATGCCAATGAAAGACATGTTTATATTATAAATAACGCAGTACATCTAAAAACAAATATTGTATTACGGGATGGACATGCTGGATTCAAATGGTTTTACAATCCTTTCCCATAATGCAAACTTGAACACTAATCAGGAGGTCCTTGGACCACGAGAGGGCTGCTCAAATGGTGATAGGATAACCTCCATATTTTACTCTTTGAACTAAGTAGTCCACATTTCAGGGTTTGATCGACGTTTGCCAATAAACTTGGGAAAAGTTGGAAACAGTGTGACATAAAACTCATCGGATTATTTAAATCTAAAACATTCTATTTCTACATAGTCTATGTTCTCCACTCCGTTTTCCTATTAAATATGTCTGCACGGCGAATGATTGTTTTTTGAATTTCCGCACACCATAAAATTCCATGATTGTAAGTCTAAATTTGATGCTGACAGTGTTTGTGAAACCAACATTTATTTCAGCAATCACTTTTGGTGTCGTATTTTTATTTTTCTAACAATCTCACTTCAATGAGTATCACTCAACGCATACTTACGTTTTGTTGATACCTAGAAGATGGTGTTTTTTTTCTCGATTTTCCTGTACGTCATATGAATATTCCAAATGTCGTCTTTTCAAACACAAATCTACGGCCACCTTGGTTACGGAAGCTTAGTCCAAACGACCACCAAATGTTGGATCATTTTGAATTCTATTTCAAGCATAATGCACTCACGGCTACAAAGAACACATTACTAACGTTTGCAACGAAATGGTTTATATGATGAAAGTGCCTGTACTAGACAGATACAACAGCGCAGCCTAAAGGCCTGGCCATAATCAACTTTTAATCATGCATTTGATGACATGTTTCCATACTTTTTCTACACCATAATTTAACTTGATAATAAATCTTTGCAGGAAACAAACCCTCTTGCATTTTCAAAATTTTTTTACCGAGTAAGGAAACTTTTAATTTAACAGTGTCAATTTAAACAAAGTGAACATAAAATTTCGACAGGTTATTGACCCACAATATATAGGTAAATAAATGATACTTATGCATACGACAACCTTATGCATAAGTATCATTTATTTACCTACAGATTTCATTTATTTTTTATATATTTATTCATTTATATATTAGTTGCCGAAAACTATGTTTAATGACTAAATTCGTAGTGATAAATCTCCAATTCTGTTAACAAAGCAACATTCGTGACTCATCCTACTTGTATCAATCCTATGTCTAATTCTAGGTCTATGCAACATTTATTTCCGTTGTAGAGTGTTCCTAATACATGTGAGCGTAAAAGTAGAATAATCATTAATATCTATAGAAAACACATTTACTCGTATAAAAATACGTGTGTATATACAAAATACTGTAAAACATTTCCCTGGTCTCGTTTACGAACAGGAACATTGTGAGATTCATAATGCAGTCGATCTCATGCTTTCCTTTCTATCACGGTATCCAATAATCCTTCCTAATCTAAGATGGGGGAAATTAATCTTCATTAAATTTAAGTAAGACGAACATGTGTTGACGAGAGGAACGGACAAAAGCGAATGATTTTACCCGAGTTTGTTCGAGAACACTCCATTCAATCCTTGGAAGAGGCCCTAATCGCTTGTCGGTCATCCATCACGAATTTCGGAAGGAAGCTTAAAGTACTTGACACACAATCCTTCTGCACTCCTTTGGATATATGTATATATATATATATATATATATATATATATATATATATATATATATATATATATATATATATGTGTGTGTGTGTGTGTGTGTGTGTGTGTAAAGAACCTCTTAGGCATTCTATATATGTTTGCATTTGTATACTTTACTTCGGTTACAATAAGCACTAGTTAAGTGTAATAATTGCATGTAAGACTTTAAATAATAGTACTAGTGCTCAGATAAATAAACATACATAAACAGACATAATGTATTCACACCCCAGAGGTATTGATTGAGAACTTGGAGGACATTGTGACCACAAACATATTTTATGTTCCCCAGTCACCTTTAACCCTTTAAAGTTTATAATTAGAAATTCCTTGGAATTTAATGGAAATTGTTTATAAAGTTATCTATGAACCTTATAAATGTGAAATTAGTGGAAAGAATTCCTTCAGGGGTTGTAGATGTGAAAAGTGGCTTAACTTTAAAACCCTGTTCTTGTACGGAGTGAAAATAATATTTCCCTAAAATTTAAATTATATTGGAAGAATAATGAGCAATCATCATTAATATGATGCAATAAAAATATAGATGAACAATTTTTAAGTGCTGTTTTGTGTAAGTACTTTTATTTGAGATTATAAAAGATGAAAATAAAATTCCTGATCATTTCAAGTTAAGCAAGTTTAAAAATGTATACTTGAAAGCGAAAAATAAATTATGTAAAATGCTACCATCTATGGATAGCTTTTGTCAAAAGAGTAGAAAATCCAAAAAGCCATTCATATATGTTTAAGCAGAAGAGGAAAAGCAGTTATGACATTTGATTTTCCTGAGAAACCACTTGAGGGTTGAACATGGTGGACCTTAAGCGGGTTTGGGCTCTGAACTGCAACCCTCCAGTTGCGAGAGCTTTGCCTTTGCTTTCTGAGCTACCACGGCTCGAGGACATTCTAACAAATACAAGAAGATTGTATGTTTAAATCCCTCTAGCCTGATCGATCAGTGTATCATGAAACTGACAACAATCAAGAAAAATAGAATGTTAAGATATAATGTTAGGAAGGCTAGAAAACATAACTCGTGTTTCCGTAGCATAACAAATGGCTAGAGATTAGGATGTTTCATGAAAGAAAACAAATACAATTGTAACCAGAAAGTTTTAGCGCACAATGGCTGCGAAGAGAAAAGGAAACGTTGAGCCATCAAGTTCGTGAGGATGTAGAGAGGGTTTTATGAGCAAGTCAGCTAACAGCAAAA